>OW203769.1:14650235-14704356 GCA_934045905.1 Leuctra nigra
AATGTAGCTGCTCTTACATTCATTCAAATGCTAGAGGTTGTTGTTGATTGTGTATTTACCAATAGTAAAGTCTAGTGAAAATTAGATATCTGAATTATATTTATTTTATGAAAGTTGAGAAGATGTAGACCACAGGGGCTGGATTCACGAAAAGTATTATCTGCTAATATGTATTATCTTTTGATTTAATACCAAGAACACCATGTTAAATGAAAGATAATACCAAAGATAGTACATATTAGGAGATAGTACTTCTTTGTGAATCCAGCCCCAGATGTCCGGATATTTTTGTTGTGGAACGAGACGACTCAAGTTTTCAAGTTATTAATTTACCGAGTTTGATAGATTTCTTCTCATTTTAAAACAGACAAATTGACAATGACATCACAATTTGCCATATTGCCATGGCAGCAAAGGAATCACGTTGGCAACACATTATTGTTGTAAACTTGGAAATGACGACACAGATGATTATTATCGTATGCAGCTTTTCCCGCCAAAATGTCCCATGATATTTGTATGACTTTTATGAGAGCAAATTTAATTCACGGGTGATAAGTGTGCTCGTAATTATTATTTGTGTTGATATTTAGAAATTTACTAGAATAATATTTCACGAGACTTCCCAATTATTACGTTGATTGTAGGAAAGATAGGCGACGGAAAATTAGGCGACAAGAATTCAACCAAGGCGGAAATATAGGCGAAAAACTTTTTTCATGGAAAATACCTATTCTTGTCCCAAAAGATTGGATTAGATTAGATTAGTTTGGTTTAACGGCGCGTCAACGACGAGGTTATATTGCGCACATTAATTTTAACTTGTAACTTTGTTGAATATAAATGGAGGACATGGGGAGGGGACGACCTAACGGGCCCGATCCGGGGAGTCCAGCACTGGTGGGAAGGGCAGGCCGGAATGGGAACGGACCGGGGGGTGTGAGGATTCGGGCCGGCGGAACACGAATTCAGGGGGATCACCATCTCGAGGGGGGAAGGCCGGCCCGAGGGGAGCGCAAATTCAAGGGAGGATATGGCTAGGTCGACCTGGCTGCTCTTTGTCTGGGCCTCACCACTGATCTGTCCGGCATGGGTGTCCTAAAAGAATTGTAACAAATTTTCTCAACATTTTCTGCCCCTACCACATTTTCTATCTGAAATTGTGATATCTAAATATGTGATTTACACAACACTCAGAAATGCATAATAAAATCAATTTTTTTGGTATTGATAAAAAAAAATCCAATAAAAAAATATGAAAAAATGAAATAAATTTAAAAAGATGTAGGTAAAAAAATCTAACCAAAATTAAAGAAAATTTAGTGAAATTGAATAAAAAAAAGATATATAGAAAAAAAAAATAAAAAGATAAATAATCCGAGTGGTTAACAACTCAACATATTTGTGTACAACACAAATTTTTGTTACACTTTTATAAATTAGTGCCATAAATAATTTTCCATGTAAAAGTTTTTCGCCTATATTTCCGCCTTGGTTGAATTCTTCTCGCCTAAATTTCCGTCGCCTATCTTTCCTAGTTGGTTTTTCGCCTAAAATTCCGTCACCTATTTTTCCCTCACCTATCTTTCCGTTTACCCATTACGTTCCCCTTTCCTAACTCTAGCGCGCAGAGGGGAAACTCTCCCCCACCCCCTCACCACCCCTGAGCATGAACTTGAACATTCACATTGTTGCTTCCGTGATGTGCGCAACAATGTATAACGTTTCAACAATAGAATCTAAATAATTTGCCTTTGTAAATTTTTGTCAGCTATTTACACTTGCATGGGCGCCGGAATGAATACGGCTAGTTAATTAATGTGCATGTTCCTTTTTAAAATCAATCTAAATAATAATTTGTAAACTACACTTTTTTCACACTCAAAAGCTGAATTCAGTTAACATTTTGCATGAAAGCGGTATTCCTGTGGAGTAGTGTCATTGCTATCAAGCTATGGTGAAAAACGTGTAAAATATGACATCATGTCATATCTCTCGAAATTTTCTCGCCGAACTATCCAAAATGTCATATTTATGAATAAAAAAGCCCCTTTGAGTGGAAAATATTTTGTTTTACCAGAGCATTGTTATTTCATTATTCATGATGATTCCACACACGAATCAAGAGCCGAGCAAGCTGGCTCTGCCATTGGACTTGTGTGTAAATGTAATCCATTACCTCAGTCGAGAGGTAAATGTTGGTAAGGTTCCTATTAATAGGCCACGACACGACCGCCTCCTTCCTACCGTCCAGAGTGACATATTCCTCATCACCATCATCCTCATCATTCATCCGGCGCCATAAGCCCAGTTGCAGAACAGTGCGACGTTAAAGACCGATTCTCTGAATGATTCTGATTCTCTATTTTCTCTGATTACTTCAGAAAAATACCGTATATATATTTCATGAAAATAAACAAGTAGGTAGGTACCAAACATGATCAAGATGATTGAAAACAATAATAATTGCATATTATGAAATGAAGTAGGTTCTATCTCTAAAATCTGTAATTTGTAATTTTGGCCATGCTATGCATTTCTCTTTTCTTAGCTAAAGATTGATTTACTTCAGATCTCATTTCTCCCCTGAAACTTGTCTATTTTGAGACTTCATCTGCTTCCTGCATGCCTTGCTCTAAAGAATAAAACCTGTTTTCATGAACGCAGCGCGCAAAAGACATCCCCTGCTCGAGTCAGCCAACCCTTCCACCTGTCCAGGGCCGTCTCATTGCAAAGCGGATGCATTGATACCTGGCTGCTTTTCAGAGAATTCGCATTGTGAAAATGTTTTACTCGTCTCCCGGTGTCTATTTTCGTTTCGACCACAGTTCACTGGCGTGAAGTGAATGGAGAAAGAGACGGACAATAATAGAAAATCACATTATGTTAAATTCAAATTTGATTGTTGTACTCGATTATCACTCTAGACGGACAGCAATAGAAAAGCACATTCTGCTAAATTCAGATTTGATTGTTGTACTCGATTATCACTAACAACAATGTAGCTCCTAAGTCCTGGCCAACAATATAAACAACAATTCCAATTTACTAATTTGTCAAGAAGAATGGAAACTATAACCATGGAAGTACAAAGCTGTTGAATAAAATATTACATAGAGGTAGAAGGGCGGAAGTCAATTTCAATGATTCTTGAGGTGAGCTAATAAACCAGTAATTCTGTCTTCATCCAATCATATTTGTAATGGTGACGCAAAAATAGCAACGCAAACGCAAAATAACGCAAAATAGAGAAAATTTATTTCCGCCCTTCGGTGTATAAAATATTTTGTTTGCAAACGTTCTTTTTTGTGGATTGTATTCCGTAAATCGTTGAAGTGTAATTTGTGTAGATTCTGTTCCCTTTCTAACCCCCCCCCCCCTCCCCTCTCCTAACTATCCATGCATGAGCACGTGCTTTAGTGCAGTGGTCGCCAATCAGTGGTCCGCGAGAAAATTTTGGAGGTCCGCAGAGAAATTTGGAAGTTGACTTTTAAGATTCCATGAATTTAGAAAAATGGCAAACCAATTTACAGGGTACTGAATTCGGACATGCTTCAACGTAAATATGCCTTTTACAAAGTCCTACATATTATTCACTTGCTCTTTAATGAAAGTAATATCACTCAGTAACCGAGTGTTTTTCAATATAAGTTTGCTGAAATCGCGTAGATAGGCGCCAATTGACTTCCTGAAAACAAAAAATTCAGGGGCTAAGCGCCCCGGAGCCGCTTTTCCTGGGGGGGCCCTCCCCCCAGACCCCCATTGTCTCCCTCACTAATCGTCTTTCCAGGCAACGTATTTTACGCGCCCGCGAGATATAAAATTGCCATATAAATGGTCCGCGATGTCCAAAAAGTTGGCGACCGCTGCTTTAGTGTAATCTCATTGTTGACTTCAATTGTTGCAAAGTTTTTGATAATCGGTGCGCAACACGAAAAATAATAAAAGTATAATTGGAAATCGATTAATTCCGAATGCATTCACATCCGCAATGCAGAGATTATCACATTTAAATCTTCTAGATAAAATGCTCGTCGGCGATTATATTCAATTCAGCTCTCTTTTGCATTGCCTATAATTATTAGGTATTTTGAGCTAAAATTGAGGGAATGAAAACTCAGGTCGTTCATTACGACCTTTTCACAAAATATTTCAGATTTTCAGTAATTGTTGACAGGCTTCAAATATAGTATATTTTATAAAAAGCGTATTCACTATTTTTTTAATTCGATTGAAATCGAAATAAGCGGATAGAGGGCGGGCAAGTTTGCAAGTCAGGAAAATGTCGGAATATCAGGGTTCGATTCCCGCCGCCGTCCTTGCTGACTGAGGTTATTCGTGTATTCCCTCAGTCGAGGCAAACCCCGGGACCGCCTCCTTCCCACCATCCATCAATCACGATCACGATCATCATCACCTTCATCATCATCATCATCATCATCATCATCCGTCGCCAATAGCCGAGTCGCCAAATGTTCTTGCTGTTCTTGTAAGTTTCTTGTCGAACACGTGGGGTTGATTCTTGGAAGTGGCTCTGTTGTGTCGCCATCGTTGGTCTCCACAGCGAGCGCCAAGGGCAAGGTTGCTCCTGCCTGCCCTGCCACCCCCTAGCGCCCCCCCTCCCCCCTCCCTCGACCAGCCATCACAGAGTCGCATATTGTGCCGTGCTGTGGTGGCAAAGCAACAAGTAGCCAGCGCAGCTTTTCACGCGGAGCAAGTTCTACACGGCTCAGCACAGTGTTGCCAAGTCGAACAGAGGCGAGGGAATCTTGAGGGCTTGGAGGGAAAAATAAAATTTTAGGTGGGAGAAAGGGACTTTTACATTTCGTGACGGATTTCGGTAAGGATAATTTTTTTCAAATTACCTCATTGCAGCTAAAGAGGGAACCAATTTTATTACAAAGAGATGCAAAAAAATCACAAAAGTTTTGCAATTTAATGTCTTTAGAATATTTTAATTACCTCCCTTTAGTAACAATACCATTTCATGAATAATTGATTTTTTTAATAATGTTTAGGTCATTTTCTCTGATACTTTTTATCAAAATTCAAATAAAATAATGTAATTGGCAATTATAAATTTGGTCGCTAAGGTGCCAAAAACATTTTTTATGATATTAGCTGTTTTCATTAATTTTTTAACAATTCTTCTATTAGGTATATTTAATTTAAATGATATGAAAGATTTATAAAATGTTCTGCAACCTGCAATTTTCGACTTTGAGTTTCCAATTTTATGTCCTCGAAACATGGGGACATTTTTATTTCACACGACATGAGGTTTTAAAAAGTTATTGAAATTTTGTTTTGGTATCTCGTTGGTCTTATTTTTATTTATTTTCCAGAAAGTATTTCAATCTGTTTACCAGAAAATAAATATTATGCTCAAATCTACGGATACAAAAAAATATAGAATTTTATTTACTGCATCATATCGACAAGAGACAACTGGGGTTATCATCTCAAAATATCACTTCGGACTTGTAAGAAATGGAAGTGTAAATCTGGCAACACCGCCACTTCCCCTCCCTCTGTGGATGCTACGGGCCGGCGCGCGCTCGCTCGGTTTCGGTTTCAGCACTCGGCAGTCGCCAGTCAGTCTCGCCTCGTCTTCAGTCCTGTGAACATGGTCACGTGCGCGCGCGGTGTAGTGACAAGTGAAACCAACGTGTTGGGGCGCGTTGTGTTAGTGCACAGTTTCAGTGTGATGCCACGATATTAAAACTACCGACTCAAGTGATCTACTGTGCTGATTCCGGAAAATTCAAGGTAGGTAATTATTAAATTGCTACAAATCTTGCAGTGCGGTTGGTTGAAGAAATGTGCATCACACATTGTCTGTCTAACAAAATGCCTAGGTGTAAACGTTTCTCGTTTTTCTAAGTTCACACTTGTTCGTAATGTATTATTAAAAATGGATATAATATGAACATAGAAATAGAATCTTAGAAACTAGCGTGAGAATAATGCCACAAAATAAACTGGCTTGTAATGTAGTCGATTCGATTCGGTGACCGGCAAAGTTGAGCTGCTGTAGTCCACATATATCCCCGAGTCCACATATTTTTTCGATGTTTTCAATTTACTAATATTTTGAGCGGGTCCGTGCTCTCGTATTGTAGAAGGACTATAATATTAATAATCATATTATTATGTGTCTTTATTTGCATTGAAATTATAGGTACAATACAATACAAACAGGCGATATTCAGACATTGGGCCTGATCTTCCATATAACCTTTACTTTACCTATACCTAATAATAATATCTATGAATACATAACAATTTGTAGCACTCAGTAATTGACTTAGATTAAATAAAATAAAATTAAAATTAAATAAATACTAAACATAAGAAAATTTGAGATACTGGAATCAAGTAATATAATATTATCCTAATATGGATAATAATAGTAGGTAAAAAATATAAAAATATCTTAATTATTTGTAGGCAGTACATGTACATTGTTATAATGTTAATAATGATGAACAGTCAGTCGATAATTCAATACAATGCCATGAATAACAAGAATAGCAAGTAAAAATAAATTGACATATATAAGACAGGCCAGAGAGGTCTTTTATATTTTGGCAACTCTTTTAGGACTATTTTTTTCTCTTGTTCTCTCAGCAATAAAGCTTTATATTCAGATTTAAAAATTAATACGGACGAGGTATCTTTTAAGGTTGATGGTAAATTATTCCATATCCTCGGTCCATTGATAGAAAAAGAAGAGGAGGATACAGAGTTGTGATGATTGAAAACCAGGTTATTATTTTGTCGTGTATGGTGATTATGTAAATCTCTAGAGAGTTGAATTTTATCATAAAGATAGGCTGGTGACTTGGTATTTATCAATTTATGCATAAAAGTTGCAAGATGTAGTATTCTGCGGTTTTCCATGTTTAACCAGCCAAGTTTGAAAAGATGAGGAGAGATCTGTTCCCTGAAGGGTGTATTTAATATGAAACGTACACATGAATTCTGTATTTTTTGTATGCGCTGGGACGTGGTTTTGTTTATTCCCATGTATACTGCATCACAAAAGTCAAAAATCGATAGAACTAGAGATTCAGCAAGAAGTTTCTTAGTATTTATAGGTAAGTATTTCTTAAATCTGTTGAGGTATCTAATAACACCGAAAGCTTTATTGCAGCACTTATCTACATGAACCTTCCAGGTCATATCCGTATCGAACCAAACACCTAGATTCCTGGCATTATCAACCTTTTTGATGACTACCTGGCCTAATCTCACCATTTGGTTGATGTCATCGATTTTATCTAGGGCCTTTACACTGTTTGGCTTACCTAAAGGTACCAATATTGACTTTGTAGGGTTAAGTCGTAGGCCATTTTTTTTAGAATAGATCTCAATTGAAGCCAAGTCTTTGTTGAGCTCCTCTATGCTTTTGAGAATGTTTTTGACATCATTACATGAGATAAATAATTGTAGATCATCTGCATATTGGCAGACTTTGGTATGATCTACCACAGTAGGTAGATCATGCACATGTAAATTAAAAAGAAGTGGGCCTAATATGGATCCTTGGGGTACCCCATTAGCAATAGTGAGTAATTTGCTCTGTAAAGCAGATCCATTTGCTTCAACCTTGACTACTTGTTGTCTGTTTTCTAAATAGCTAGTGAAGAATTTGTTTGTAAGATTAGAAAAGCCTAGCGCTCTTAGTTTGGCTAGCAGTAGTCGATGGTGAATAGTATCAAAGGCTTTCGAATAATCAAGTAAGGTGAGCAAGCAGATACCCTTGTTTGACATGTTGTGCAAAATCTCATCCGACATATCAAGTAAAGATGTAGTACAGCTGTATCCTGTCCTGAAACCGGACTGTTCTCTAGGAATTATATTATTTTCTTCAACATATCCTATTGTTTGCTGATACACTATCTTTTCCAAGATTTTCGAGAATGTTGGGAGGATGCTAACTGGTCTCAGATCGGTTATTTGAAGAGGGTTTGCTACCTTTGGAAGGGGAATTACAATTGCAATTTTCCATAGGTCAGGAAACGTTGATGACATTATTGCATAGTTAATGATGTTTGTGATTACATTCAAACAGTAGGGGAGGACAAGTTTTATGATTGTGATATTAATATTATCAGTGCCAGTGGCTTTTGTTTCGATTTTACTAATGATTTTACAGATTACATCCTGGTTTACTGGTTGTAGGTAAAATCGTTCCTCAGGTTCTAGGGCATTTAGCTCATCGATTTGATTTTGTATGTCTTTCTATGTCTATGTCTTTCTATGTCTTTCTATTTTTGTATGTCTTTCATAGCCAAGAAAGAATCATGCAATTTGAAACCATGAACAATATCAAATGACACGGGAGTCGAAAGCGGAGTTACACATTTACATGTTTTACATGACTACATGTTGGTCTTGGATTATTTATGGTCCATTTTCCCGGTGTGTGACAATGAGACATTGAAATTGTGTATAAGCGTAATTGGTATAGAACTTATAAGGTTTACAATCCAACTTTTAAACTTATACAAAATTGGAGAAGGTTCGGAAAAGTGCTAGTTCACGCGCATTGATTTCACAGTGTGAACTGTGAGTGTCTGATGATTAGAAGGTGACTGTGAAGTGAAAGCTTACAATGTCAATGTCTATGGTCAAGGTATTGTCTATGGTACTGTGCGATTAAATACTGGCTGTCGCCGTTCAACATTTAATAACTACGTAACGAATGCACACATCCAGAATATGTTCGTAAAAGACGTGAAATCTAGATGAAGTTCAGCGTGGAGACCGTGAATAATCCCAGATTAAATCACATACCGTGCTGGGTTTTTAATTACTCATATGCGGTGATAATAACCCAGTAAGAAGTACGTTTTTAAACCATACAGTGAAAATATTTTCGGCGCACGGTGAAAATGGGCGCGTTCTTTTCAAACATTACAACAATTCATGCTTTGCACGTGCGTCTTTTGTTTTACATCAACAATGTAAAAAAGTATATTTTCGGCCATATTGGTGATAGCTGTCAATTCGATTTAAACTAATTATTATCGGTTATAGTCAAAGATAGTTGGTAAATAAGTGGTTTTATACCTATAAGAACTTCTTCTGCAGCTTACAATTGCACAGGTAAACCATAAATAATATCAAAAAGTACTGAAAAACAGATTGACAGCCGTTCTGACATGTATCCCCAAAATGTCCGCGCAACAATGAGATGACGTCACGTGCAAAGCATGAATAGGACATTCGAGTTGTGCGCATTTTTTATAGAATATTTCGGCGGGAGTGAATGCAAGAAACTATGGGGCTGTTCCAGGGACCGGAACCTAGAACCGGTATGAACCTTTAAATTTCGGAACCGGAACCGGAACCGTTATACTTTTTTCCCAAAGAACCGGAACCCGAACCTTTATAATCAATTAGGTTCTTAAAGGTTCTTTAAGGTTCCTTATTTTAATAAAAAATCATGTATATCACTTGGATATAATATTATTCACAAAGTTGTATTACCTAAGTTTATTTTTTGAAAAAATTTCCCAAATGTATTTTTTGAAGAAATTTTTAATTCTTGATAAGAAATAATAATTCTTCATTATGCAAACGCTGCTGAGTTTTCAATTTTTGAATCTGTCTACTGCGATGAGAACTGCATTGCCGACAATATGAATATGATAGCTCAGGAAAAATGAATGTTTATACGTTGTCTTATAGAGAAAATTGCAGCCACTATACTGTCTCCTCGGATATTTAGGTACTCTGCGCACCATCCTGTGAATTTTATACAGACACTGCCTACACCTGTGCTTGCATTCATAGGAAAATCCAAATCCAATAATGCCATTAAATTTGACATTGGTAATACCTACTGAAGTTTTATAATATAGTTTGATTTAAAAATTTAGAACCGGAACCCGGATCCTTTATGCAGGAACCGGAACCGGACCTTTTAGAATATTTGTTTCAGAACCGGAACCGGAACCCGAACCTTAATAAAATAAAATTGTGGACCCGGAACCCGAACCTTTATTCATAAAGGTTCGGGTCCGTGGGCTGTTCATACAGTACTAGTCCCACGCACAAAAGAAAACTTTTGCTTGTCACAACTTGTCACACATTTTACACCCCCCCCCCCCCCCCACCCCCACGAGAATTAAAAACAAAATGCATGTTTTCACTATAGTTATTGATTTATTGCAGAGAAAAAATACATTGAAAGAAAAAGAAAACACAACACTTTTTCTTGATTTATTGCAAAATATTACATTCGAAGAATGGGAAAACAAAAAGATTTGTGGCAAACGGAAGCGAGCGGGAATCGCACGGTTCGTCAGAGCGTTTTTTGAAATTTTGTCTTCCCACTAAATAATTTAAAAAAATCAGATAGTAACGACCCAACAGCCTAATAGACTAAATAATGCCGCAAACCGGAGGTCATAAAGTACTGCAGTTTGCGGCATTATTTAGTTTATTATGCTGTAATGGGTCGTTACTATCTGATTTTTTAAAATTATTTAGTGGGAAGACAAAATTAAAAAAATAACGCTCTTCCGAACCGTGCGATTCCCGCTGGCTTCCGTTTGTAGTATTATCCTAAAGATAAAGAAAATTCAAATCTCAGTTGAGAATAATAAATGTTAATTTTTCTTTTTGCTGACAGAAAAACAGATCAAAAACAAGTAGTTACAAATTATCACAAAATAGATAAACTTACTTAGAATCTGTGACATCAGATCAGGCTTGTCCGCCCCCCCCCCCCCCCACTCCCCCTGTCACCAAATGTCACAGTAGGTATACCAGACACCCCCTCCCCCCTGAGGCGTGACAGGCTTTATGAACAGCCCCTATCAAGAAAAGATTTTTATGGACATTCTTGGGATAAAAAACAAGTTTTGGGAACAGGAATTATTTTCATTCATTTTATTATAGAGCCATTCAAGCCAAAGTAGTAAGTGATAAGGTGGTAAGATTGAAACCGGACTAGCAGAACGCGTTTTTAACTTTTTGCATTGAAATCAAGTCAAGTCGGTAAATACGTAGTTTCCGTCTTCTCCGCAAGGAGCAGCACTGTGTATCCCGTGAATTATAATAGTTGGCACTGCGAGAGGTAGGTAGCAGCACTTTCTTATGCCTCAACTTGGTTCTTATTTTCTCCGGAAGGAGCAGCACTGGGCGGTTCGTGAGTAAATAGTTTTGACGTTACGCGCTAGATAGCAGCACTCCGCGGAATAGCTAAAATGTAGCTTGGATTTGCTTCCTTCTGAGAAACGTTTACGATTCCACATTGTATTTCTCAATTATTAATTTACAATCACTAATGCCATCCAGTTAGTCAAATGGTACTTTTTATGTAGGTATTTATTTTTAATTCATTTTTAATTCATACTATTTTGACCACGCAAATTATTAGTAATTACTACGGCTAGAACAATATGCCATTAATCGTTTTCCAGACACCAGATAACATTACACATTGCGTTTTTTTGTACATACCTAGAAACATTTCAAAATTAGAAATCGTGTCAAGATGTAGTATTCCAGTCATTCCACGTATATATTGGACATATTGATATTTTTTTTAGTAATTTTATACTAAACAACAGACGGATTAATATAAAATTTCACTTTTTTTAAAATTACATTTAATTTTGGTATAGAGTAGGGAGAGAATGCTAAATTACTAGGTGTAATGTAAGTTACTTTTAGTCTTTTACCTGTAATGTGAGTTACCAATACCAACAAAGTATTCAACCAGACAACCACATATAAAAATATTCATGATGAGTTTCATCATTTACAAATCTATTTTTGGTGTAGGTACTGATTATTTGAGAAGATGTGGACTTGTGGTGTGTGGAATTGTTCGGTATGGCACTTTCTGGTAAATGACAGTTATCAACATGATTTGAATTTAATTTATAATTATCAAACTCTTAGCCACAAATGTTTTGATAGGTAGATCTAACCCTACACAAATTGAGTCGTTTTTTTTATAGGTAATAGTTTTATATTTTTTTATTTTATATATTTAAATACAAAAGAAAAGTTCTATTGTACCTATGAAGGACATAAAATGGTATTTGAAATATATTATAACGATAGTCAACATACTTTCTCCGAAGATTATAAAATTAATAATTTTTCGTGGACCCTGGTTGTTTATCACAATTCCTCACAATAACAGCTTTAGTCACACCGGGTTTTATATGTTCATAAATTTATAAAAATTTATAAATTTTTCGGCACCTATTATTCCATTTTTTGAATTTTTCTACTATTGTATTTGTAAAAACTCAATGGGGAAGCGTAGTTAACACTGACTGCGTCCTCAATGGGGAAGCGTAGTTAACACTGACTGCGTCCTCAATGGGGAAGCGTAGTTAACACTGACTGCGTCCTCAATGGGGAAGCGTAGTTAACACTGACTGAAGGGTTTATGACGGTTGAAGCGTTTAATGTTATGTAGGTCAATGTCGATTTAAATCTAGCATAATAAATCCACAAATTTACCCACATATTGTTAATATAAAATCTTCGACATAGGAGATATCGGAGAAACATACTGTGTGCCCATACTGTGTAGTTAACGGAATTAAACGCGTGAACTTATTACCTAGGTATTACATAGAGATTTTATTAGCAGTACCGTCAATTGACCGAAATTATTTCGTGCAATTAATTTTAGAGGAACTTCTGCCGGATAAACATTTATAACTCGTAACCGAAATTGACATTACATTCATAATGTTGATACCTAAAGAAAGCGCTGCGTTTATCTGACAGTATCTAAGAGGATGCAGTTCATTTGTATTACAATAACCTAGATAATATTGATTATTTTTTTCGAACAGCTTTCTTTTATGCCGAATAGTTGATGGGATAATCGGAATAATTCACTTCTTTACTTTATTTTGATCAGTACAAGTCGTGTTTTTGAATATTTTGCCATAAATGAAGCGTTTTTTTTATGCTTATCAAATTATTTTGGTAAATAAGAATTGACCCAATTTACTTTTAATATAGGTCATAGGCATTTTAATTGACCTACTTTATTTTGATTAATTAAAATCCGATTAAACAATTCATAACTTTTGCTTTTTTCAACATTTTTCCATGCAATTTGCTAGTACTAACACTACGATCGAATCCAAATCATTTGAAAACGTTAAATTGTTTTTCTCGATTAAAGAATAGTTTGATTAACCAATTCTTGATTAAACAATTCTTTTTGATTACCTTTTTGTTATAGTGTGTTTATAGTGGGCCGAACCTGGTGGTACTGCAATACCAGGACAACCCGTGAGAGAAGCGAAGTAAACTTCTAAACTTTCTCTCAGTTTCCAAAAATCAGTTTAATATTCTGGGTCCACAATGTGAACCGTATCAGATATTAAGCTGATAAGAACAGATTAAATTTTGTATTTTTGAAAATCACAATTACATGTTATGTGGGGATACAATTGCAACAGAGTAATCTAATAGGCGCCGAGTGGCTACCTATAAACAGCATATTCACTACCTAAAGCGTAATATTATAAGTAAGATAAAAGATTCATAGTGATGAGTCGACGAACTGTCAACTCATGAACAGCGGGGGTGAAGTTAATGAGAACCGAAGAGTGGCCAGAGTGAGTGGCGCTATCATTCGGGCAATTATGAAACTTTTACTGAGCATCAATGATTGGCCAGAGTGAGTGGCGCTATCGTGCGGAGACTCTGCGATTACTTGAAATTTGCTGACTGCCTGCAAGTGGCGCCTTTGCTCTAGAGTGTAAGTGAAGTGAACTATTGATTTTAAATGCCAAAATGAATGGCCTATCAATTGAAGATTGAACGTCATGCAAATAGTGATGACAGGTCAGAGACTCAGTCATGTGTGCAAGGGGAGGGGGAACACAAATCATCTATAACTAGTGGCAGTCCGAGTGGAGCTGTCAGAAATAAAACTTAGAGCTAATGATTGGCCGAGGTGGCAATCATAAACATAAAATACACTTGAAAGTCAAGACATTATCTAAACATGGAAATGCACTGTAAGGTCAAATGAATATATCTAATGACAGTCCGAGTGGATCTGGCATAAACAAGTAAATACACTTGATGGGAGGGGTAAAAGTGGTGAGTTTGCTCTCCAGCACTTACATAAAAAACTAGGCCTCCCCAAGCCAAAAAAAAGTTGTCATGCAGGGTCATGAGAAAATGAAATAAAGTCGCAAGCATAAAATGCGACAGGAAATAACATATTTATTCAATCTTCTCGGTGCTAGTCACCTGGCCTGGAAGAAAATAAATGATTAGTTGAAGTTAGACTAGTCCTGGGAGAGCAGGGTATGGCCTGATGTTTTCTATGACATTGCCAATATATGACAATACCACTTTGTTCTCTTGGCATGCGCAATTTTTTGTTCGTCTGGAAAACCATACAAAACCAGTACGACAAGAGATTCCCAGGACAACATTTAGAGCAAATCTATTCTGGCAAAGCCACCTCAACTTCGCAGAGTGAGTGTGACTTATTTAACTATTCTATGGGTCCCTGACTAAAGCTAAAAGTTCTGCACGAGTGTCACTCAGTATGAAAGTCACTGTTCTGCACGAGTGGCACTGTATGAAAGTCACTGTCCTAGTACTGGCGCTGCCCCGTCACGTGCTCGATGTAGATGTCACGCGACCACTTGATGGTGTCAGACACCATCAGGCGTCGCATGACGTTGGAGTAACGGGGGCTGATCTTCAGGGCGCGCAGCACGTCCTCGTTCATGGGGTCCCACCCTCCGAGGCTGCCGACGATGAAGGAGTCGACCTTGACCTCGAAACCCTGGTTGGTCAGGGCGGCGGCCGTCGCGGCGTACTTCGCCAGCTTGTGGTTGCGGGCCGCGACGAAGGCGTCGGCGCCGTTCTCGAAGGGGACGGTGATGTCTATGAGGTGAGCCGTCATATAGCGCTGGTTGGTGAGCACTATGTCGGGACGCATGTTGTCAACCCCCGACTGACGGTTCACCATGATGGCGCCTGCGTTCTTCACGCGACTGGGGATCGCGTTGACGAGGCGGTCCTGGATGGCGTTGTGGCGCTTCTGCATCGCGGCGGAGTGCCGCATGCAGTGGTTCAGGACGTGGGGGAGGGTCTCGTTGTCGTGGCCGCACAACCTGCAGGCCTTGGACCCATTCCCGAAGCGACGAGAGCCATTGAGCGGCACGGTGTGGAGGCGCGCGCGATGAATGAAGCGCCAGTCACAGAACCGAGTGTATTTTCCCTCCGCGATGAAATGGTTGGAGGCGTCCCAAACGGTGGTCAGTTTGTACGCCTTCCCCTGGTCCGGCTTCTGCAGCAGCGCGTTCTTGTAGTTCAGCCGCAGGCAAGATCGCAGCGCCTTGGTGACGATGGCGCGATCTCGCGGGAAGAACGAGGACTCCCTGCCTGGAAAAGAAACTCGGAGAGCAATTTCGTCCTTGTTTTCGTCATAAACCCAATGACAGCCAATTCGAGGCCCAAGCCGGCGCGTCGCCGACCTGGTCTGGGTCCAGATGTTACTGCATTGCCCGTCTTGGCGTGAGAATTCGCCCTCCATACTACCTGACAAATACATGCAGGTCTCTTCCGGTGTTGGCGCTCTCCCCAGCTTCCTGTGTACCGTCGCCTGCAGAGACTTGCGCGCGATCTCGCGGCAAGTCTCGTCTTTACCTGACAGGAGACGAAACGGATGAGTCACAGACAGGATATCGACGGAATCCGCCAGCGGCAGGATGCCCGCCCCACCCTCGTGCATCCCGAGGTAGACCACCTCGTTACTCGCACGCTGGGGCAAGTTCATCCAGCGCTTGGCACATGACTTGACTTGGCTGTCAAAGGGCTTAAACTTAGTTTTCCGCATGGCACCTCCTCTCATAATAAACTCCAGTTTTGACAACAAGAACACTCGCACGGCGTCCAGCTTCTGCCAGGGAGCTAGAAGGGAATGATCGATTAGTCCCAGCTCCCGCTGCATGTTGACGAGTTCCTCCGTCGGGGTCTGCGCCACACGGGAGCCCGTGGGCACACCCAGGTGGGAGTAGGCCTCGCCATCAGCCAGAGTGGCCATGTCGCCGTCCTGGATAGAGAATGATGTTGGAGAAACTTTATTAGAGAGGATGTGGAGTGAGGCGCACTTGGATGGCTTGAAGCGCAGACCTGCCCATGTTGCCGCCTCGCTGACGATAGCTAGCAATGCATGCATTGAAGCTTCGTCGCGCGCTGTCACCACCAGATCGTCGGCGTAGGCCAACACGCTGATCATGGTGCCATGGACTGACACTCCCAGGTCGTCGGCCCGCGCCGTCAGCGATCTGATGATCGGCTCGATTGCCAGATTGAACAGGATGGGGCTAAGTGGACAGCCCTGCTTCACGCCGGCATGGAGTGGGATGGGCGGTGTATAACCCTCGGCGGTTCGGATGGAGGTCGTGCTACCCTCGTACATGTCATTGACTATATCTATTATATCACTCGGCACATGTAGGCTGTCTAGAGAACCTCTGATCAACTCATGAGGGACAGAACCAAAAGCGTTGGCAAGGTCGAGCCATGCTAGGCACAGCTCAGACTTTGGACGCTGATGGGTGCCGTTGATCATTGTCTGAAGGACGAAGTTGTGTTCCAGACATCCCTCATATTCAAGGAAACCTTTCTGCATGGGAGAAATAATGTTATTAAGACACGCCCACTTGGTAACTCGGTCGGCCAGAATGCCTGCGTAGAGTTTAGCCAAGGTGGGCCCTAGGGTTAACGGCCTCCAGTTCGAGAGGTCATCGCGGTCCCCTTTCTTGAAGATGAGGACCGTCCGTGATAGTTTCCACGCTGCCGGGATCCTCTTGGCCGCGAGGCAGATGTTGAAGAGGGCCGACAAGAAGTCTCCGTCCGGGTCAGTCTTCCGGAGGTCAGAATACCGGATGTAGTCCGGTCCCGGAGCTGTGTTTTTCATGCGCCCTAACCGTTTTCTGACCTCCGGTGCTGTGAATAAAGCTGTTAGTATGTCGCTGTGCTCGATGTCCTCACCTGAGGGCATGTCCGGGACAATGTCGGGGGGAACCGTCCACTCGTACCCGCCATCGGCGAACACTTGCGAGTAGAACTCGTGAACAAGTCCCGACTCAAGCTGGCAGAACGGCGAGGCCCCTCCCCTGATATCCTGGGCAGCGGCCTTCTTGCTAGAGCGATACAGTTGCTGGATACGCCGGGCTTCTACCGGGTCGAATTGGGCCCGGCGACCTGCAGGTTGGGCCTGTAACCCGTGTTCTCTGTCAGGGGCCGGGCCCGGGGCCTGGTCGTCCTGTCCGCGACCTCTACCCCTACCTCTACCTCTACCATTACCTCTACCTCCACCTCTACCTCTACCTCTTCCTCTTCCGCGGCCTCCTCTGCCGCGGGCCCGGGGTTGTTGTTCGGGCTCCTCATCCGCTGTAGGCGATGTGGGCGGCGGCGGGGCTGCTGGCCGAGGTTGTGGCGTGCCCTTGAGACTAGCGACTAGTTCGCTGCTCACGGCGACCCACTCGGCCTCGAACTCGGGCCAACCGGCTTGCATGGCGGTTTCCAGGCGTAAGAGCCAGGCGTTGTTCCGCTCGGTAAGTGCAGCCTTTGCCCGGGCAGCACTCTCTGCTGCCGTCATTGCGGGGCGCGGAGAGGGGGGATGGACAGGTGGGGGCGACGTCGGGATGTTCCTGGGTACTTGTGCAATGACCTCGATCGCGGTCGCCCCAATCACTACAACAGGATATGAACCTCCTTCGGGCCGGGATGTTGGCTGGCCGCGGTCCAGGGGTGAGCCTTCTGCGGGGAGCGATGTTGACGGGCCGCGGTCCAGGGGTGAGTCTTCTGCGGACCGCGATGTTGACGGGCCGCGGTCCAGGGGCGAACCTTCTGCGGGCCGGGGTGTTGGCGGGCCGTGCACTTGAGCGTCCTCAACCGCAGTTGCTCGTGCACTTGCAGCAGGGATTGAACCTGTTCCTGTGGGAGCTTGGGCTGCCGCGATGAACTGAAGGTTCCCATAGCGGGCCCTGGGGGCCTTACGGCAAGTCGACTTGGCCTTGCGAGGTGCTAGAGGAGCTGATCGTATTACCGTGCGTGGTTCATCAAGGAGCACTGGGGGCTCGGGGCCGGGGGCCGAGGGTCTGGTTGGATGGAGTTGGAGTGGCTGGGGCCTGAGGGGCTCGGGGCCGGGGGCCCGGGATCTGTTAGGATGGAGTTGGAGTGGCTGGGGCCTGAGGGGCTCGGGGCCGGGGGCCTGGGGTCTGGTTGGATGGAACTGGAGTGGCTGAGGCCTGAGGGGCTCGGGGCCGGGGGCCCGGGATCTGGTTTGATGGAGTTTGAGTGGCTGAGGCCTGAGGGGCTCGGGGCCGCGGGCCCGGGATCTGGTAGGATGGAGTTGGAGTGGCTGGGGCCTGAGGGGCTCGGGGCCGGGGGCCCGGGGTCTGCTAGGATGGAGTTTGAGCGGCTGGGGACCGGTGGACCGTGTGGCTGGGGCCTGGGGCGCCAGAGCGAGCGCCGAGTTGACATACACGCGCCTATCAGCTGTCACGTCGCTGTATGACGGCGATGTCAAGGTCAATGGTGTTCGAGGTTGAAACTCTGTGGCGTGGATGTTTTGCCCGGGGACCTGGGCTTTGGCTGGAGTCACGCGTCGTGCCGGGCCCGGAGGCGTCGGGCCCGTGGGCGCGGCCCGCACTGGCAGACGGTGGTTCGAGCGCCAGAAGCTGGGGAGGTCTGCGCGGGGGCTGGGGTCCCAGAGTGACCTGGGTCGTCCATCAAGTCCGCAACCTAATGGTGTCGTGTCAATTGTCAGTGGAGGCGCCGGGTTCACGTCACGCGGTGTAGTGGGAAGCCGGGTCTCGAACCCAGTGTTGCTAGATACAGCGGCTGGCCAAGCATCGAGCCCAGAGCTACTAGATTGTGGCGGTGGCCTAGGAGGCCAGGGGTCAAACACAATGCTACTAGATGGCGGAGGTATCACAGCAGCTGGCCGGGGGTCGAACCCAGTGTTGCAGGATACAAGAGGAGGTGGCACAGCAATTGACCGGGGATCGAGCCCGGTGTGCAATGCTGGCGCTTGAGAATGGTCGGGATTTGCTGCAGTGTTGAGCAAGGGATCGAACCCGAAGCTCGGGATTAGCAGGTGCAGCAATGGTGACGGCGATGGAGGAGCCAGTGGCCGAGGCCGGGGATCAGCAGGTGATAGAATCTCCTGGGTTCCGAGCCCAGGGGGAGGCCCAAGTAGTCGCGACGGCGACACAGTGGCCCTGGATGTGGGCGTCGTTGGTGGGGACGTCGGCGAGATGGGCAACACGAGGGGAGGCGGTGGCGGGAACAGAGCACTAAGTTGTTCGGGAGAGAAGGATGTTAGGGCCAGCAATTGCGTGGGCGAGAGCTGCGCAATAGGCGCCAGGTTATTCTCGCTGGATGTGCCAGCGCCCGAGGGGCTCAGCGGTCTCCCTTGAGATGTACCAAACACAGTCCCCTGACGGGTATGTGAAGGGGAGGGGCCTAATGTATCAATAAGGCCGACTTGGGCCGAGCTCACCGTATTCGTGATGAAGAAGCCCTCGGGGTCCTCGTGGTTGTGTGTCCAGTGGTGTCGCGTCTGTTTGATGTCCTTCAGCGTGATGTCGTGCTCCTCGCATCGGTACAGGAGCCCCCCGTGGATGCCATGGCGGTGGAGGTGCCGTGTGAGCTTGTAGCGGTCCTTGTGCTTGTACGTGCAGAACGCGCAATCCCATTTGTCCGAACGACAAGGTAACTGGATTATCTGGTGCGTTGGTTGTTGCTCCATGGCGTCTTGTTGGCACTTTCACTTTGATCACTTCCTGCGTGGAAACGGTCCGCGCGATAATTCTGGCGTGGAGACGATCCACGAGACTAGTTCCGCAGGTTGCCCGACAACCAGGGAATACCTAACATGATTTCACTGAGGGACACCAAGTGTGGGTTGCAGGGAACTACCACTGTCAGGCCGCACGAGATCCCTCAGTGAAATTGTTCGATCTAAATGTAGTACTTGTTGCTTATTCTTTGATTTCGTGGGCTGCCAGTGGAGTAGACCCCATTTTGAGGTGGAGTAAACCCCGAGCACACGAGACCGGAACTAGGGGAGGAAAGACGCTCTCGCGCGATACACCCGTAATTAAGCTGATAAGAACAGATACTACACTTTGATCTTAGCCAAAAGGCCGAGAAGCGATAACAACTCAAAATTTTGAGAAATATTTCGTAACTTTAAAACATAAACTCGAATAAATTTGGTGCACACCATGTTAGTACAAAAGTGACACCTAACAACGACACAACAACGAAAATAGTGGTGATATTCCCTGCATAATGCTGCCAACAAACAACAAATATGTGAAACATAATGCAACATATGCCTGTACAGTGCTGACAACAAACAACAAACATGTGCACTATTTGTAACACATGCCTGTACCGTGCCGCCATCTACACATATGATGCCGCCATCTTTGAGGATGTACGTGAACTTGTTGTGCATCGTTCGCGCGGGAATCTACAACATTGATAAACAAACGTTTTGCGTTGATTTTGTATGTATAATGCCAAAATGAATTGTTTAATCCAACTTTAATCGATCAAAATTAATTAGGTCAATCAAAATGTCTGTAACCTACATAAAAACGCCCAATAAATCTACCCTACATCACAGATGGACATGTTATGTCTAAAGGAAAATACCCACAATAAGTATTGTCATAATGAATTGATTAATACAACTTTAATAACGAAAATTAATTAGGTCAATCAAAATGTCTGTGACCTACATAAAACGACCTATAATTCTACCCTACTTCATAGATGGACATGTTATGGGCATAGGAAAATACCCACAATAAGTAATGTCATAATTAATTATACTTGGCTTGAATATGCCAATGTTAATAAGGTCAATTAAAATAAAGTTTTGACCTACATAAAAACGCTTCATGTATTCACACCCCTATCCTCAACTGTAAGAATATGTGACTAACAATAACGTGTTACATACAGGAGTAGAATGCATTATCATCAAATTGTAGCAATGGAATGTTAAAAGGTTAACCAAAATTATATTAACCTACATAAAAACGCTTCATGTACCTATTAGCAACCCTATCCTGCAATATAATTTACCATGCTGTTAAGAGTTCAATATGGGTAAAACATAGATGTACACTTAGAAATGAATTACCTATATCCTAAAATTTTAATTAGGAAATATTATCTAGGTCAACCGAAATAAAAAGTGTGGCCTACATAAAAAAGCTTCAGATTTACACGATGCAATATTTAATTTATACAGATTTTTGGGAAAATGTATCGTATACACTATAAAGTAAGTTTGGATAGGATCAGAGTGTATATAAATATCTTCCCGGCCTTTTGGGTAGGATCCGAGTGTATATAAATATCTTCTCGGCCTTTTGGATAGGAACAGAGTGTATATAAATAACTTCTCGGCCTTTTTGATAAGATCAGAGTATATATAAATATCTTCTCGGCCTTTTGGGTAGGATCAGAGTGTATATAAATATCTTCTCGGCCTTTTGAAAGGATCAGAGTGTATATAAATATCTTCTCGGCCTTTTGGGTAGGATCAGAGTGTATATAAATATCTTCTCGGCCTTTTGGATAGGATCAGAGTGTATATAAATATCTTCTCGGCCTTTTGGATAGGATCAGAGTGTATATAAATATCTTCTCGGCCTTTTGGATAGGATCAGAGTGTATATAAATATCTTCTCGGCCTTTTGGATAGGATCAGAGTGTATATACATATCTTCTCGGCCTTTTGGGTAGGATCAGAGTGTATATAAATATCTTCTCGGCCTTTTGGATAGGATCAGAGTGTATATAAATATCTTCTCGGCCTTTTGGGTAGGATCAGAGTGTTTATAAATGTCTTCTCGGCCTTTTGGATAGGATCAGAGTGTATATAAATATCTTCTCGGCCTTTTGGGTACGATCACAGCGTATATAAATATCTTCTCGGCCTTTTGGATATGATCAGAGTGTATAGAAATATCTGTTCCCCTTGAGCTCACTTGAAATACCTCTCACCCGAGACCACCACAGTGTGTGCTCATTACTGATTCTATCTGATTTCTATGTTCCAGGGAAACCAATCTGCAATTGGTTTAGGAACGCACAGACTCATACATCAAGTTATGTCGTGCTGAACCAAGATCTAAGAAAATATGCTAACTCATTGATACAACTTATTGACTATTCACATGTGTGTAACTGTATTATAAATTAATATAAGATCATTAAATAAAAGCAATTCTCACAAAGCATGTACACTTATGCCATTTTCTTGTGCCTCATTTTAGAATTCCTGTTAAGATTCCCTTCCCACTCTCAGAAGTAACGTAAATTCCAGCAATATGTGCTGCGGTTTGAAAATATAGACCTTTTGGTAAAGTTCAATATTCATTATTAAATTTTAAAAATATAATTTGATCAATTTTGGAGGTAGAAACGCTTTCATGTATTTTCAAGTGACCCGGAAAATATTCACAATAAAATACAATAAAATAAATGAACATTGTTTATACATAGACCGCATCACATGGATCACTACTCTTGAAAACAAACAAACATACAAAAAAATGTAACACAAAATTCATAGGAGCAGTGATAGTTTATTGACATTTGAAAGGTACAGGGAAAGAACGCTATAAGTCCATTTTTTTGAAAGAATGAGTTTTAAGGTGCAATCTTATAGTGATTTTTATGAGCTTTCAGAATATATAATCGGTTTTTAGAAAATATTTCCACAAAGTCTTGAAAAACGCATTTAAAGTATCGATTAGTATGGAATAGATACAAGGTTTCAACATCAATCTTAGTTTATCTCAGTTTCAACCGAATGTGACTTGTAGCTTTCTTTCCCTGTACCCTTAATTTTTTGAAGAGGAAGGTCTTGTAAAATCGTTAGGTAACCAAATTTTATTAAATAAAATGTTTAGATCTGTATATTGCTATATTTGACTTTTCGGCCTTTTGGCTAAGATGAGAGTGTATAGCTTTGAAATCACTTCTCGGCCTTTTGGCTAAGAAGAGAGTGTGTCTGTAAAAAAATGTATCGGCCTTTTGGCTAAGATAACAGTATTTAAATAATTCACTTCTCGGCCTTTTGGCTAAGATAACTGTATATTGATATATTTCATGTCTCGGCCTTTTAACTAAGATGTGAGTGTATAGCTTAAAAATCACTACTCGGCCATATGGCTACGATAACAGGATTTAATAACCTTCTAGGCCTAATGGCTAAGATAACTGTATATTGCTATATTTCACTTTTGGCTAGAGTGTATAGCTTTAAAATCACTTCTCGGCCTTTTGGCGAAGAAGAGAGTGTATCAGTAAAATCATTTATAGGCCTTTTGGCTAAGATAACCGTATATTGATATATTTCACTTCTCGGCTTTTTGGCTACGATGAGAGTTTTTAGCTTTAAAATAATTTATCGGCCTTATGGCTACGATAGCGGTATTTAAAAATCTTCTCGGCCTTTTGGCTAAGAAGAGAGTGTATAGGTGTAAACTCACTTCTAGCAGTATTAGCAGCATTTTTATAATAATAACTTCTGGGCCTTTTGGCTAAGACGAGAGTGTATAGCTTTAAAATCACTTATCAGCCTTATGGCTACGATAGCAGTATTTAAAAATCTTCTCGGCCTTTTGGCTAAGATAACTGTATATTGCTATATTTCACTTCTCGGCCTTTTGGCTAAGATATCAGTATTTAAAACATTATCATTTATCGGCCTTTTTGCTAAGATGAGAGTTTATCGCTTTAAAATCACTTCTTGGCCTTTTGGCGAAGCAGAGAGTGTATCAGTAAAATCATTTATAGGCCTGTTGGCTAAGATAACTGTATATTGTTATATTTCACTTTTCGGCCTTTTGGCTAAGATGAGAGTGTATAGCTTTATAATCACTTATCGGCCATTTGGCTAAGAAGAGAGTGTGTCTGTAAAAAAATGTATCGGCCTTTTGTCTAAGATAACAGTATTTAAATAATTCACTTCTCGGCCTTTTGGCAAAGATAACTGTATATTGATATATTTCATTTCTCGGCCTTTTGGCTAAGATGAGAGTTTTTAGCTTTAAAATCATTTATCGGCCTTATGGCTACGATAGCAGTATTTAAAAATCTTCTCGGCCTTTTGGCTAAGAAGATAGTGTATAGGTGTAAAATCACTTCTAGCAGTATTAGCAGCAATTTTATAATAATAACTTCTGGGCCTTTTGGCTAAGACGAGAGTGTAAAGCTTCGAAATCACTTATCGGCCTTATGGCTACGAAAGCAGTATTTTAAAATCTTCTCGGCCTTTTGGCTAAAATAGCAGTATTAAAAAAAATAATCATTTCTCGGCCTTTTGGCTAAAATGAGAGTTTATAGCTTTGAAATCTCTTATCGGCCTTTTGGCTAAGATTAGAGTGTATAGCTTTGAAATCTCTTCTCGGCCTTTTGGCAAAGATTAGAGTGTATAGCTGTAAAATCATTTATCGGCCTTTTGGCTAAGATAACTATATATTGATATATTTTACTTCTCGGCCTTTTGGCGAAGGTGAGAGCGAATAGCTCAAAAATCACATCTCGGCCTTTTGGCTAAGATTGCAGTATAAAAATAATTCTTTTCTCGGCCTTTTGGCTAAGATAACTGTATATCGATAAATTTCACTTCTCGACCTTTTGGCAAAGATATCAGTATTAAAAAAAAAAAAATTGGCCTTTTGGCTTAGATGAGAATGTAAAGCTTTGAAAACACTTCTCGGCCTTTTGGCTAAGATAAGAGTGTATAGCTGGAAAATCATTTATCGGCCTTTTGTCTAAAATAACTGTATATTGATATATTTCATTTCTCGGCCTATTGGCCGAGAGTGAGAGTGTATAGCTTAAAAATCACTACTCGGCCATATGGCTACGATAACAGGATTTAATTAAACTTCTAGGCCTAATGGCTAAGATAACTGTATATTGCTATATTTTACTTTTGGCTAGAGTGTATAGCTTTAAAACCACTTCTCGGCCTTTTGGCGAAGAAGAGAGTGTATCAGTAAAATCATTTATAGGCCTTTTGGCTAAGATAACCGTTTATTGATATATTTCACTTCTCGGCCTTTTGGCTACGATGAGAGTTTTTAGCTTTAAAATCATTTATCGGCCTTATGGCTACGATAGCGGTATTTAAAAATCTTCTCGGCCTTTTGGCTAAGAAGAGAGTGTAAAGGTGTAAACTCACTTCTAGCAGTATTAGCAGCATTTTTATAATAATAACTTCTGGGCCTTTTGGCTAAGACGAGAGTGTATAGCTTTAAAATCACTTATCAGCCTTATGGCTACGATAGCAGTATTTAAAAATCTTCTCGGCCTTTTGGCTAAGATAACTGTATATTGCTATATTTCACTTCTCGGCCTTTTGGCTAAGATATCAGTATTTAAAACATTATCATTTCTCGGCCTTTTTGCTAAGATAAGAGTTTATCGCTTTAAAATCACTTCTTGGCCTTTTGGCGAAGCAGAGAGTGTATCAGTAAAATCATATATAGGCCTGTTGGCTAAGATAACTGTATACCCCATAAAAAAACACTTCGTGTAAAAATACCAGCCAAGTCTCTTGTACTAAAAAAAATATATGAAATCTAAAAATTCTGCACTAAAAAGTAATGATATCAAAAAATTTGCCAAGTCAAAACTTTATTTGAAAATCAAAAAATACTTGGCGCATCGTGTATATTAATAGCTTAGAAGTATAGGCCAGATATAAAATACATAAAATATACAAACATATAGTATACCTAAAATGCCCTAAAAAATCGATGCGCCAAGTATTTTTTGATTTTCAAATAAAGTTTTGACTTGGCAAATTTTTTGATATCATTACTTTTCAGTGCAGAATTTTTAGATTTCATATATTTTTTTTAGTATAAGAGACTTGGCTGGTATTTTTACACGAAGTGTTTTTT
The DNA here is from genome assembly GCA_934045905.1 of Leuctra nigra. Lineage (NCBI taxonomy): Eukaryota > Metazoa > Arthropoda > Insecta > Plecoptera > Leuctridae > Leuctra > Leuctra nigra. The sequence goes on from OW203769.1 coordinate 14,676,215, forward strand.
TATGGGGATATCACTCCTTTTTTTAGTTTATTCTAACAACTTGTGACACATATGAAATGAACAATTACTAAATTCTTCAAAAAAATCATCACCCTTTACAATTTGGTTGCCACTAATGAATAGCAGTTTATGGTCCTAAATAATTGCTTTAAATGATCTTTCACGAAGAATAGCAAAGGTTTCATTCCAATCAGTCAACCCAGTTCCGAGATATGGCAACACTTCGGTTTTCAAAATGGCTGCTGAACTTTCTGCAATGCCACATAGAATTTATTTCTATAAATGATGTGTATCATTTTAAGCTTTCTGAATATGTATTTATTGTATAGGAGGGAATTATAATAATTTATAAATTTGAATGACGTCATTTCCGGTCTCATAAATAGGAAAATTCTATTTGTACTGTTCATATTCCATAGAGATGGCCTTCCGAATCGTTTGGCGCTAGTTTTACACCGATTTGTCTTCCAGTTTTTAAAATATGACGTTACTTCCGGTTTAAAAATGGCGGCTGAAATCTCTGACCCCTTGAAGTATATTTTAAACATGATAACAATTTTATAAGCTGTCTCAAATAGTATATTTATTGCATCAAAATAAAAATTTGTGAGTTTATTAAAATGTGTGACGTCATTTCCGGTTTAGGTATGGGAAACTGCAAATATTATTGATGATAATACATAAAGTTGACCTTCTAAATTGTTTTGCGCTGGTTTCGTTGAAATCTACTTAGCCGTTATTGAGATATGATGTCACTTCCGGTTTCAAAATGGCGGCTTCCGGTTGGTTTTATAACAAGTCACATGAGACGTCAAAAGTACATACGTTACATAGGTAAATATCAAAATAATCGGTTAAACCTTTGTTGCCAAAAAGCCAATCGATGTATTTCAAATTTCATTACGTCATTTCCGGTTTCTTTAACATAATGTTCAGTCTTTTGCTACTTATCATGCATATAGATGACCGTCTGAATCGTTTGGCGCAATTTTCGTTCCAATCGGTCCAGCCGTTGACGAGATATGACGTCACTTCCGGTTTAAAAATGGCGGCACAAAAAATTCATGGGGTGAAGGTTAAATCAGACGCCAAAAGTGCACACGTGGTAAAAATGTGGGATCAATCGGTTCAGCCGTTTAGGCTGTGGCCTGTTTACCGGATTTGAATTCCAGGAGACTACTACTACTACTACTACTGAGATTATTATTATTATTATTATTATTGTTATTATTATGAAAACCGCCCTAAAACACTGTTTTCACGGCCCTCTAGCGCGCAAAGGGCGTAACCTATTGTTCCCAAATTTGGTATATGTTGTAGGGTGGGCCATAGCTCGAAATTAAGGTATATCGCAACAATGTGAGATTTTCCAATTTTAAGATCCAGTAGGCCGAAAATGCCACTTTGATGCTTACAGTAAAAGTGGGTTTGCTCCAGCCTTTTTAAATGAGTGTGTGCGCGCGCCGTACGACTTGGCTGGCGTGGAGCGACCGCTCCACTAGATTGCTATATTTCACTTCTCGGCCTTTTGGCTACGATGAGAGTTTTTAGCTTTAAAATCATTTATCGGCCTTATGGCTACGATAGCAGTATTTAAAAATCTTCTCGGCCTTTTGGCTAAGATATCAGTATTTAAAACATTATCATTTCTCGGCCTTTTTGCTAAGATAAGAGTTTATCGCTTTAAAATCACTTCTTGGCCTTTTGGCGAAGCAGAGAGTGTATCAGTAAAATCATTTATAGGCCTGTTGGCTAAGATATCTGTATATTGCTCTATTTCTCTTCTCGGCCTTTTGGCTAAGATGAGAATGTATAGGTTTATAATCACTTATCGGCCTTTTGGCTAAGAAGAGAGTGTGTCTGTAAAAAAATGTATCGGCCTTTTGTCTAAGATAACTGTATTTAAATAATTCACTTCTCGGCCTTTTGGCTAAGATAACTGTATATTGATATATTTCATTTCTCGGTCTTTTGGCTAAGATGAGAGTGTATAGCTTAAAAATCACTACTCGGCCTTATAGCTACGATAACAGGATTTAATAACCTTCTAGGCCTATTGGCTAAGATAACTGTATATTGCTATATTTCACTTTTCGGCCTTTTGGCGAAGAAGAGAGTGTATCAGTAAAATCCATTTTAGGCCTTTTGGCTAAGATAACTGTATATTGATATATTTCAATTCTCGGCCTTTTGGCTACGATGAGAGTTTTTAGCTTTAAAATCATTTATCGGCCTTATGGCTACGATAGCAGTATTTAAAAATCTTCTCGGCCTTTTCGCTAAGAAGAGAGTGTATAGGTGTAAAATCACTTCTAGCAGTATTAGCAGCATTTTTATAATAATAACTTCTGGGCCTTTTGGCTAAGACGAGAGTGTAAAGCTTTGAAATCACTTATCAGTCTTATGGCTACGATAGCAGTATTTAAAAATCTTCTCGGCCTTTTGGCTTAGATAGCAGTATTTAAAAAAATAATCATTTCTTGGCCTTTTGGCTAAGATAAGAGTTTATAGCTTTAAAATCTCTTCTCGGCCTTTTGGCTAAGATTAGAGTGTATAGCTTTGAAATCTCTTCTCGGCCTTTTGGCAAAGATTAGAGTGTATAGCTGTTAAATCATTTATCGGCCTTTTGGCTAAGATAATTGTATATTGATATATTTTACTTCTCGGCCTTTTGGCGAAGGTGAGAGCGTATAGCTCAAAAATCACATCTCGGCCTTTTGGCTAAGATTGCAGTATAAAAATAATTCTTTTCTCGGCCTTTTGGCTAAGATAACTGTATATCGATAAATTTCACTTCTCGACCTTTTGGCTAAGATATCAGTATTAAAAAAAAAAAATCTCGGCCTTTTGGCTTTGATGAGAATATAAAGCTTTGAAAACACTTCTCGGCCTTTTGGCTAAGATAAGAGTGTATAGCTGGAAAATCATTTATCGGCCTTTTGTCTAAAATAACTGTATATTGATATATTTCATTTCTCGGCCTTTTGGCTACGATGAGAGTGTATAGCTTAAAAATCACTACTCGGCCATATGGCTACGATAACAGGATTTAATTGAGCGAGCGAAGCGAGCGACTCCATTTGGCTCTTTTAGCACGGACCTCTGTTTTTTTTTTGTTTTTTTTTTTGTTTTTGTTTTTGTATGCTAAAGGAAGCAATAGAAGTCGCACCGTTTCACTGATCGACCTGAAATTTTGCACACATGTAAAGACAGCCTTCTCTGTTTGCAGACCCAATTTTTTTTTGAAATCCATCCATTGGTTCATTGTTAAAATAAGTATCTCCTGATAGCCTAAAAAATGAAAATGGTCTTCGAGAAATGTGATCAAACTCATATTTAGCATGGTCAGTAAGACCAACAATGTCACTTATTTTACAAATTTTCAGCCGAATCTGTCAAGAAAGTATGCACTTATTGACATTTTTAATAGCTGTCAGAAATGAAACATTGAAAATGAATGTCTTTCCAATGCAACTGAATCTGATTTGCTTTAGGTACAAGAGTGTTTTGATGGTATGTACACTTTTTTAGTGAAAAGCAGATATTTTTATGTTTATTGAGTTGATCAAATTTGAATAATTCAATTTGGATCATAGTTTCCAACAAATCATTTCGAGTTTTTAAGGACCTTGATTGTCTTTTCGTCAATTCGTAGTTCTGATGGCCGTGCCTCCCGTGTTTCTACTTGGCTGATTTTGCATCCAGGAGGGATTAGAAACATAAGCTCACATTTCAATAATATCATTGAGTGGCGTTTGTTCTCTTCTAGCGTTCACACGTCATTCCAAATCTCTACTGCATTTTGCTTCTTTTCGTTGATAATTTTGGCAATTTGGTGTACTTTGTGAAGGTATTAGTAAAATTGAATCGCTTTTAAAGCATAGATATTAGGTATCTACAGTTTTTGTCCAGGGGATTGATTATTTCAAATTATTTTCTTCTTGGAAACGTTGGATTCATTCCGTTTCTAAACTAGGTAGTTACTATTTTACCTGATCCGTTTTTTTGTGTGGAACTTTGATTCCTTTCGCTTATTAGTTGAAAGGTGTTTACTTTATTTTCATATTTGCGAAGTTTTGTTCAAGATTCATTTCGTAACATTACGACATTGAATACATTACGTCTTTGAGCACACATTTCGTGCATTTCAAACATTGATCACACAAATATTATTGTACTTTAATTAGGTAGGTACTCTACTTCTTATTTTTTCATTACCTATCTTATCCCTATTTAAACATGCCGAAAAATGGAAAGACTTCTGCTAGAATGAAAGCCATAAAGGCGAAAAAGCGTCTGCGTGAAATTGAAGATCAAGAAACTGACGAAGCTAAATCTAAAAGGTTGAAACAAAATGTCGTTAATAATAAAGCATCAAGGAGCAAAGAGACCCCCGACCAGACTGCTGCAAGGAGATACTCAAACAATCAACGCAATACCCGCTCTCGTGCAGCGGGTATTGCCGATTGACCGACCAACTAAAAACTTCGCATGGTAATTGGTAGCCACATTTAAGGTATTTTTGCCAATTTTCAGTCTAATTTGTAGTTATTTTCAAAAGTTTATCATATCATATGAGTGGTCCCAGGTATATTGTTTGAAGAATATCATGTGATTTTTGAAACTTAACAATGAACCGTTCAATCAAAGGTTTAATCGATCAACTTAAAACTTAGCAAGGTTATTGGGACCAATATTTTTGGAAATTTTGGAGATATTTATACAAGTCTGTGACAAAATTCAAGAATTATTGGCTTTTAATGACATTTTCGATAGACATAATTTCGGTTCGAGGTGTTGCGTGTATCCGTGCTCGCTCATCAACGCGTTACTCAGAGCGTTTTCCTAGTATAATAATTACTTCTGGGCCTTTTGGCTAAGACAAGAGTGTATAGCTTTAAAATCACTTATCAGCCTTATGGCTACGATAGCAGTATTTAAAAATCTTCTCGGCCTTTTGGCTAAGATAACTGTATATTGCTATATTTCACTTCTCAGCCTTTTGGCTAAGATATCAGTATTTAAAACATTATCATTTCTCGGCCTTTTTGCTAAGATGAGAGTTTATCGCTTTAAAATCACTTCTTGGCCTTTTGGCGAAGCAGAGAGTGTATCAGTAAAATCATTTATAGCCTGTTGGCTAAGATAACTGTATCCCAGAAAAAAACACTCCGTGTAAAAAAGGCAGCCAAGTCTCTTTACTTTAAAAAAATTCAACACCGAAAAGGAGTGATATCAAAAAAGAAGCCAAGTCAATGACATTTCCAAATATTTAATCGTATCTTTGAAATAAAAGTATAAACACCGAGAAATACTTTACAAAAGGACTTGGCGCATCGTTTTTTTAAAGACATCATTCTATCCTATAAGTGGAAAGAAATTTACAATTAGGTACATTTTCCTCTTTTTTTTAGAGCCAGTATCTATGAATCAAGCTACTTTTAGTAATGGCTATTTTATAGTTTTGTCAATGGCGATAGAAGAAAGATTTCATGTTGTAATAGATAAGTAATGTAAGGGTGGAAGAATTAAATAACAATTGGAAGTGGGCTCATTTATATTTTTATAGCACTGTTAATATGGTGATATTAGAATGGTATCTTTTCATAATTTGATCTTGACTGAAGGAATTCATGAAACGTTGTCAAATAATTACGAACTGTCTTTGGAACACTATTATATATTTTTGAAGTGTCAAGTGTATAAAGTTAAAAAATTTAAAGAAATTCTATGTGCCGTCTCTGTGTACTTTGTGAAATGTATTGTTATAAAATGCGGATTAATAGAAATGTATTTCATGATGCGAAGGTATAACGCATGAGACTTAATTATGTTGACCACGAAACAATATTACGAAGATAACTATTGTGTATTTATAGAAAACATAGGCAACAAGTTTCATAGCGTATATATTCAAATAGAAAATATTTTACAGTAGGTATGTATAATATGTAATTGAAAGATGTGTCCCTATTATTCTAAAAATTCTAAATGACGGTTGTATATAAATGGCATATGCTTATGAATAGAAAAATGTCTTTAAAAAAACGATGCGCCAAGTCCTTTTGTAAAGTATTTCTCGGTGTTTATACTTTTATTTCAAAGATACGATTAAATATTTGGAAATGTCATTGACTTGGCTTCTTTTTTGATATCACTCCTTTTCGGTGTTGAATTTTTTTAAAGTAAAGAGACTTGGCTGCCTTTTTTACACGGAGTGTTTTTTTCTGGGATATCACTTCTTTTGTTAGTTTATTCATACAGCTTGTAGCACATGTCCTACCAAGGACTAATTTCTTTAAAAAAATACGCCTCAACCGATTTGGTTAGTAAGAAAAGTTGCATTTGGTACAAGCTTAAAATGATTATCCAAGAAGAATAGTCTGAGTTTCGTTACAATCTGTCCAGACGTTTTCGATATCTGACTTCACTTCCAGTTTAAAAAATGGCGCTCAATAATACTGCCGCCTTGAATTCATAAAAGTGCAACATAATTGCATAATTAAGCTGCAATCTCGGCAGTTGTTTTCGATATATGACGTCACTTCCGGTTTTGAAATAGCGGCCGAAAATAATGTCATCTTGAATCCATAAATATAAGGGCTATATAATTACATAATTTAGTTGCAATCGGTACATCTGTTTTCTATAAATGACGTCACTTCCTGTTTTAAATATGGCGGCCAGAAATAATGTTGTCTTGAATTCATAATTATAAGTCCAACATAATTAGATAATTAAGTTGCAATCGGTACAGCCGTTTTCGACATATGACGTCACTTTCGGTTTTAACAATGGCGGTCGAAAATAATATCGTCTTTAATTCAAAAATATAAGTCCTACATAATTACATAATTTAGTTGCAATCGGTACAGCCGTTTTCGATATATGACGTCACTTCCGGTTTTAACAATGGCGGTCGAAAATAATGTCGTCTTTAATTCAAAAATATAAGTCCTACATAATTACATAATTTAGTTGCAATCGGTACATCCGTTTTTGATATATGACGTCACTTCCGGTTTAAACAATGGCGGCCAAAAATAATGTCGTCTTGAATTCATAATTATTAGTCCTACACAATTCCAAAATTTGGTTACAATCGATACAGCCGTTTTCGATATATGACGTCACTTCCGGTTTTTGCAAATGGCGGCCGAGTACACCGCAATCTTGAATTTATAATTATTCACAATGTATGTTTCTAAATATCTATTTAAAAGTATAGATTGGGGAATTGAGTGTCATTTAGCATATTAATGGCGTCATTTAGCATATTCATGACGTCATTTCCGGGATAGGTAATAAGAAAACAATCTAGTTCTATCTAGTTGATACTTCATGAATGACCTTCTGAATTCTTTAGCGCTAATTTCCGTCAAATCGGTCATGCCGTTTTCAATATATGACGTCACTTCCGGTTTCATTTAGTGGTTCCTGCCGCCATTTCCGGTACCGTTTATTTGTATATTCATTTATCCCAATTGATTTTTCAAAAAGATTGCAGAATGCATAGACAGGAGCTAGTTCAGTGGCAATCGGTACAGGTGTTTTCGATATATGACGTCACTTCCGGTTTCAGAAATGGCGACCGAGAACACTGTATTTAAATTATAATTATTTTGTATTGTCTATGTTACAATGTAAGATAATTATATGTGTATTTAAAGTATAATTTGATGAAATAAGCTAAATATTGCAAATTTATGACGTCACTTCCGGTTTAGAATATAAGAAAATTATATTTTTAAGTAACATACTTCATATAGATGACCATCTAAATCGAATGGCGCTAATTTCGTTCTAATCGGTCCAGCCGTTTTTCATATATGACGTCACTTCCGGTTTAAAAATGGCGGCACAAAAAATCACAAGAGACAAGGTATCATCAGACGCCAAAAGTGCATATGTGGTAAAAATTTCAGGTTGATCGGTTCAGCCGTTTAGGCTGTGGCGGTGACAGCGACCTTTTCTGATATCATCTGAAGAAGAAGAAGAAGAAGAAGAAGAAGAAGAAAGCGGTGTAATTTCACGATTTTCACTGCCCTCTAGGTCGTAAACGGCATGACTGGTTGTTGTCGCGTGATGTATATGTTGTCAGGTGGGCCATAGCTCAAAATTAAGACATTTCACAACAATGAGAGATTTTCCATTGTTGAGATCCAGTTGGCCGAAAATGCTATGTTGTTGCTTACAGTAAAAGTAGTTGGTCTGCTCCTCAGTTTATATAGGCATTTACGGTATATGTAGAGTGACTGTGAGTGTACGGTAAGACTTGGCTGAGTGGAGCGACCGCTCCACTAGTCAGACGTGTCAGACACGATGTTCTCACGTGAAACCTCGCAGGCATGTGGCTACGAGCGATGTCAGGACGTGTCAGACACGATGTTCTCACGTGAAACCTCGCAGGCATGTGGCTACGAGCGATGTCAGGACGTGTCAGACACGATGTTCTCACGTGAAACCTCGCAGGCATGTGGCTACGAGCGATGTCAGGACGTGTCAGACACGATGTTCTCACGTGAAACCTCGCAGGCATGTGGCTACGAGCGATGTCAGGACGTGTCAGACACGATGTTCTCACGTGAAACCTCGCAGACATGTCGCTACGAGCGATGTCAGGACGTGTCAGACACGATGTTCTCACGTGAAACCTCGCAGACATGTCGCTACGAGCGATGTCAGGACGTGTCAGACACGATGTTCTCACGTGAAACCTCGCAGGCATGTGGCTACGAGCGATGTCAGGACGTGTCAGACACGATGTTCTCACGTGAAACCTCGCAGACATGTCGCTACGAGCGATGTCAGGACGTGTCAGACACGATGTTCTCACGTGAAACCTCGCAGACATGTCGCTACGAGCGATGTCAGGACGTGTCAGACACGATGTTCTCACGTGAAACCTCGCAGACATGTCGCTACGAGCGATGTCAGGACGTGTCAGACACGATGTTCTCACGTGAAACCTCGCAGACATGTCGCTACGAGGTTGTGTGATCTCACAGGGAAGTAACGTGTTTCCTGATGATGAGTCAACAATATCCGCGTTGCCAGCTGCACTTGTAACATTATCTTATTTCAAATAGTACGTATCCCAATGCATCATGCAATTGTCACTTTCGGCCTTTTGGCTAAGATGAGAATGTATAGGTTTATAATCACTTATCGGCCTTTTGGCTAAGAAGAGAGTGTGTCTGTAAAAAAATGTATCGGCCTTTTGTCTAAGATAACAGTATTTAAATAATTCACTTCTCGGCCTTTTGGCTAAGATAACTGTATATTGATATATTTCATTTCTCGGCCTTTTGGCTAAGATGAGAGTGTATAGCTTAAAAATCACTACTCGGCCTTATGGCCACGATAACAGGATTTAATAACCTTCTAGGCCTATTGGCTAAGATAACTGTATATTGCTATATTTCACTTTTCGGCCTTTTGGCTAGAGTGTATAGCTTTAAAATCACATTTTGGCCTTTTGGCGAAGAAGAGAGTGTATCAGTAAAATCCTTTTTAGGCCTTTTGGCTAGGATAACTGTATATTGATATATTTCACTTCTCGGCCTTTTGGCTACGATGAGTGTTTTTAGCTTTAAAATCACTTATCGGCCTTATGGCTACGATAGCAGTATTTAAAAATCTTCTCGGCCTATTGGCTAAGAAGAGTGTGTATAGGTGTAAAATCACTTCTAGCAGTATTAGCAGCATTTTTTTAATAATAACTTCTGGGCCTTTTGGCTAAGATGAGAGTGTATAGCTTTTAAATCACTTATCAGCCTTATGGCTACGATAGCAGTATTTAAAAATCTTCTCGTCCATTTGGCTAAGATAACTGTATATTGCTATATTTCACTTCTCGGCCTTTTGGCTAAGATGAGATTGTATAGCTTTGAAATCTCTTCTCGGCCTTTTGGCTAAGATTAGAGTGTATAGCTTTGAAATCTCTTCTCGGCCTTTTTGTTTAGATTAGAGTGTATAGCTGTAAAATCAATTATCGGCCTTTTGGCTAAGATAACTGTATATTGATAAATTTCACTTCTCGGCCTTTTGGCTAAGATAGCAATATTAAAAAAAATTGTTATTTGGCCTATTGGCTAAGATGAGAATGTAAAGCTTTGAAAACACATCTCGGCCTTTTGGCTAAGATTAGAGTGTATAGCTGTAAAATCATTTATCAGCCTTTTGGCTAAGATAACTGTATATTGATATATTTCACTTTTCGGCCTTTTGGCTAGAGTGTATAGCTTTAAAATAACTCTCGGCCTTTTGGCGAAGAAGAGAGTGTATCAGTAAAATCTGATATAGGCCTTTTGGCTAAGATAACTGTATTTTTATATAGTTCACTTCTCGGCCTTTTGGCTTAGACGAGAGTGTAAAACTTTAAAAACACTTATCGGCCTTATGGCTACGAAAGCAGTATTTTAAAATCTTCTCTGCCTTTTGGCTAAGATAACTGTATATTGCTATTTTTACTTCTCGGCCTTTTGCTAAGATAGCAGTATTTAAAAAATAATCACTTCTCGGCCTTTTGGCTAAGATGAGAGTGTATAGCTTTAAAATCACTTCTTGGCCATTTGGCGAAGCAGAGAGTGTATCAGTAAAATCATTTATAGGCCTGTTGGCTAAGATAACTGTATATTGCTACATTTCACTTTTCGGCCTTTTGGCTAAGCTGAGAGTGTATAGCTTTAAAATTTCTTCTCGACCTTTTGGCTAAGAAGAGAGTGTGTCTGTAAAAAATTGTATCGGCCTTTTGGCTAAGATAGCAGTATTTGAATAATACACTTCTCGGCCTTTTGGCTAAGATAACTGTATATTGATATATTTCATTTCTCGGCCTTTTGGTTAAGATGATAGAGTATATTAAAAAATCACTACTCGGCCTTATGGCTACGATAACAGGATTTAATAACCTTCTAGGCCTATTGGCTAAGATAACTGTATATTGCTATATTTCACTTTTCGGCCTTTTGGCTAGAGTGTATAGGTGTAAAATCACTACTAGCAGTATTAGCAGCATTTTTATAATAATAACTTCTCGGCCTTTTGGCTAAGATGAGAGTGTATAGCTTTGAAATCTCTTCTCGGCCTTTTGGCTAAGATTAGAGTGTATAGCTTTGAAATCTTTTCTCGGCCTTTTGGTTAAGATTAGAGTGTATAGCTGTAAAATCATTTATCGGCACTTCTCGGCCTTTTGGCTAAGATAGCAGTATTTAAAAAAAATTATCATTTCTCGGCCTTTTGGCTAAGATGAGAGTGTATAGCTTTAAAATCACTTATCGGCCTTTTGGCTACGATAGCAGTATTTAAAAATCTTCTCGGTTTTTTAGCTAAGATAACTGTATATTGCTTTATTTCACGTCACGGCTTTTTGGCTAAGATGAGAGTGTATAGCTTTAAAATCTCTTCTCGGCCTTTTGTCTTAGATAAGAGTGTATAGCTTTGAAATCTCTTCTCGGCCTTTTGGCTAAGATAACTGTCTATTGATATATTTCACTTCTCGGCCTTTAGGGGAAAGATGAGAGTGTATAGCTTTAAAATCACTTCTCGGCCTTTTGGCTAAGATAACTGTATATTGATAAATTTCACTTCTCGGCCTTTTGGCTAAGATTAGAGTGTATAGCTGTAAAATCATTTATCAGCCATTTGGCTAAGATAACTGTATAATGATATATTTCACTTTTCGGCCTTTTGGCTAGAGTGTATAGCTTTAAAATAACTCTCGGCCTTTTGGCGAAGAAGAGAGTGTATCAGTAAAATCTGTGGCTACGATAGCAGTATTTAAAAATCTTCTCGTCCATTTGGCTAAGATAACTGTATATTGCTATATTTCACTTCTCGGCCTTTTGGCTAAGATAGCAGTATTTAAAAAATAATCATTTCTCGGCCTTTTGGCTAAGATGAGAGTGTATAGCTTTGAAATCTCTTCTCGGCCTTTTAACTAAGTTAAGAGTGTATAGCTTTGAAATCTCTTCTCGGCCTTTTGGCTAAGATAACTGTATATTAATATATTTCACTTCTCGGCCTTTTGGCGAAGGTGAGAGTGTATAGCTTAAAAATCACTTCTCGGCCTTTTGGCTAAGATTGCAGTATTAAAATAATTCTTTACTCGGCCTTTTGGTTAAGATAACTGTATATTGATAAATTTCACTTATCGCCTTTTGGCTATGATAGCAGATTTAAAAATAAAAAATCTCGGCCTTTTGGCTAAGATGAGAATGTAAAGCTATGAAAACACTTCTCAGCCTTTTGGCTACGATGAGAGTTTTAAGCTTTAAAAATATTTATCGGCCTTATGGCTACGATAGCAGTATTTAAAAATCTTCTCGGCCTTTTGGCTAAGAAGAGTGTGTATAGGTGTAAAATCACTTCTAGCAGTATTAGCAGCATTTTTATAATAATAACTTCTGGGCCTTTTGGCTAAGATGAGAGTGTATTGCTTTTAAATCACTTAACAGCCTTATGGCTACGATAGCAGTATTTAAAAATCTTCTCGTCCATTTGGCTAAGATAACTGTATATTGCAATATTTAACTTCTCGGTTTTTTGGCGAAGATGAGATTGTATAGCTTTGAAATCTCTTCTCGGCCTTTTGGCTAAGATTAGAGTGTATAGCTTTGAAATCTCTTCTCGGCCTTTTGGCTTAGATTAGAGTGTATAGCTGTAAAATCATTTATCGGCCTTTTGGCTAAGATAACTGTATATTGATATATTTCACTTCTCGGCCTTTTGGCTAAGATGAGAGTGTATAGCTTTGAAATCTCTTCTCGGCCTTTTGGCTAAGATTACTTGGCTAGAGTGTATAGCTTTAAAATCACTTATCGGCCTTTTGGCGAAGAATAGAGTGTATCAGTAAAATCAATTAGAGGCCTTTTGGCTTAGATAACTGTATATTGATATATTTCACTTCTCGGCCTTTTGGCAACGATGAGAGTTTTTAGCTTTAAAATCATTTATCGGTCTTATGGCTACGATAGCAGTATTTAAAAATCTTCTCAGCCTTTTGGCTAAGAAGAGAGTGAATAGGTGTAAAATCACTTCTAGCTGTATTAGCAGCATTTTTATAATAATAACTTCTTGGCCTTTTGGCTAAGATAAGAGTGTATTCCTTTTAAATCACTTATCAGCATTATGGCTACGATAGCAGTATTTAAAAATCTTCTCGTCTATTTGGCTAAGATAACTGTATATCGATAAATTTCACTTCTCGACCTTTTGGCTAAGATATCAGTATTAAAAAAAAAAAAAAAATCTCGGCCTTTTGGCTTGGATGAGAATGTAAAGCTTTGAAATCTCTTCTCGGCCTTTTGGCTAAGATAAGAGTGTATAGCTGGAAAATCATTTATAGGCCTTTTGTCTAAAATAACTGTATATTGATATATTTCATTTCTCGGCCTTTTAGCTAAGATGAGAGTGTATAGCTTAAAAATCACTTCTCGGTTTTATGGTTACGATAACAGGTTTTAATAACCTTCTAGGCCTATTGGCTAAGATAACTGTATATTGCTATATTTCACTTTTCGGCCTTTTGGCTATGATGAGAGTTATTAGCTTTTAAATCACTTATCAGCCTTATGGCTACGATAGCAGTATTTAAAAATCCTCTCGGCCTTTTGGCTAAGATAATTGTATATTGCTATATTTCACTTCTCGGCCTTTTGGCTAAGATAGCAGTATTTAAAAAATAATCATTTCTCGGCCTTTTAGCTAAGATGAGAGTGTATAGCTTTGAAATCTCTTCTCGGCCTTTTGGCTAAGATTAGAGTGTATAGCTTTGAAATCTCTTCTCGGCCTTTTGGTTAAGATTAGAGTGTATAGCTGTAAAATCATTTATCGGCCTTTTGTCTAAGATAACTGTATATTGATATATTTCACTTCTCGGCCTTTTGGCTAAGATAAGAGTGTAAAGCTTTGAAATCTCTTCTCGGCCTTTTGGCTAAGATTAAAGTGTAAAGCTTTGAAATCTCTTCTCGGCCTTTTGGTTAAGATTAGAGTGTATAGCTGTAAAATCATTTATCGGCCTTTTGGCTAAGATAACTGTATATTGATATATTTCACTTCTCGGCCTTTTGGCAAAGGTGAGAGTGTATAGCTTTAAAATCGCTTCTCGGCCTATTGGCTAAGATAACTGTATATTGATAAATTTCACTTCTCGGCCTTTTGGCTAAGATGGCAGTTTTAAAAATAAATCATTTATCGGCCTTCTGGCTAAGATAACATTATTTAAATAATTCACTTCTGGGCCTTTTGGCTAAGATGAGAGTGTATAGCTTTAAAATCACTTTTTGGCCTTTTGGCTTAGATGAGTGTGTATAGCTTAAAAATCACTTATCGGCCTTATGGCTACGATAGCAGTATTTAAAAATCTTCTCGGTCTTTTGGCTAAGATAACTGTATATTGCTATATTTCACTTCTCGGCCTTTTGGCTAAGATGAGAGTGTATAGCTTTGAAATCTCTTCTCGGCCTTTTGGCTTAGATTTGAGTGTATAGCTATGAAATCTCTTCTCGGCCTTTTGTTTAAGATTGGAGTGTATAGCTGTAAAATCATTTATCGGCCTTTTGGCTAAGATAACTGTATATTGATATATTTCACTTCTCGGCCTTTTGGCAAAGGTGAGAGTGTATAGCTTTAAAATCGCTTCTCGGCCTTTTGGCTAAGATAACTGTATATTGATAAATTTCACTTCTCGGCCTTTTGGCTAAGATAGCAGTATTAAAAAAAAATCATTTCATTGCCTTTTGGCTAAGATAACTGTTTATTGATATATTTCACTTTTCGGCCTTTTGGCTGGAGTGTATAGCATTAAAATAACTCTCGGCGTTTTGGCGAAGAAGAGAGTGTATAGGTGTAAAATCACTACTAGCAGTATTAGCAGCATTTTTATAATAATAACTTCTCGGCCTTTTGGCTAAGATGAGAGTGTATAGCTTTGAAATCTCTTCTCGGCCTTTTGGCTAAGATTAGAGTGTATAGCTTTGAAATCTTTTCTCGGCCTTTTGGTTAAGATTAGAGTGTATAGCTGTAAAATCATTTATCGGCACTTCTCGGCCTTTTGGCTAAGATAGCAGTATTTAAAAAAAATTATCATTTCTCGGCCTTTTGGCTAAGATGAGAGTGTATAGCTTTAAAATCACTTATCGGCCTTTTGGCTACGATAGCAGTATTTAAAAATCTTCTCGGTTTTTTAGCTAAGATAACTGTATATTGCTTTATTTCACGTCACGGCTTTTTGGCTAAGATGAGAGTGTATAGCTTTAAAATCTCTTCTCGGCCTTTTGTCTTAGATAAGAGTGTATAGCTTTGAAATCTCTTCTCGGCCTTTTGGCTAAGATAACTGTCTATTGATATATTTCACTTCTCGGCCTTTAGGGGAAAGATGAGAGTGTATAGCTTTAAAATCACTTCTCGGCCTTTTGGCTAAGATAACTGTATATTGATAAATTTCACTTCTCGGCCTTTTGGCTAAGATTAGAGTGTATAGCTGTAAAATCATTTATCAGCCATTTGGCTAAGATAACTGTATAATGATATATTTCACTTTTCGGCCTTTTGGCTAGAGTGTATAGCTTTAAAATAACTCTCGGCCTTTTGGCGAAGAAGAGAGTGTATCAGTAAAATCTGTTATAGGCCTTTTGGCTAAGATAACTGTATTTTTATATATTTCACTTCTCGGCCTTTTGGCAAAGACGAGATTGTAAAGCTTTAAAAACACTTATTGGCCTTATGGCTACGAAAGCAGTATTTTAAAATCTTCTCTGCCTTTTGGCTAAGATAACTGTATATTGCTATTTTTTACTTCTCGGCCTTTTGCTAAGATAGCAGTGTTTAAAAAATAATCACTTCTCGGCCTTTTGGCTAAGATGAGAGTGTATAGCTTTAAAATCACTTCTTGGCCATTTGGCAAAGCAGAGAGTGTATCAGTAAAATCATTTATAGGCCTTTTGGCTAAGAAGAGAGTGTTTAGGTGTAAAATCACTTCTAGCAGTATTAGCAGCATTTTTATAATAATAACTTCTGGGCCTTTTGGCTAAGATAAGAGCGTATAGCTTTTAAATCACTTATCAGCCTTATGGCTACGATAGCAGTATTTAAAAATCTTCTCGTCCATTTGGCTAAGATAACTGTATATTGCTATATTTCACTTCTCGGCCTTTTGGCTAAGATACCAGTATTAAAAAAAGAATTATTTCTCGGCCTTTTGGCTAAGATAAGAGTGTATAGCTTTGAAATCTCTTCTCGGCCTTTTGGCTAAGTTAAGAGTGTATAGCTTTAAAATCTATTCTCGGCCTTTTGGCTAAGATAACTGTATATCGATATATTTCACTTCTCGGCCTTTTGGCGAAGGTGAGAGTGTATAGCTTAAAAATCACCTCTCGGCCATTTGGCTAAGATTGCAGTATTAAAATAATTCTTTTCTCGGCCTTTTGGCTAAGATAACTGTATATTGATAAATTTCACTTCTCGACCTTTTGGCTAAGATAGCAGTATTAAAAAAAAAAAATCTCGGTGTTTTGGCTAAGATGAGAATGTAAAGCTTTGAAAACACTTCTCGGCCTTTTGGATTAGATGAGTGTGTATAGCTTTAACATCACTTATCGGCCTTATGGCTACGATAGCAGTATTTAAAAATCTTCTCGGCCTTTTGGCTAAGATAACTGTATATTGCAATATATTTCACTTCTCAGCCTTTTGGCTACGATGAGAGTTTTTAGCTTTAAAATTATTTATCGGCCTTATGGCTACGATAGCAGTATTTAAAAATCTTCTCGGCCTTTTGGCTAAGAAGAGTGTGTATAGGTGTAAAATCACTTCTAGCAGTATTAGCAGCATTTTTATAATAATAACTTCTGGGCCTTTTGGCTAAGATGAGAGTGTATAGCTTTTAAATCACTTATCAGCCTTATGGCTACGATAGCAGTATTTAAAAATCTTCTCGTCTATTTGGCTAAGATAACTGTATATTGCTATATTTTACTTCTCGGCCTTTTGGCTAAGATGAGATTGTATAGCTTTAAAATCTCTTCTCGGCCTTTTGGCTAAGATTAGAGTGTATAGCTTTGAAATCTCTTCTCGGCCTTTTTGTTTAGATTAGAGTGTATATCTGTAAAATCATTTATCGGCCTTTTGGCTAAGATAACTGTATATTGATAAATTTCACTTCTCGGCCTTTTGGCTAAGATAGCAGTATTAAAAAAAATTGTTATTTGGCCTATTGGCTAAGATGAGAATGTAAAGCTTTGAAAACACTTCTCGGCCTTTTGGCTAAGATTAGAGTGTATAGCTGTAAAATCATTTATCAGCCTTTTGGCTAAGATAACTGTATATTGATATATTTCACTTTTCGGCCTTTTGGCTAGAGTGTATAGCTTTAAAATAACGTTCGGCCTTTTGGTGAAGAAGAGAGTGTATCAGTAAAATCTGATATAGGCCTTTTGGCTAAGATAACTGTTTTTTTATATAGTTCACTTCTCGGCCTTTTGGCTTAGACGAGAGTGTAAAGCTTTAAAAACGGCCTATTGGCCGAGAGTGAGAGTGTATAGCTTAAAAATCACTACTCGGCCATATGGCTACGATAACAGGATTTAATTAAACTTCTAGGCCTAATGGCTAAGATAACTGTATATTGCTATATTTTACTTTTGGCTAGAGTGTATAGCTTTAAAACCACTTCTCGGCCTTTTGGCGAAGAAGAGAGTGTATCAGTAAAATCATTTATAGGCCTTTTGGCTAAGATAACCGTTTATTGATATATTTCACTTCTCGGCCTTTTGGCTACGATGAGAGTTTTTAGCTTTAAAATCATTTATCGGCCTTATGGCTACGATAGCGGTATTTAAAAATCTTCTCGGCCTTTTGGCTAAGAAGAGAGTGTAAAGGTGTAAAATCACTTCTAGCAGTATTAGCAGCATTTTTATAATAATAACTTCTGGGCCTTTTGGCTAAGACGAGAGTGTATAGCTTTAAAATCACTTATCAGCCTAATGGCTACGATAGCAGTATTTAAAAATCTTCTCGGCCTTTTGGCTAAGATAACTGTATATTGCTATATTTCACTTCTCGGCCTTTTGGCTAAGATATCAGTATTTAAAACATTATCATTTCTCGGCCTTTTTGCTAAGATAAGAGTTTATCGCTTTAAAATCACTTCTTGGCCTTTTGGCGAAGCAGAGAGTGTATCAGTAAAATCATATATAGGCCTGTTGGCTAAGATAACTGTATACCCCATAAAAAAACACTTCGTGTAAAAATACCAGCCAAGTCTCTTGTACTAAAAAAAATATATGAAATCTAAAAATTCTGCACTAAAAAGTAATGATATCAAAAAATTTGCCAAGTCAAAACTTTATTTGAAAATCAAAAAATACTTGGCGCATCGTGTATATTAATAGCTTAGAAGTATAGGCCAGATATAAAATACATAAAATATACAAACATATAGTATACCTAAAATGCCCTAAAAAATCGATGCGCCAAGTATTTTTTGATTTTCAAATAAAGTTTTGACTTAGGAAATTTTTTGATATCATTACTTTTCAGTGCAGAATTTTTAGATTTCATATATTTTTTTTAGTATAAGAGACTTGGCTGGTATTTTTACACGAAGTGTTTTTTTATGGGGATATCACTCCTTTTTTTAGTTTATTCTAACAACTTGTGACACATATGAAATGAACAATTACTAAATTCTTCAAAAAAATCATCACCCTTTACAATTTGGTTACCACTAATGAATAGCAGTTTATGGTCCTAAATAATTGCTTTAAATGATCTTTCACGAAGAATAGCAAAGGTTTCATTCCAATCAGTCAACCCAGTTCCGAGATATGGCAACACTTCGGTTTTCAAAATGGCTGCTGAACTTTCTGCAATGCCACATAGAATTTATTTCTATAAATGATGTGTATCATTTTAAGCTTTCTGAATATGTATTTATTGTATAGGAGGGAATTATAATAATTTATAAATTTGAATGACGTCATTTCCGGTCTCATAAATAGGAAAATTCTATTTGTACTGTTCATATTCCATAGAGATGGCCTTCCGAATCGTTTGGCGCTAGTTTTACACCGATTTGTCTTCCAGTTTTTAAAATATGACGTTACTTCCGGTTTAAAAATGGCGGCTGAAATCTCTGACCCCTTGAAGTATATTTTAAACATGATAACAATTTTATAAGCTGTCTCAAATAGTATATTTATTGCATCAAAATAAAAATTTGTGAGTTTATTAAAATGTGTGACGTCATTTCCGGTTTAGGTATGGGAAACTGCAAATATTATTGATGATAATACATAAAGTTGACCTTCTAAATTGTTTTGCGCTGGTTTCGTTGAAATCTACTTAGCCGTTATTGAGATATGATGTCACTTCCGGTTTCAAAATGGCGGCTTCCGGTTGGTTTTATAACAAGTCACATGAGACGTCAAAAGTACATACGTTACATAGGTAAATATCAAAATAATCGGTTAAACCTTTGTTGCCAAAAAGCCAATCGATGTATTTCAAATTTCATTACGTCATTTCCGGTTTCTTTAACATAATGTTCAGTCTTTTGCTACTTATCATGCATATAGATGACCGTCTGAATCGTTTGGCGCAATTTTCGTTCCAATCGGTCCAGCCGTTGACGAGATATGACGTCACTTCCGGTTTAAAAATGGCGGCACAAAAAATTCATGGGGTGAAGGTTAAATCAGACGCCAAAAGTGCACACGTGATAAAAATGTGGGATCAATCGGTTCAGCCGTTTAGGCTGTGGCCTGTTTACCGGATTTGAATTCCAGGAGACTACTACTACTACTACTACTGAGATTATTATTATTATTATTATTGTTATTATTATGAAAACCGCCCTAAAACACTGTTTTCACGGCCCTCTAGCGCGCAAAGGGCGTAACCTATTGTTCCCAAATTTGGTATATGTTGTAGGGTGGGCCATAGCTCGAAATTAAGGTATATCGCAACAATGTGAGATTTTCCAATTTTAAGATCCAGTAGGCCGAAAATGCCACTTTGATGCTTACAGTAAAAGTGGGTTTGCTCCAGCCTTTTTAAATGAGTGTGTGCGCGCGCCGTACGACTTGGCTGGCGTGGAGCGACCGCTCCACTAGATTGCTATATTTCACTTCTCGGCCTTTTGGCTACGATGAGAGTTTTTAGCTTTAAAATCATTTATCGGCCTTATGGCTACGATAGCAGTATTTAAAAATCTTCTCGGCCTTTTGGCTAAGATATCAGTATTTAAAACATTATCATTTCTCGGCCTTTTTGCTAAGATAAGAGTTTATCGCTTTAAAATCACTTCTTGGCCTTTTGGCGAAGCAGAGAGTGTATCAGTAAAATCATTTATAGGCCTGTTGGCTAAGATATCTGTATATTGCTCTATTTCTCTTCTCGGCCTTTTGGCTAAGATGAGAATGTATAGGTTTATAATCACTTATCGGCCTTTTGGCTAAGAAGAGAGTGTGTCTGTAAAAAAATGTATCGGCCTTTTGTCTAAGATAACTGTATTTAAATAATTCACTTCTCGGCCTTTTGGCTAAGATAACTGTATATTGATATATTTCATTTCTCGGTCTTTTGGCTAAGATGAGAGTGTATAGCTTAAAAATCACTACTCGGCCTTATAGCTACGATAACAGGATTTAATAACCTTCTAGGCCTATTGGCTAAGATAACTGTATATTGCTATATTTCACTTTTCGGCCTTTTGGCGAAGAAGAGAGTGTATCAGTAAAATCCATTTTAGGCCTTTTGGCTAAGATAACTGTATATTGATATATTTCAATTCTCGGCCTTTTGGCTACGATGAGAGTTTTTAGCTTTAAAATCATTTATCGGCCTTATGGCTACGATAGCAGTATTTAAAAATCTTCTCGGCCTTTTCGCTAAGAAGAGAGTGTATAGGTGTAAAATCACTTCTAGCAGTATTAGCAGCATTTTTATAATAATAACTTCTGGGCCTTTTGGCTAAGACGAGAGTGTAAAGCTTTGAAATCACTTATCAGTCTTATGGCTACGATAGCAGTATTTAAAAATCTTCTCGGCCTTTTGGCTTAGATAGCAGTATTTAAAAAAATAATCATTTCTTGGCCTTTTGGCTAAGATAAGAGTTTATAGCTTTAAAATCTCTTCTCGGCCTTTTGGCTAAGATTAGAGTGTATAGCTTTGAAATCTCTTCTCGGCCTTTTGGCAAAGATTAGAGTGTATAGCTGTTAAATCATTTATCGGCCTTTTGGCTAAGATAATTGTATATTGATATATTTTACTTCTCGGCCTTTTGGCGAAGGTGAGAGCGTATAGCTCAAAAATCACATCTCGGCCTTTTGGCTAAGATTGCAGTATAAAAATAATTCTTTTCTCGGCCTTTTGGCTAAGATAACTGTATATCGATAAATTTCACTTCTCGACCTTTTGGCTAAGATATCAGTATTAAAAAAAAAAAATCTCGGCCTTTTGGCTTTGATGAGAATATAAAGCTTTGAAAACACTTCTCGGCCTTTTGGCTAAGATAAGAGTGTATAGCTGGAAAATCATTTATCGGCCTTTTGTCTAAAATAACTGTATATTGATATATTTCATTTCTCGGCCTTTTGGCTACGATGAGAGTGTATAGCTTAAAAATCACTACTCGGCCATATGGCTACGATAACAGGATTTAATTGAGCGAGCGAAGCGAGCGACTCCATTTGGCTCTTTTAGCACGGACCTCTGTTTTTTTTTTTGTTTTTTTTTTGTTTTTGTTTTTGTATGCTAAAGGAAGCAATAGAAGTCGCACCGTTTCACTGATCGACCTGAAATTTTGCACACATGTAAAGACAGCCTTCTCTGTTTGCAGACCCAATTTTTTTTTGAAATCCATCCATTGGTTCATTGTTAAAATAAGTATCTCCTGATAGCCTAAAAAATGAAAATGGTCTTCGAGAAATGTGATCAAACTCATATTTAGCATGGTCAGTAAGACCAACAATGTCACTTATTTTACAAATTTTCAGCCGAATCTGTCAAGAAAGTATGCACTTATTGACATTTTTAATAGCTGTCAGAAATGAAACATTGAAAATGAATGTCTTTCCAATGCAACTGAATCTGATTTGCTTTAGGTACAAGAGTGTTTTGATGGTATGTACACTTTTTTAGTGAAAAGCAGATATTTTTATGTTTATTGAGTTGATCAAATTTGAATAATTCAATTTGGATCATAGTTTCCAACAAATCATTTCGAGTTTTTAAGGACCTTGATTGTCTTTTCGTCAATTCGTAGTTCTGATGGCCGTGCCTCCCGTGTTTCTACTTGGCTGATTTTGCATCCAGGAGGGATTAGAAACATAAGCTCACATTTCAATAATATCATTGAGTGGCGTTTGTTCTCTTCTAGCGTTCACACGTCATTCCAAATCTCTACTGCATTTTGCTTCTTTTCGTTGATAATTTTGGCAATTTGGTGTACTTTGTGAAGGTATTAGTAAAATTGAATCGCTTTTAAAGCATAGATATTAGGTATCTACAGTTTTTGTCCAGGGGATTGATTATTTCAAATTATTTTCTTCTTGGAAACGTTGGATTCATTCCGTTTCTAAACTAGGTAGTTACTATTTTACCTGATCCGTTTTTTTGTGTGGAACTTTGATTCCTTTCGCTTATTAGTTGAAAGGTGTTTACTTTATTTTCATATTTGCGAAGTTTTGTTCAAGATTCATTTCGTAACATTACGACATTGAATACATTACGTCTTTGAGCACACATTTCGTGCATTTCAAACATTGATCACACAAATATTATTGTACTTTAATTAGGTAGGTACTCTACTTCTTATTTTTTCATTACCTATCTTATCCCTATTTAAACATGCCGAAAAATGGAAAGACTTCTGCTAGAATGAAAGCCATAAAGGCGAAAAAGCGTCTGCGTGAAATTGAAGATCAAGAAACTGACGAAGCTAAATCTAAAAGGTTGAAACAAAATGTCGTTAATAATAAAGCATCAAGGAGCAAAGAGACCCCCGACCAGACTGCTGCAAGGAGATACTCAAACAATCAACGCAATACCCGCTCTCGTGCAGCGGGTATTGCCGATTGACCGACCAACTAAAAACTTCGCATGGTAATTGGTAGCCACATTTAAGGTATTTTTGCCAATTTTCAGTCTAATTTGTAGTTATTTTCAAAAGTTTATCATATCATATGAGTGGTCCCAGGTATATTGTTTGAAGAATATCATGTGATTTTTGAAACTTAACAATGAACCGTTCAATCAAAGGTTTAATCGATCAACTTAAAACTTAGCAAGGTTATTGGGACCAATATTTTTGGAAATTTTGGAGATATTTATACAAGTCTGTGACGAAATTCAAGAATTATTGGCTTTTAATGACATTTTCGATAGACATAATTTCGGTTCGAGGTGTTGCGTGTATCCGTGCTCGCTCATCAACGCGTTACTCAGAGCGTTTTCCTAGTATAATAATTACTTCTGGGCCTTTTGGCTAAGACAAGAGTGTATAGCTTTAAAATCACTTATCAGCCTTATGGCTACGATAGCAGTATTTAAAAATCTTCTCGGCCTTTTGGCTAAGATAACTGTATATTGCTATATTTCACTTCTCAGCCTTTTGGCTAAGATATCAGTATTTAAAACATTATCATTTCTCGGCCTTTTTGCTAAGATGAGAGTTTATCGCTTTAAAATCACTTCTTGGCCTTTTGGCGAAGCAGAGAGTGTATCAGTAAAATCATTTATAGCCTGTTGGCTAAGATAACTGTATCCCAGAAAAAAACACTCCGTGTAAAAAAGGCAGCCAAGTCTCTTTACTTTAAAAAAATTCAACACCGAAAAGGAGTGATATCAAAAAAGAAGCCAAGTCAATGACATTTCCAAATATTTAATCGTATCTTTGAAATAAAAGTATAAACACCGAGAAATACTTTACAAAAGGACTTGGCGCATCGTTTTTTTAAAGACATCATTCTATCCTATAAGTGGAAAGAAATTTACAATTAGGTACATTTTCCTCTTTTTTTTAGAGCCAGTATCTATGAATCAAGCTACTTTTAGTAATGGCTATTTTATAGTTTTGTCAATGGCGATAGAAGAAAGATTTCATGTTGTAATAGATAAGTAATGTAAGGGTGGAAGAATTAAATAACAATTGGAAGTGGGCTCATTTATATTTTTATAGCACTGTTAATATGGTGATATTAGAATGGTATCTTTTCATAATTTGATCTTGACTGAAGGAATTCATGAAACGTTGTCAAATAATTACGAACTGTCTTTGGAACACTATTATATATTTTTGAAGTGTCAAGTGTATAAAGTTAAAAAATTTAAAGAAATTCTATGTGCCGTCTCTGTGTACTTTGTGAAATGTATTGTTATAAAATGCGGATTAATAGAAATGTATTTCATGATGCGAAGGTATAACGCATGAGACTTAATTATGTTGACCACGAAACAATATTACGAAGATAACTATTGTGTATTTATAGAAAACATAGGCAACAAGTTTCATAGCGTATATATTCAAATAGAAAATATTTTACAGTAGGTATGTATAATATGTAATTGAAAGATGTGTCCCTATTATTCTAAAAATTCTAAATGACGGTTGTATATAAATGGCATATGCTTATGAATAGAAAAATGTCTTTAAAAAAACGATGCGCCAAGTCCTTTTGTAAAGTATTTCTCGGTGTTTATACTTTTATTTCAAAGATACGATTAAATATTTGGAAATGTCATTGACTTGGCTTCTTTTTTGATATCACTCCTTTTCGGTGTTGAATTTTTTTAAAGTAAAGAGACTTGGCTGCCTTTTTTACACGGAGTGTTTTTTTCTGGGATATCACTTCTTTTGTTAGTTTATTCATACAGCTTGTAGCACATGTCCTACCAAGGACTAATTTCTTTAAAAAAATACGCCTCAACCGATTTGGTTAGTAAGAAAAGTTGCATTTGGTACAAGCTTAAAATGATTATCCAAGAAGAATAGTCTGAGTTTCGTTACAATCTGTCCAGACGTTTTCGATATCTGACTTCACTTCCAGTTTAAAAAATGGCGCTCAATAATACTGCCGCCTTGAATTCATAAAAGTGCAACATAATTGCATAATTAAGCTGCAATCTCGGCAGTTGTTTTCGATATATGACGTCACTTCCGGTTTTGAAATAGCGGCCGAAAATAATGTCATCTTGAATCCATAAATATAAGGGCTATATAATTACATAATTTAGTTGCAATCGGTACATCTGTTTTCTATAAATGACGTCACTTCCTGTTTTAAATATGGCGGCCAGAAATAATGTTGTCTTGAATTCATAATTATAAGTCCAACATAATTAGATAATTAAGTTGCAATCGGTACAGCCGTTTTCGACATATGACGTCACTTTCGGTTTTAACAATGGCGGTCGAAAATAATATCGTCTTTAATTCAAAAATATAAGTCCTACATAATTACATAATTTAGTTGCAATCGGTACAGCCGTTTTCGATATATGACGTCACTTCCGGTTTTAACAATGGCGGTCGAAAATAATGTCGTCTTTAATTCAAAAATATAAGTCCTACATAATTACATAATTTAGTTGCAATCGGTACATCCGTTTTTGATATATGACGTCACTTCCGGTTTAAACAATGGCGGCCAAAAATAATGTCGTCTTGAATTCATAATTATTAGTCCTACACAATTCCAAAATTTGGTTACAATCGATACAGCCGTTTTCGATATATGACGTCACTTCCGGTTTTTGCAAATGGCGGCCGAGTACACCGCAATCTTGAATTTATAATTATTCACAATGTATGTTTCTAAATATCTATTTAAGAGTATAGATTGGGGAATTGAGTGTCATTTAGCATATTAATGGCGTCATTTAGCATATTCATGACGTCATTTCCGGGATAGGTAATAAGAAAACAATCTAGTTCTATCTAGTTGATACTTCATGAATGACCTTCTGAATTCTTTAGCGCTAATTTCCGTCAAATCGGTCATGCCGTTTTCAATATATGACGTCACTTCCGGTTTCATTTAGTGGTTCCTGCCGCCATTTCCGGTACCGTTTATTTGTATATTCATTTATCCCAATTGATTTTTCAAAAAGATTGCAGAATGCATAGACAGGAGCTAGTTCAGTGGCAATCGGTACAGGTGTTTTCGATATATGACGTCACTTCCGGTTTCAGAAATGGCGACCGAGAACACTGTATTTAAATTATAATTATTTTGTATTGTCTATGTTACAATGTAAGATAATTATATGTGTATTTAAAGTATAATTTGATGAAATAAGCTAAATATTGCAAATTTATGACGTCACTTCCGGATTAGAATATAAGAAAATTATATTTTTAAGTAACATACTTCATATAGATGACCATCTAAATCGAATGGCGCTAATTTCGTTCTAATCGGTCCAGCCGTTTTTCATATATGACGTCACTTCCGGTTTAAAAATGGCGGCACAAAAAATCACAAGAGGCAAGGTATCATCAGACGCCAAAAGTGCATATGTGTTAAAAATTTCAGGTTGATCGGTTCAGCCGTTTAGGCTGTGGCGGTGACAGCGACCTTTTCTGATATCATCTGAAGAAGAAGAAGAAGAAGAAGAAGAAGAAGAAGAAAGCGGTGTAATTTCACGATTTTCACTGCCCTCTAGGTCGTAAACGGCATGACTGGTTGTTGTCGCGTGATGTATATGTTGTCAGGTGGGCCATAGCTCAAAATTAAGACATTTCACAACAATGAGAGATTTTCCATTGTTGAGATCCAGTTGGCCGAAAATGCTATGTTGTTGCTTACAGTAAAAGTAGTTGGTCTGCTCCTCAGTTTATATAGGCATTTACGGTATATGTAGAGTGACTGTGAGTGTACGGTAAGACTTGGCTGAGTGGAGCGACCGCTCCACTAGATATTGCTATATTTCACTTTCGGCCTTTTGGCTAAGATGAGAATGTATAGGTTTATAATCACTTATCGGCCTTTTGGCTAAGAAGAGAGTGTGTCTGTAAAAAAATGTATCGGCCTTTTGTCTAAGATAACAGTATTTAAATAATTCACTTCTCGGCCTTTTGGCTAAGATAACTGTATATTGATATATTTCATTTCTCGGCCTTTTGGCTAAGATGAGAGTGTATAGCTTAAAAATCACTACTCGGCCTTATGGCCACGATAACAGGATTTAATAACCTTCTAGGCCTATTGGCTAAGATAACTGTATATTGCTATATTTCACTTTTCGGCCTTTTGGCTAGAGTGTATAGCTTTAAAATCACATTTTGGCCTTTTGGCGAAGAAGAGAGTGTATCAGTAAAATCCTTTTTAGGCCTTTTGGCTAGGATAACTGTATATTGATATATTTCACTTCTCGGCCTTTTGGCTACGATGAGTGTTTTTAGCTTTAAAATCATTTATCGGCCTTATGGCTACGATAGCAGTATTTAAAAATTTCTCGGCCTTTTGGCTAAGAAGAGAGTGTATAGGTGTAAAATCACTTCTAGCAGTATTAGCAGCATTTTTATAATAATAACTTCTGGGCTTTCTGGCTAAGACGAGAGTGTAAAGCTTTGAAATCACTTATCAGCCTTATGGCTACGATAGCAGTATTTACAAATCTTCTCGGCCTTTTGGCTAAGATAGCAGTATTTAAAAAAATAATCATTTCTCGGCCCTTTTGGCTAAGATGAGAGTTTATAGCTTTGAAATCTCTTCTCGGCCTTTTGGCTAAGATTAGAGTGTATAGCTTTAAAATCTCTTCTCGGCCTTTTGGCAAAGATTAGAGTGTATAGCTGTAAAATTATTTATCGGCCTTTCGGCTAAGATAACTGTATATTGATATATTTTACTTCCGGCCTTTTGGCGAAGGTGAGAGCGTATAGCTCAAAAATCATATCTCGGCCTTTTGGCTAAGATTTCAGTATAAAAATAATTCTTTTCTCGGCCTTTTGCTAAGATAACTGTATATCGATTAATTTCACTTTTCGACCTTTTGGCTAAGATATCAGTATTAAAAAAAAAAAAAAATCTCGGCCTTTTGGCTTAGTTAAAAATGTAAAGCTTTGAAACACTTCTCGGCCTTTTGGCTAAGATTAGAGTGTATAGCTGGAAAATCATTTATCGGCCTTTTGTCTAAAA
>OW203769.1:15304556-15633935 GCA_934045905.1 Leuctra nigra
AATCATACACAGTTTCAGCCAAAACCTCCCATTGGTTAAAATTTAAAAAATCTTTCATATGATTTTTGACATTTAAACTAGAACCGTATGACCGATCAACTTAAAACTTTGCATGGTCATTGGGACCAACATTATCTGTATTTTTGACAATTTTCAGACTTATCTGTGTTTAAATCCAAAGTTTTTGACATTTTACTGACATTTTGCGTGTTATCTGTCAAATTTCTCGAAAATGTTGATCACGGCTACTTCGACTCTTTATAGTTCCAAGGTAGTTAGAGCAGAAACTTTCAAACGTTTGAAACTGATATGACCGTTCAATAGATCGTCTAATATTGTGTAAGTACACACACTTTTATTATATGAGTGGTCCCAGGAGTAGAGGGGGGGATACCCTGGCGCCACAAAGGATGCCGACAAACGATGCCGCCGTCAATCATCATTAGTCACGGTCAATTAGTCAAAGGGTACCGCCTATTGTCCTGTCACTCATAATCACACGGTCAATTACACCTGTCAATCCGGTCAATTAAACCTGTCAATCAATATTACTTCCGGTCAATTAAACAAATTTGCATAATCAATCTAATCAATCAAAAAGTGCATCTAATCAATTAAAAAGCGCATAATCAATCCATTTAATCAAGTGCATATTAAATTCAATCAATTAAAAAGTGAATTCAATCAATCAAAAAGCGCATCCAATCAAAAAGCGCATAATCAATCTAATCAATCAAAAAGCGCATGTTAAATTCAATCAATCAAAAAGTGCATTCAATCAAGTGCATATTAATCGTGGTCTTCAGAGGCGCGCGCATTGCTGTGTCATCTTGGAATCAGTAACTCACTAGTCTTAACTTGAAAACGCAGGTGTAGTACTACGTCATCGTGACCAGTTAGTGCAAGGGTGTGGTCCTTTTGTATCCAACAACAACAACACTTGACATTGAGTGACCATCAATAGGAACAAGGGTTAAGCTCTTTTGTTAATGCGTACACCTGAGTACGTATATAGTGCGCTTCATTGGTTTTCTTTAGACAAATCTTTAACGGACTTCCCTTCTTAAACAATAGAAACGAGGGTGCGCTGCCCAACCCAAAGACACAGGTGCTTTGAAAATCAGGTCAGTGGGCATGAGAAAAGGTATCTAGATCATTACGTCACACGGAGGACAACGAATAGCAGAGCTCGATTTGGGAATAGGGGCGTATACATTTAAAGATAGGTCCGCTGACTTTACGTTTTGTTTCTGCGCATACGTAACTGCGCATTCTAAACTGTGTTGCGAGTTTAGGATTGATATTTGAAAAAGGAATACTTAGAACAAGAATTGTCATTACGTTCTCAGCTCTTGTAGCAGTCAGTTCGTAGTTGCGCTTATTCATTGTGTTTGGAAGTTTTTTTGCGTTGTTTGGAGTTAGTGTTTGAAGTGAGTTTTCGAGTTAGTTTCTTCTTTTGCGTTTGATTTGCGGTTGTGAAGTGTTTTTTATAGTGCTTCGGTGTTTATTGAATTTGCACTGCTTGTTTCAAGTGAGTTTGTAGTCCAACGTTCTAACATTAATCTATTTGATTTTGAATTAAGTTTTTATTAACGATTTCTACCAACGAGTTTTTCACCACTGTGCTTTAATAAAATTCTGTGTTGGCTTTATGCCATAGATTTTTATATTTCTTCATTGACGGTTTTTAAAAGCAGTACATTTTTTCAAGTTGTGTGATTCATTCCGCATCTGTTTTTTATACGTGATTTATTCCGTATCTTTTTATACGTGATTCAGTCCGTATTTTCTGTTTTGCCACTACACTAAAATGGCGACAAACACCAACAATTTCACAATGACTCCGCCATCCCATTCGAGGCGTGAGCGTGAAGCGGCAGGAGATCGTGTTTCGGTAATTATGAGGCCACGGATTGCCCCCACACCATCAAGGGCAATCGCGGAGGAACCGGAGAATGGTGACGGGCAACAAGGACCACCGCAACACGAACCACCGCAACAAGAACAACTTGTTCAACGCGACACATCGCCTCGTCATGAACCAGTAAGGTACTGGCAGCCATGGCGAGGTGATTCGCAAGAAGAAACATCGTCTGAGCACCATGAAGCTGCTGAACCGCACTCTCCAGAACCGGGTCCCTCACACCGTCCAGACCCAGTTCGCCGTCCAACACCGACGCGCCGAGAACCTTCGCCGCAACCGGGACCGTCTCATCGGCCAGATCCGGTCCAGTTGGTCGACTATTCCGACAGCGAGGGCTCAGTTGAAGAGAATGACGAGCAACGTCCCCCAACTCCGCAACAGCAACACGGAGCTGGTGCCCCTCAAGACGATGGAAATGCAAGAGGGTTTACGCTAATCAGTGAAAGCGAAACTTTAAACGACATAGGCGTAGGACAACGCAAGGCTACAATCATAATCAATCCTGTACCTGCAAACGCAAATCCTTTCCAATACGTCTACAGAGTTTTCGAGGAACTAATAGATTACATCAAGAATGGAGTCCAGCCGTACTACAAGGTTGGACTTAGCATTCTGAATGAGGCATCACCCCACACTCCTATCCATATTTCGTTCAGGCTTCCCTCTGAGCTCTCTGTTGAGACCGTCATGAGCCGCATAGAGAAGGTTGTTCAGAGTAATGAGGGGTTCATCACTGACGGACCATTGACTGTAAAACTTACTTACATCGTTTTACCTCATGGCTCAGGACGTAACAAGGTGCCTCGCTATGTAACGGATTCGACGTGGAGTAAATCAAAGACGAGCTTCATTACTATAACTAATAAAGATACGTTGTGTCTGGCAAGAGCTCTGGCGGTGGGTGTGGGAAGACACGAATTATCGGAGCAGTGTCAAAAATTACTGAATGATGGCAGGAAGAACAGGCAGTTGGACATGGCTCGCCAATACTGTGACCAAGCAGGAGTTGATCTGGTCGCAAGTGGCGGTGGGGGAATTCCTGAAATTCAAAAATTTCAGAATTTTTTAAACTCCTATAAAATAACCGTATTTACCTCGAGGAATGGTCGAGCCGAGGATGTGATTTTCGAGGGTCCTGATGGTCCGGCCGACAATCCTCGAAAGAACATTGATCTCTGGTATCATGACAATCATTTTGACGTAATTACTTCTCTCACCGGTGCATTTGATTGTGGGTATTATTGTCGGCGATGTAAAGTAAGGTACAACACCAAGGGTACACACAGGTGTGATACCACATGCTCACGATGCCGTGGCACAAATACCTGTGATGACTTGCCTAAATCCAACAGGCAATGTGGTACTTGCCATAAAATCTTCAAGAACTCTGTCTGTTTTGCCAACCACCTCGAGGAACACTTTTCTAAATCACGGTCTACCTGTCAGACCTTGCAAGTGTGTAAGTTATGCAATTGCTTCTTGGACTATTCAAAGAGAGCTGACACTAATCCACACAAGTGTGGTGAGGTATTTTGCACCATCTGCAAAGATTTTAAAGATAAAAACCATAAATGTTTCATGATTAAGACGAAACCAAGTAAACCTTCATCAAATATCAAGTTTACATTCTTTGACATCGAGTCGATGCAGGTAAAACCAAATGGCGACGGTTCATTTCTGCATGAACCCAACCTCATTGTTTCACAACAGGTTTGCTTAAAGTGCTGTGACAATGGTTCAGACATTAACACAGATTGTGCATCATGTTCCCCCGGCAAGTCACGGCAAAGGATCTTTGACGGGGCCAACCCTCTTGTCGACCTTTTTGAAAATTTAAGAATGCATACACGTAATGTGAAGGAGCATATTGTCATTGCGCACAATCTTAAAGGCTATGACGGTCAGTTTATATTAAATCATATGATCAAGGAGCAGTCTTTCGTACCTTCCCTGATAATGAACGGCTCAATGCTCATGACATTCACTTACGAAAAAATGACTTTTAAAGATTCATTTAATTTTTTACCGATGGCCCTCAGCAAACTTCCTGCGGCAATGAACCTGGGGGACAAGTTTAAAAAAGGTTGGTTTCCTCATTTTGCAAATACACCTGCCAACAAAGATTATATTGGTGAAATGTTTGAACCGAGGCTTTACGGCAGTGACACAATGTCAGCTGGTGAAAGAGCGTCCTTTCTTTCATGGTACAGTGAGCAGAGGTCAAACGGCTATATTTTCAACATGCAAACAGAACTGAAAGAGTATTGTATCAGCGATGTGACCATCCTTCGCGAAGCATGCCTTTCCTTTCGACGTGAGTTTATAGCTGAAAACAACATTGACCCTCTCAGACAAGCTGTAACTATAGCCAGTTCATGCATGAAAGTGTTTCAGCAAAACTTTTTGAAACCAAACACCATAGGTCTGGTTCCATCTGGTGGCTACAGATGCGCCGACAGGCAAAGCCATTCTGCTCTTTTATGGTTGGATTGGGTTTCCAAAAAGGAAAACATCCATATCGAACATGCTGGAAACGGCCGTGAGGTGTTTGTAGAGGGACGGTACAAGGCTGATGGTTTTTCTAGAGGCGTTGACAGACCCGGAACAATCCTAGAATTCCACGGATGCTTCTGGCACGGGTGCCCTACCTGTTTCACAGATAGACACACTAGAGTAGGAAACAGTGACGGGTTGACTATGGCTTTGCGCTATGAAGCCACAGAGTACAAAGTCGCCCGTATCCGTAAGGCAGGGTACTTGGTGATTGAGATGTGGGAGTGTGAGTTTAAGGAAATGATTAGATCAAACCCTGAACTAGCTCAGTTTGTAAAGACGCATCCGAAACGTGATCAGGTTCCTCTTGACCCGAGAGACGCTTTCTTTGGAGGCCGGACCAACTGCACCAAGACCTATTTTAAAACACCTCAGGGCACCAACTGCAGTTATTTGGACGTTTGTTCCCTGTACCCATGGGCCAATAAGTATGGGGAATATCCAGTGGGACATCCTACAATATATGTTGGCGATAAGTGCTCTGACGTTACTGGTGTAGCAATGGATTTGTCAAAAGTGTTTGGGATTGTGAAATGCAAGGTTGTCCCTCCCACAAACCTCTACCACCCTGTACTCCCGGTGAGAAGCAATGGCAAACTCTTGTTTCCCTTGTGCCGTACATGCGCAGAGATGTGTAACTCGGAAGAGTGCACTCATGTCTCTGACGATGATCGAGCTCTCGTCGGCACCTGGGTGTCAATTGAACTTGAAAAAGCCGTCTCACTGGGGTACAGAGTGCTGGAAGTTTTCGAAATTTGGAATTATGAGAGAACAAAATACGATCCCAAGACAAAATCAGGTGGCCTTTTCGTAGAATATATAAACCAATTTCTTAAACTGAAAGTAGAGGCAAGTGGTTGGCCTGAATGGTGTATTGATGAGTCGTCTAAAACGGAATACATCAGGCAATTTGAGAAAAGGGAAGGTGTTCGACTTAACCCTGATAAGATTGAGAACAATCCTGGTAGGCGTTCACTGGCCAAACTGATGCTGAACAGTTTTTGGGGAAAGTTTGGCCAGCGTCAGGACCTAACGAAACATGAGATTGTGGACAACAACGCTCGTCTTCTTGCAATCGCATGCGATCCCGCCAATGAGTTGATGTCAGTGGACCCTCTCTCAGAGCGAAAACACCTGTGTGCCTGGAAAGAACATGCCGAGGGAATTGAAGGTTCCAAAAATACCAGTATAGCTATCGCCGCTTTCACTACATCTATTGCTCGATTGAAACTGTATTCCTACTTGGAAGAGCTTGGAGAGAGGGTTCTATACTTTGACACAGACAGTGTGATTTTTACAACAAAACCTTTGGAATCAACAATCCCCACTGGCGACTTCCTCGGTGACATGACCGACGAACTCCTTTGCTACGGCAAAGGTTCATACATCACCGAGTTTGTCAGTGGAGGACCAAAAAATTATGGTTACACTGTTGCTTGTGGCGGAGATATAGACAATATAAAAACGGTGTGTAAGGTTCGAGGTATTAGCCTCAACTTCACCACTAGTCAGGTAGTTAATTTTGAAACAATAAAGGACATGACGTTGAATGGTGCTCCGCCTGTTTATGTACATAATCCTCACAAAATTGTTAGAGTTAAGCCTTTTCTTGTATGTACAAAACCCCAGAGTAAAGTTTATAGAACTGTTGTAACTAAACGTAGGTTGATCGAAAATTACGACACTCTACCGTTTGGTTATAAGAGGGCACGTATGAGTTAGATGTATCGTAGATGGTTGGTGTACATAGTATAAAGGTAGTTTCGAGCTCACTGAGTAAGAGTAATTTACACTTCTTAGTATTAATTAAGTATGTATAGTTAGAATAGGACTCTATCGATGGTTGGAACTTTGACGCAGTGATAGGGCTTTAATACCAATACCAACCAAGACATGTTAATACGTGTCTATACCTGTTGTGGCACTCCAGCGTTTTCCCTAATACCTCATTTTTCACTTGTTTGAAAAATCTATCTCAAACTCATTATGTGCTTTTCTGGACGGTGCTAGTTTATTTAATCCAATGCAATCCAGAACAAAACCTATAAAACATTAGGAATCAGAGAGTCTATCAATTAGTTGTTGAGATGGACCCGTCATGGAAAGTACCGTTCAGTGCAGTGGTCGCAGGGCCAAGCGGCTGTGGAAAGTCTCATTTTGTGTCACGATTTATAAAACACTTGAATGTTATGGTTGATAAGCCTATAGTGGAAATTATTTGGTGTTATGCAGAATGGCAAAGTTTGTACGATACTCTACAAAATGAATATTCTATTCGTTTCCACAAGGGAATTATTGACTCGGAAGAAATACCTTCAGGTTCTGGAGCACGTATAGTGATTATTGATGATCTCATGCGTGAAGCTGATGAACGGGTTGTTGATTTGTTTACCAAGGGTGGTCATCATCGCAATTTGTGTATTCTTTTCCTCTTGCAAAATATATTTACACAGGGTAAAGGACGAAGAGATATTTCACTGAATGCACACTACGCGGTATGTTTTAAGAATCCAAGAGACAGAGCACAAATTATGCATTTGTCTAGACAAGTAGCACCTCAAAACCCTAAATTCGTTCAAGAAGCATTTGAAGATGCAACAAAAGAAGCACATGGTTATTTATTATTTGATTTTAAACAGAGTACTCCTGATATTCTGCGCATGCGCACATCAATTTTTCCTGATGACGCAGAGTCAGTAGTTTATATTCCAAAGACATCGAGTATAAAATCAGACTACGTAGTGAATTTGCATTCATTTGGTCGCGATGGCTAAGACGGTGTTGAAACATAAGGAGCACCTCCGTTTGTTGCAAAAATGTCATCCTACAATGCGAAAGGCGATTTTAAAAGCTGCCGATCAAGGACTTATCAAATCTCTTTGTGAATGTGCTCAAAACACATTAAAAGGCAATGTACGCCTGGATAGTCGTCAGAAGTCACAACTACGTCGTCACAAGAACGTCCTTCGTAACATTATTAAACGTGGTGAGAATTGGAGAACAAAGCAGAAGCTACTAGTGCAAAAAGGAGGAGCCGTTATACCGTTATTACTGGCACCAATTTTGTCAAGTATTATTGGAAGCCTATTTTAGTAATGGAGAAGGCAAAAAAGATGTTGCTTATTGATCCTGAGAGCATTAGTCGACTTCAACAATCGTTTACAAGAACTCTCGACAGCAACACCTTGACTCTGTCTAATTTAGATCAAGAAATGAATCTAATACTTAATTCAACGACATTACCTGACCGTGAAAAGTGGAAGAAGTATAATCAAGTTCTTCAAAGGTATCTTCATTTTGTCGACCAATCCCGAAGACCTATTGCTATGGCTATTACCGAAGAAGAAGTGCAGCCTACAAATTTTAATGATATTGGAAAGACGGCCGACGATGTTAAAACTATTGACCTCATGAGAGAGCAGACACTTGCAACAATTCCGAAAGTGTATCGCGGTAATGCGGCGCTATTGTACGACAAGTTGTCGAATGCGGATTCTGTATCGTGGGATCCTCTGGGTACAGTCAGTATTAACGGAAAGAAAATTACTGGTTCGTCCATTACCGATCTAATTGCTGATTCTGTTCGCAACCGACGTTCGTCAAATCCAGAGGGGTGGATGGCTTTTGCCAACATTCTAGCAGATATTAATATACCGCAAGAACTTATAGGCAATACACGTCGAAAAGATTTCATTCGTGTAGCGCACCGTCATACGAACACACGAGATAGTCCTCTTCGTCCTCTGGAAAGTTTCAACGTACCTACTTTGTCAGCAACACCCACCACCCGTAGGAGCAAGATCGCCAAGTGGGATCAATTCACGTTCTAATGAATTCCAGAAATAACAATTTATTAGCCAAAATCTATCATGATCCTGAACATCCTGCTGGTTATAAAACGGTTGATGCTCTATGGAAAGCAACCAAAAAGGCTGTACCAAGGTCCGAAGTCGAAAAATATTTGCAAACTCAGAACGCGTATACTCTGCACAGGAATTTAAGAAAAAGATTCCAACGAAATGTCTATCTAGTGGACAACATTGACGATTTGTGGCAGGCTGATTTGAATGATATGTCTTCACTGAAGCAACACAACGACGGGTTTATTTATCTGTTGACTGTAATTGATGTATTTAGTAAAGTAGCGTGGGCTGTCCCACTGAAACGTAAAACTGGCGATGCAGTGACAGAAGCATTTAAACTAATTTTTAAGAAAAGCAAAAGAAAACCTGTAAGCTTAAATACTGATAAAGGTCGTGAATTTATTAATAAAGTGTTTCAAAAGTTTCTCAAAGACAATGATGTAAATTATTATCATACAAACAACCCTGATATAAAAGCGTCTGTAGTTGAACGGTTCAACCGTACGCTCAAGAGTCGTATGTACCGCTATTTCACAGACAAATCTACACAGAGATATGTCAATGTCTTGCCAAAGTTGTTGAAGGCATATAATCATACCGTACATAGATCTATTCGAATGGCTCCAATAAATGTGAAGGACGACAATGTCCTTCAGGTTTGGCATAATCTTTATGATTCTCATTTGTCCCAAAAGAAGTCAATACCTAAATTCAACATTGGTGATCATGTACGCATAAGTAGTGAGAAATTTCAATTTGAAAAGGGATATGTCCAAAACTGGTCGGAGGAGGTGTTTCTTATTACGCACATTCTGAGGCATAAACAAAGTGTGTATAGAATCAAGGATTTAAGCGATGAGAAGATTGAAGGGACTTTTTATGAGAAGGAATTGCAGAAAGTGATTATTGACGATGCGACAGAGTACAGAATAGATAAAATAGTCGACACGAGGGGTGCTGGTGCTAGAAAGGAGTTGCTCGTCAAGTGGAAAGGTTACAGCAGCAAGTTTAATTCTTGGATCTCTGCATCGGTATTGAAACAGTATGGATGATTCGTTTTACATGACGTTGCCCAGCAACAGTTCAATGTCTACTTTTGCAGACAATACAACTGCTCATTATACAACGCAACTGAGAGAACCTGTGACACTTCCCGGTCAGTGGTCAGTGGCACTTGTTGAGTTGCATTTTCCGCAAACATTCTTTAACGTGCTAGAAGGACAGAATGAAATAAGTATCGCTTATACAAGAAGCATTAAAAATGCAGAAGGAAAGGAAACTAGTGTTGCAGTGCTTGAATTAGCTTATGTGAAGCCAGGATTTTATTCTACAAACAGTGAATTGATAGATGCAGTCAATGCTGCATTAAATTTATTACCTGAAGCTTATGGTAGTATGTATATAGATCCCATCACTGGAGGAGGATTCATCAAGATCAATCAAAAGATTGTTAAAAAGGCATCTGTCAAGTTTTCATTTGAACTGTCTAGACAATTGGGGTTTGATCCCTCCCTCGATGCAGGAGCTTACCCTATAGCTGGATCTGCTGTGGACTTGAGTTGGGGGACACCGCATCACATATTCGTCTATTGTGATATTATAGATCCACAGATTGTTGGAGATACCGTGGCTCCATTATTGAGAATGGTTAATACAAATCATTCACATCATAAATTTAATGATGACGTTACAGCGTCATTTCGAACCTTGCAGTACGTTCCTGTACTTAGACGTGAATTAAGTACAGTGGAAATAGATTTAAGAGGCAACACAGGCCTTCCGATCCCATTCATGAACGGAACGTCTTCGGTGCTGCTTCACTTTAAGCGTCGTTCGTAATGCCTCGTCACGATGTTGATTTCTATACCCGTTACTATATGGAACAGGCTGGATCCGGTTATAGCGTGTTTAGAGGTGCACGTTATCAGAGAGGTCATGGAATAGGCAGTTTCTTCAAGGGTTTATTCAGGGCTGCATTGCCCTTGTTTAAAAGTGGTGCTAGAGCAATTGGTCACGAAGTTTTGAGATCTGGTGCGAATGTTTTAACTGATATTTCCGAAAATAAATCACTGAGACGTTCGCTACTAGAACGAGCAAATGAGTCTGGTCGTGTTCTTAAACGCAAGGCCGAAACAAAGTTAGATTCAATGAGTGGAAGTGGTTTAAAAGGACATAAACTGCGTCGCATTACTCATTCGTCGTTTGCATCTAAACGAGGTCGGACAGCTAAGCGCAGCACTAAACTGCCAAAAAAGGTTAATTCTTTAAAGAGGATAAAGAAGAGGTCAATCAAGATTTCAAAGTCGCACGATATTTTTTCATAAAATGTCTCTTATACATGCAAAATCTAATGAATCAACCAAGAGTGAATTGGATTTGTTCTCGCTCCCTGTAACCCAAACAGTTCTAGAAAGTGGAGATTGGATTTCCTGCAAACCAATAGCGTCTATTACTGACCATGCACCCGTTGAGTTTGTGATTTCGGGAAGATCAGAGGATTACATTGACATTTCCCAAACTCTCCTTCACACTGAATACAAAATAACACAGGAAGATGGTACAGTTTTACCTGCAACCGCTAATGTAGGACCTGTTAACAATTGGTTCCATTCTGCTTGGAGCCAAATCGATCTTTCTCTTAATGACAAACAATTATCGGCACCGACACAGATGTATGCGTATAGAGCGTATATCGATTCACTTCTCCATTATTCTGCAGCTGCAAAGAATACACATCTGAGTACTAGATTGTGGTATAAGGATACGGCAGGGCAGATGGATAGTCTGACTGCGAACACGGGGTTTGTGAAAAGAGCTGCCCTTACTAAAGAGAGCAAGACGGTTGATATGATTGGGAACCTATATTGCGATATGTTTAATCAAGATCGTTATCTCTTAAACCAAGTTGAAATCCGACTCAAATGTATTCGTAGTAAGGATTCTTTTCAGTTGATGAGTAGTGATTCTAGACCCAAAGCTCATCTTGTCGACGCTACTCTGTATGTGAGGAAAGTAAAAGTGGATGCCGGCGTAACGATTGCACATAACAAAACTCTGCAGGGTTGCAACGCAAAATACCCAATTACCCGGGGAGATACGCGTGTTCTTACTATACCAACAGGGCTTCAGAGCAAGACCTTTGATAATCTCTTCGGGGGATCATCTGCTAAGCGCCTCGTCGTCGGGTTTGTCAGTAATGCAGCTTTTAATGGTAGTTACTCGCTAAATTCGTTCAACTTTAAGCACTTTGGACTTAACTATTTGTCCATTTCCGTCGACGGTCGACAAATTCCTTCAAAACCTCTGACTCCGGACTTTACAAGCAAACAATATATTCGAGAGTACCATACATTATTTTCGGGAACTGATATTCATTACGAAGACAGAGGAAATGATATTTCTCGCGAAGATTATCCTGAAGGCAACTGTTTGTTTTGCTTTGACTTGACACCAGATTTGTCTGCCGATGCTGATCATTGGTGTCTCCAAAAGAATAGCAGCATTCGAGTGGACATTCGATTCAAGAGTCCGCTCACAGAGGCCGTTGACTGTATCGTCTTTGCTGAATTTGACAGCGTCATTGAGATCGATCGAAACAGAAATGTCATAGTTGACTACAGCAACTGAACGATAACTGAATGAGTATTGTTTGTAACCTGAAACCTTCAGTCGTCTCCTGTAGTTCGTCATGAGTGCCACGATAGATTTTCAAGCGCTTTCGTCCAATGGTCACCTCATAGTAAAGGAACTTTCAATCATTAACAACAAGACATTAAAGCACCGTGTTTGGATCTTCGAATCACCTATTTGGGAAAATAATGAGAAGAAAAGTGAAGCATCAAACGTACACGGCATTAGTGAAAAGTCTGGAAATACACCATATTCTGATCTCCGGAAAATTATCGTACGCTACACATATAAATTCCTAACGCTTTTTGTACAAGGAAGGAAGAAAGCAGATTTAATCAGTGCTATCGTCAGTCGCCATGTCATCGATCTGAGTGATATGGATTGTCCTAATATCAAAACACTTGCTGAGAACAAAAAGTCATACAAATCTCCGCCGTGCGAAAATCATAGTTGTGATAACAAGAACTGTTCTGTCGAGAACGTGTTTCTACTAGCAAAATGGGTAAAGAAGAACACTGGCGTCACAGACCTGTCGAAAGTAAAAGCAAGACTGAAAACATTTGACGGATTCCCTAACAAACATGTGTCAGTCATTGACTTGGCGAATGCGGGATATTACTACACAAAACGTCGGGATTTAGTTAATTGTCCCTACTGCAACGTTCATGTGTTTCAATGGAAGGAGGGGGATGTTCCAGAAAAAGAGCACTTACGATGGAGTCCTCGCTGTCCATTTGTAACGGGTGTGCCTTACGGTCAAGACGTGTGCGGTTCTGTAGACACTACGTACAAGAGAGTAAACAAGTCTCGTTTACGAAGTGTATGCTGTTTGGGAACTTATGAGGACGAATCAGATTAAAGTGAATAATAATAATGTATACAACTGCTCTGGAGAACGCGCTCACCAAGGATGTCGAATGTCGAAAATATTATACAGGAGTATTTGCTGCCGACACTCTTCCTTTATCTGTTCCTCGCCCTGCCCTGATAATTGTGAACACTGATGTCCAACGACGTCCAGGGACACATTGGATCGCAATTTACCTAGACTCAAGAGGACACGGTGAATTTTTCTGCAGCTACGGAATGAAACCTTTCATCAGAGAACACATCGACTTTCTCAACCGACAGTGCTCATCATGGACTTATAATAACGTGTGGCTACAAAGCATTCATTCAGAAGTGTGTGGAGAATATTGTGTATTGTTTTTAGCCACTAGGGCCAGAGGCTTCCCCATGTCTTTTTTCATTTCCAAGTATGTTGAAGGAGATTCTATTAGAAACGACAGAAGAACTAGAAGTACTTTTTATAAGAAATTTGGCCATTGTATTAAGCATACTGCAAGCGATAATCTTATAAACCAGTGTTGTTGTGCGAGGCGATTGTATGCTTCTCATGATGTAAAAAAGATTAAGTAGTAACTTTGTATTTCATGAATCAATTCAATAAATTAATTTAAATTGACATTCACGTTGTCCTTGTACTTATTTATAAAACCTGTACACCATGATACTCAATCCCCAACTTAAAGATGTTTTTAAAAACCAA
Source organism: Leuctra nigra (assembly GCA_934045905.1). Taxonomy (NCBI): domain Eukaryota; kingdom Metazoa; phylum Arthropoda; class Insecta; order Plecoptera; family Leuctridae; genus Leuctra; species Leuctra nigra. Next base: position 15,318,076 of record OW203769.1, read on the forward strand.
GTATAAACTAAATGTAGACGTGTTCCAACTGGTCATGATGACGTAGAACATATGTCCAATTTTCGGAGGGTCAGGTTGACCTACTTTGAACGAGTATGGGCACGTTTAAGACATGTCTCAACACGTTTAGAACGTGTGACGTCACTTTCTTACCATACCTGGTCGAAGGAGCCTTGCTAGGGTCAGTTGTGAGAGAGATCTCGAGTGAGTAAGTTCATAGAGTCGTCATGTCGTCGTCAAGTGAAGTAAAGTGTATGGAAATTGATAATTGGGTAAATGGACAAATGGATACTGTAGAGCATTTTAGTAAAAGCGAAGGAGGTGTACTGTGTTCAATTCACTATGTGAATCCGTCTAAATCAAGGTTGATTACTACTGGACTTAATGTGAAAGACGGGTTTCGACCGTACATGCAGTTGACGGCATCGTCGGGAACAGGGATTCCGCTGGACACACTACAGTGGAAATATCTTTCGGCTATTATCGACGAGTGCACTCCTTCAGTCTTCTTGATGAATCCAGAAGATGTCTCAGTGCGTGAAGTTCCAGGTTATTTAATCAGTGTTAAAAAGTTCGGGAAGAACAACATACTGTGTGTTGAATCAAAAAATGTGAAAGGATTGGGTGTTTATTGCGGGCGAGTGACTTGTGAAGAAATCGTTAAGAAACGGGCATTTTTCACGTACATGATGGACCACTGGGAGGACATTTACGAAGAATTGGCAGATTGGGTTGGATTCGTGCAAATGGCTATCGCTAAAAAGGTGTCATTTGAGGAAAAGGGTACGGATGCACACTTAATTGCATACAACTATATCGACGAAATAGAGCGAGATTTGGTACACAAACGTACATCGTATGAAATAAGAATTCTTAGGGAGCTTGGTGTCAAATATTTAACTATGGACTGTGCCGATAACTAAACAAATGTTCCTATGCTTGTATGTACATGTTGGAAACCTGTTGAAACTTGTACATGTAGTTGACGGTGTCTCCCTCCTCTACACCTTTTCGAAAGAGCTGTTAAGAGTCAGTCTGATTCCAGTATCCAAACAAGTAACATGTTTAGACTGAGTGCTGAAGTTGGTTTCGGTGTATCATATAAACGGCGTGCTGTTGAAGAAAGTGTGGAGAACGTGAAACAAGAAGAAATTCCTACGGTATTGAATAGATTGTTTACTCTTAATAAAACGCAAAGTGTTATCGTGGGAGCGGACCCCATGAAGAAATTCTTGGCCGTTGTTACTCTGTCATCAAGAAATGGAGATAAGACATACTTTTCTTCGCAAGAATGGATCCAGTTCTACAGTGATTTATCAGTTGCGTATGCCTGTGTTTTCGATCCTTATACAGTTAGTTTTGCTTCGAGAACTATTGGCCCTAATTTATTATTCACAACCGAGCTAAGAAATGGTGAATCTGTAGTAGGCATCAAGCCAATCAACGGTGGAAACAGTATATTTCTCGAGCAAGCAACAATTGAACATCTTTTTAAAATCAAACCCTGTATCATGATAAGCGTCGAAGTTCTGGAAAGTAAAAGCAGACTCTATGCGCTTTGGTTTTCGAGCACTCTGAAGAGGATTCGCAAAGGTCCACCACCAAAGACTACACTTGAAGAGTACTGGGAAATGTTTAAGGACGAGTGCTTAGACAGTGACGATGATGATTTTTTTATTGAAAGTGTACCTCCAAAATCAACAGCAAAAAAGTGGATCGAAGCATTTGAAGATCAGGACATTCCATTTAGTGTGCGTGAAGTGATGATTGAGTTGGATATAGACAATATTTTAGATCACCAAAGTGGTTGGTGGGATGCTGATTCTAATAATTGATTATGTATGACTATGTATTTTCATGAATGTACTGTGTACTTTTTCATTCAATATACTGGTTAATGGGAAATCTGTTTTGTTATTGAGTAAACCCCGCCTCTTCCTTTAATAACAACAAATCGTTTTATTTTAATTGAAAAGAGATAAGCGCTGGTGAAAATAAAAAAGGAGAGCCCTCGGGGATCGAACCACTACCACTTTACACTTTTTAAATTGGGAAATATGAGGTTAGTGATCTACACCAAGAGTACTCCTTTACTTTCACCTCGTTCAGTTGTTATTTCAAAGCACCTGTGTCTTTGGGTTGGGCAGCGCACCCTCGTTTCTATTGTTTAAGAAGGGAAGTCCGTTAAAGATTTGTCTAAAGTAAACCAATGAAGCGCACTATATACGTACTCAGGTGTACGCATTAACAAAAGAGCTTAACCCTTGTTCCTATTGATGGTCACTCAATGTCAAGTGTTGTTGTTGTTGGATACAAAAGGACCACACCCTTGCACTACCTGGTCACGATGACGTAGTACTACACCTGCGTTTTCAAGTTAAGACTAGTGAGTTACTGATTCCAAGATGACACAGCAATGCGCGCGCCTCTGAAGACCACGATTAATATGCACTTGATTGAATGCACTTTTTGATTGATTGAATTTAACATGCGCTTTTTTGATTGATTAGATTGATTATGCGCTTTTTGATTGGATGCGCTTTTTGATTGATTGAATGCACTTTTTAATTGATTGAATTTAATATGCACTTGATTAAATGGATTGATTATGCACTTTTTAATTGGGTTTAATATGCGCTTTTTGATTAGATTGATTATGCAAATTTGTTTAATTGACCGGAAGTAATGATGATTGACAGGTTTAATTGACCGGATTGACAGGTGTAATTGACCGTGTGATTATGAGTGACAGGACAATAGGCGGTACCTCTTGACTAATTGACCGTGAGATGACAATAGAGGCGGCATCGTTTGTCGGCATCCTTTGTGGCGCCAGGGTATCCCCCCCTCTACTCCCAGGTATATTTTTTTAAATATATCCTATGATTTTTGAATTTTAACAAGGAACATTTTTATCATAAAGGTTCAATCGATCAACTTAAAACTTTGCATGGCTATTGGGACTAATACTTTAGGAATATTTTGAGATTTTTATACCTACAAGTCTGACGAATTTCAAGAATTATTGGCTTTTAATGATATTTTCGATAGACATATTTTCGGTTCGAGGTGTTGCGCTTGTCCGTGCTCGCTCATCAACGCGTAAAAAGTTATGGCAAATGGTAAAAATTGAAACTGGGCAAAATTTAAAAAATCAAAGGGAAAATTTGAAATTGATTGTAGAGAACAAACCATTAATAAACCCTGTAAAAATTGCAAATGAATTTAATAAATTTTATTTGAATGTTGCTCATGATATTAATAAAGATAACGCAGTAACAGATTCACAACAATCAAGACTATTGGATAAAATTAATAATAATATAGAATCAATAATCCTTGAACCAGTCTCAGACGCTGAAATATGTGACATTGTAAGAAAACTCAAGAATACACAAGCAACGGGTATAGATGGCATTAAGGTCGAAGTTATCAAAAAAACTATTCGCCCAATAAAATCTTTGCTTTCAAATCTAATCAACCAATCAATCAATGAAGGTACATTTCCGAACTATCTAAAGATAGCAATAGTGAAGCCACTGTATAAAAACAAAGGGGATAAGTCTACAATGGGAAACTATAGACCCCTTTCTTTATTAACAATTTTCTCAAAGATATATGAAAATGTGATCAAGCGAAGGCTTGAAGATTTTCTAAATAAACATTCTATTATAAAAGACAATCAATTTGGATTCAGAAGTAAAAAGTCAACGGCTGATGCAATAAATGATAGCGTTGCATTTATTCTAGAATCAATGGACAGTAAGCAATTCACACTAGGGCTCTACTGTGATTTGCAAAAAGCATTTGATTGTCTGGACCACTCTATGCTATTGATAAAATTGAATAAGATGGGTATTAGAGATAATGCAAAGAAATTAATTGATTCTTATCTCCAAAATAGACAGCAAATGGTGGAAATAAACCACACTCTAAATGATGGATCGATACAAACTATTCAGTCAAATAGAGGTAATATATCGTCAGGAATTCCACGGGGGTCAGTTCTAGGGCCACTGTTATTCATATTATATATGAACGATCTGGCTGATAACCTATCAAATATCAAAATAACAAAATTTGCCGATGACACTACTCTAATTGCAATAGGTGGTAGTATGAAAGAGGCAGAACAGAATATGAATACAGCCGTAGTGGCTGCAAAAGAGTGGTTTTTAACAAATAGATTGGTATTAAATAATGATAAGACTAACTTGATTGTTTTCAGAAATTCACATGCAACGAGACTAGATGTGGATACGCCAATGATTGTGATTGGTACCCAATACATTAATGCAATTAATTTTACAAAGTTTTTGGGAGTGCAGATAGACAGTGTAATAAACTGGCATGAGCACATAAATGGGCTACATGGCAGGCTGACTAAAGCTAACTTTGCTCTACGGATCTTAAAAGATCAGTTTGATTTAAGTCTAGTGAAAAACATTTACCACGGTTACTTTGAATCATTAATTAGATATAGGATAATCTTTTGGGGTGGGAGTCCCTACTGTAACAAAATATTTATTGTCCAAAAAATGCTTTAAGAATTTTGTTTAAGAAATGGAGAAGATTCCACTGTAGGCCTCTATTTAAGAAACTAGGAGTACTTACACTGCCAAGCCTTTATATTTGTGAATTATTAATACATACAAAAAATAATATCACAACATACGACAAAAATAGTGATGTTCATAATTATAACACAAGGGATAAACATAATGTTAGAAATCGGAAACATAACACTTCATTGTTTGAAATGGATGTAAGGTATAAAGGTAGCATGCTATTTAATAGACTGCCACACTGTATTAGGACTATACAAAGTAATGAAACTTTTAAAGCAACAGTAAAATTATTTTTAATTAAGAAGGGAATCTATACAATTGATGAATTTTATAAAGTTTGTAGAGATCACAAATGCTGTTTTTAAATTCGTTTATCTCGTCTTATTTTATATGTATTAATTTTAATCTAGTGGAGCGGTCGCTCCACCCAGCCAAGTCGTACTATACACTCACACTCACTCAACATACCGTAAATGCCTAATAAACTGAGGAGCAGACGAAACACTTTTACTGTAAGCAACAACATGGCATTTTCGGCCTACTGGATCTCAAAATTGGGAAATCTCACATTGTTGCGAAATAACTTAATTTCGAGCTATGGCCCACCTGACAACATATACCAAATTTGGGAACAATACGTTATGCCGTTTGGGTGCTAGAGGGCCGTGAAAACAGTGAAATTACACCCCTTTTAAAAGCTATCTGATGATGATGATTCAGATATCAGGAAACGTTGCTATCACCGCCACAGCCTAAACGGCTGAACCGATCAACCTGAAATTTTTACCACATATGCACTTTTGGCGTCTGATGATACCTTGCCTCTTGTGATTTTTTGTGCCGCCATTTTTAAACCGGAAGTGACGTCATATCTCAAAAACGTCTGGACCGATTAGAACGAAATTAGCGCCATTCGATTTAGACGGTCATCTATATGAAGTATCAATAAAAAAATTATTATTTTCTTATTTTCTGAACCGGAAGTGACGTCATAAATACGCAATATTTAACTTATTTCAACAAATTATACTTAAAATACATACATAAGTAACTTACATTTTAACATAGACAATACAAATTATAAATTCAAGGAGGCAGTGTTCTCGGCCGCCATTCCTGAAACCGGAAGTGACGTAATATATCTAAAACGCCTGTACCGTTTGCAACTGAACTAGCTCCTGCGTATTCATTCTGCAACTTTTTTTGAAACTCAATTGTGAAAAATGAATAAACAAATTAACGGTACCGGAAATGGCGGCAGGAACCACTAAATGAAACCGGTAGTGACGTCATATATTACATACGGCAAGACCGATTTTACGGAAATATAGGGATTATGAATTCAGATGGTCGTTCATAAAGTATCAACTAGATTGTTTTCCTATTACCTATACCGGAAATGACGTCATAAATATGCTAAATGACGTCAAAAATATGATAATTGACACAAAATTCACCACTTTATACTTTTAAATAGATATTTAGTAAACCTACTTTGTAAATAATTATAAATTCAAGGTTGCAGTGTTCTCGGCCGCCATTTTTAAAACCGGAAGTGACGTCATATATTGAAAACAGCTGTACCGATTGCAACCAAATTTTGGAAATGTGTAGGACTAATAATTATGAATTGAAGACGACATTATTTTCGGCCGCCATTGTTAAAACCGGAAGTGACGTCATATATCGAAAACGGCTGTACCGATTGCAACCAAATTTTGGAAATATGTAGGAATTATAATTATGGATTAAAGGCGACATTATTTTTGGCCGCCATTGTTAAAACCGGAAGTAACGTCATATGTCGAAATCGTCTGTACCGATTGCAACCAAATTTTGGAAATATGGAGGACTAAAAATTATGAATTAAAGACGACATTATTTTCGGCCGTCATTGTTAAAACCGGAAGTAACGTCATATATCAAAAACGGCTGTACCGATAGCAACCAAATTTTGGAAATGTGTAGGACTTATAATTATGAATTAAAGACGACATTATTTTCGGCCGCCATTGTTAAAACCGGAAGTGACGTCATATGTCGAAATCGTCTGTACCGATTGCAACCAAATTTTGGAAATATGGAGGACTAAAAATTATGAATTAAAGACGACATTATTTTCGGCCGTCATTGTTAAAACCGGAAGGGACGTCATATATCGAAAACGTCTGTACCGATTGCAACCAAATTTTGGAAATATGTAGGACTTATAATTATGGATAAAAAGACGACATTATTTTCGGCCGCCATTGGTTAAACCGGAAGTGACGTCATATGTCGAAATCGTCTGTACCGATTGCAACCAAATTTTGGAAATATGGAGGACTAAAAATTATGAATTAAAGACGACATTATTTTCGGCCGTCATTGTTAAAACCGGAAGGGACGTCATATATCGAAAACGTCTGTACCGATTGCAACCAAATTTTGGAAATATGTAGGACTTATAATTATGGATAAAAAGACGACATTATTTTCGGCCGCCATTGGTTAAACCGGAAGTGACGTCATATATCGAAATCGTCTGTACCGATTGCAACCAAATTGTGCAATTATGTAGGACTTATAATTATGAATTCAAGACGACATTATTTTCGGCCGCTATTTCAAAACCGGAAGTGACGTCATATATCGAAAATGGCTGGATCGATTATAACGAAACTTAAGCTATTCTTCTTGGATAATCATTTTCATCTTATACCAAACGCAACTTTTCTTAGTAAGCAAATCGGTTGAGGCGTATTTTTTTAAAGAAATTAGTCCCTGCTCGGACATGTGCTACAAGCTGTATGAATAAACTAACAAAAGAAGTGATATCCCAGAAAAAAACACTCCGTGTAAAAAAGGCAGCCAAGTCTCTTTACTTTAAAAAAATTCAACACCGAAAAGGAGTGATATCAAAAAAGGAGCCAAGTCAATGACATTTCCAAATATTTAATCGTATTTTTGAAATAAAAGAATAAACACCGAGAAATACTTTACAAAAGAACTTGGCGCATCGTTTTTTAAATTCATTTTTTGATTCATAAGCATATGCCATTGATATACAACCGTAATTTAGAATTTTTAGAATAATAGGGAAACATCTTTCAATTACATATTATACATATACCTACTGTAAAATATTATCTATTAGAATATGTACGTACGCGATAAAACTTGTTGCCTATGTTTTCTATAAATACACAATAGTTAGTTATCTTCGTAATATTGTTTCGTGGTCAACATAATTAAGTCTCATGCGTTAAACCTTCTCATTATGAAATACATTTCTATTAATCCACATTTTATAACAAAACATTTCACAAAGTACATAGTCACATTGAATTTCTATTAAAAATTTTAACTTTATACACTTGACACTTCAAAAATATATAATAGTGTTCCAAAGACAGTTCGTAATTATTTGACAACGTTTCATGATTTCCTTCAGTCAAGATCAAATTATGAAAAGATACCCTTCTAATATCACCATATTAACAGTGCTATAAGAATATGTATGAGCCCACTTCCAATTGTTATTTAATTCTTCCACCCTTATATTACTTATCTATTACAGCATGAAATCTTTCTACTATCGCCATTGACAAAACTATAAAATAGCCATTACTAAAAGTAGCTTGATTCATAGATTCTGGCTCTAATAGAAAGAGGAAAATGTACCTATTTTAAATTTCTTTCCACTTTTAGTATTGAATGAGGTCTTTAAAAAAACGATGCGCCAAGTCCTTTTGTAAAGTATTTCTCGGTGTTTATTCTTTTATTTCAAAAATACGATTAAATATTTGGAAATGTCATTGACTTGGCTCCTTTTTTGATATCACTCCTTTTCGGTGTTGAATTTTTTTAAAGTAAAGAGACTTGGCTGCCTTTTTTACACGGAGTGTTTTTTTCTGGTTGTGTTGACTGTTAAGAATTGCTTCTTAATGTATTAATTTTAAGTGTAGTTTTAGAGACGTTGCCTATACATTGTATTTTTAACATACTGTAATGTCCTTGGCAAGAAAAATAAAATAAATAAATAATAAATAAATAAATAAATAAATATACAGAGCGTTTTCCTAGTTATTAACGGGATTAGGGGGGGGGGGGGGGGGGAATCATCAATTTTGTGACAAGCTTTGACATGGCAAAAGGGGTGATTTACGAAGGCCTAAAATACTGTGACATTAATGGACGCCACCTCTATATAATTTTGTAATTCTTGTATATTTTTGTTCACCTATACGTGTAAGCTCCTGCAGAAATTTTATGTGTTGCATTTTCTGTTTTCGTTTTGTATTTTGTCAGAAAGTATGTTCTATACACTGTGTATCTTTGTTCCTTGCAGCCAACTCTGGCCTACTTCCCCGGCAAGGGCAAAGCGCGCTTGGTGCTCTGGTATTCGCCTGATACTTGCTGGCCATACGTAACAGTGTCCTACAACGATAGCAAAAACAACATATTCTCGCAGACACTTCGAGCTGAAGCATTAGAATTGTACGACTTTCGAGACTTGCCCGTCGTTGGGTTCCAGAAGTATCAGCTGCAAGTCAAAGAGGAGGCTCAAGCAGGTAGGTTACATACACAAGGCTTGATAGACGCTCAGTGTAACGCGTTGTTGAGCAACCCAACGAACCGAAATTACATAATGTGCAGTAAACAATAAACATAATATGTTTACTGCACATATTACGTTCGAGATATGATAATAATACTTATTACAAAAATGATGAAGACATTATTCAGCTTCAATATAAAAGACAAAAAATTAAAATCGGATCAACGGGAGCTGAGATATTGTAATTGCAGAGGCCGCATTGATCTTTGGCCGCCATCTTGAAAATGCAAGGTCGAATCAAATGTCTCCTCTTCCAAAAATGTTCAGAAGGGAATACAATTGAGATATTATTTGCTAGAAATGAACATTTAATCTTAAAATCCATAGTTTAATTGCTTTGCTACTGCACTATATAATTTTGTTTAATTTCTTATTCACTAATTCACAAACTATTATCATTAGCACTATTTTGATTTTTGTAGACTTTTGATATGTTACAGAAGATTGTATTCTTAACTAGGAAAACGCTCTGTGTAACGCGTTGATAAGCGAGCACGGATACGTGCAACACCTCGATCCATAATTCCTTAAAACACGGCAATAATATACCTTAAACAACTGGAAGCGGGAAGCACGATTCATTAAATTATATATAAAATAACTGCATTTGTGTATCATTGCAAGTTAATAACAGACAGATACTCATGTGTATTTAGTGGAGTATTTAGGTACAGGTATATGGATGTATTAAAAAAATATATAGGTACCTACAGAGATAGAAACTCACAAAATAGGCAACATAACATAATTTAAGAAATATTATCCAAACAGAATTACTTGCCGTTCCGTACAATAGAGCAATTAACTATACCCAACACACTGTAACTATAAATAACATATCGACTGAATAAATCGAGATAAATAAAATAATTCATAAACGTAATTTCAATTATCAACCAACCAATCTATTTCTACAATCAAGCAGACATTTCGCCGTTCTACAAATAATTTGCCTAGCCTTTGAAAGGATTTAAAAAAGTAAGGTATCACGTTAAAACTCTTTAAACAATAAATGCCTATACTATCGGTTAAAATAAAATAAAAAATATAACCTCGCAGGTATATGGTATAGCTAGGTAGAGCTAGGTATAACTATATCTAACCGGAAAACGTATTCTTACAATAATAGATAGACAGGTGATTGCTTCCAAGTTTGTTTTGAATGGGGCGCATCGAGCGGCCGTAACGGACTCCTCAAACCTACGATGCTATTTATATGGGAAAACACAATTTTTTTTATTTATGGACGGATCTTTCTCAAAAACTATACAGGTCTAAGTTAGTATGAGATGAAGGTGTGTTCAAAATTTCAGATTGATTCGTTGACCGGTGCGACCTGGGTTGAACCAGCAAAAAAAACACACACACCAGTGAAAGTGCCGCAAGAGTCAAGTGGAGACGCTCGCTCCGCTCGCTTAATAAAATACTCTAATGTTGCAATTAGTGGGGGGTCAAACCCTTTAGACTCTGGAGTATCAAGACATCCGCCCAATGAACAAAATGAGCCCTCGTGGAAGTTTGTAGTGTGAAAGATGGGGCTTAAAAAGTTGCACAAATTAAGGTAGAGCAATCGATCGATATATACAAAAATATTTTTTCTTGAAATTACATGTTCAAAAAACGTTTTCCTATATTTCAACTATATTTAAGTATAACAGACTCATTTAAAGTCCTGTAGTTTGCAACTTTAGTCCAACAATGAGTTTTCAATTTTAGGTCATCAGAGGATGAACAAAACTTTAACATGGGAGGTATAGGAAAATAATTTCGAATTTGGCTTATCACTTTTAAAAAAGCTCACGTTGGTATTGTTTTAAATTTTTTTTCTGATAGTATGTTCATATGTCTACCATAATAAAAAATTTCGTTCAAATCTAATGACGCAAAAAATATAGATCTTCATTATAGCCTAAAAATGACACGATTCTCTTTTTCCGCCATAAGATAACATGGGGAAAACAAATCGATTTATCTCAGAAACTGGACACGCGAATTGTTTAATTTTTTCAGGGATTGAGTTTTGCATGATTATCAATAAGTCACCAAAATTTCAAGTTAATCGGAAACATTGAGGTTATGGTGGTTATACCTTAATATGATTATTAAAAAAATCGACATTTTACGGTACAACAATAATGTGTTTGAAAAGATGCGGTGAGTTGTAAATCACTTTCTGAATGAGGATGGTATGTATACCTCTTATCCCAAGAACTTGGGTAGTTTAGGTTAAGGGAGGAGGGGGCAATAATATTTCCACTTCAATATTGACTTCAAACTAAATTTCTAAGTAAAACTTTGATGATAAATTTGAAATAGCAAACTTTACGTTAAAAATAAGATGTAACATTTGACCATTATATTCGTGCTTTTTATGTATACAATACTTGCGTTTCGTAAATTAGTATCTGCCTTCATCCATTTCGATTTGTAATGATGACAGTTATTTTAACCCAGCTACCAATTTTTTTTCTGTTCATACCTGACACTTATCACTACTGTTGTACACCATTACTATTTGAATTGTGATTAGTAAAAAGACAAAAATAAATAATTTATAGGTTGATACATTTTTTCAAAAGTTTTAAGTTCTTTTGATATTTTTTCTATGTACAGTATTGTACTTGGACTCAGAGGTCAGATGCTGTTGCGTTTATGGATTATTTCGCGGGTGATGATGAGTTTGGCCCCTTATTAGGGTAAACACACAATCTGGATTAGTCACAGACATGTACTTCGCCCTACCTCAAACAGAACTAATCATAATAAAATTTAAAGGGAAATTTATGAGCATTTGCTAGGTTTTTGTCACATTAGACCCGCTCGTGCAGTGGCTGTTGTGTATACACTCATAAAAAGTGCAACACATTCAGAGATGTGATGGTTTAATTGAACATTACAGGTAAATGATAAGTCTTTTATTAAATGTGAATAAAATACGTATTGGAAGAGGAAGATTTGCTTGTTATTTTATCGAATAGCTTATAATTGGTTTACTCAAACTGAGTACCTACAGATGAGTATGTAAAGTGACTTTCAGCTCTAGTTAGGACTCGTCAAGTTTCGCAAGGTCGTTTCTTTTATGTATTATTTCAAGACCATACGTGCTAGGCTGGATCTTTCAACTCTACGCGAATGTGCTCGAACACCTGAACATGAATGATAGTAAAATTTATTTGTTTGGGTTCACTGCCCCTTTAACGCCGTGATTCTCTTGCAGGTGTTGGGAGCTTACCATGTGTAAAATTCCCGAAAGACTTGTACATCCGCACTACTGAGATTCTGATGGAGCATAAGACCATGACTATGTACATCACATCGTACAGGTCTGTTGATCACCACAGGTCAACGGACTCGGGCCTTTACCTACCCCGAGACGACCTGCCCTTCGATGAATTCGACAAATGCGACCTCCAGCTGCCCAAGTTGTAGTGAGTCCCTTTTCAGTAATAGATACTAGACTAAACAGCTTAGTGTAACAAGTTGATCAGCGGGCACACCCAGCGAATCATAAAATGGTATTTGAACGAAACGGATTGGCTGCTGGTTTAAACGGCTGTTTTTTGTATGAGTTTTTGTAGGCTATGCCTAGGCTAAGCCGTTCAACAGATTGGTCTGAAATTTTGTATACACATTAATTTCATATGAGCGGTCCTCCTAGGTACAGTGGTCCGTAGGTGAAATGTTATACCTCCGTTCACCCCCCCCCCCCCCCCCCCGCCCCACATTCAAACAACTTTTCCCGTGTTACCGGTCGAGAGGGGGGAGCCTAAGCTAACGTAAATGATGGAGAGGGAGGGTAGAAACTAGTCTTACAGCAGGGTGTACCTATGTTTTTGAACGAGATCCAGTGATTATTGTATTTTTTTAAATTAAAGATAGAACCGTTTTACCGATTAACTTAAAACTTTGCATGATCACTGGGACCAACAATATCTGTATTTTTGAAGAATTTTTAGAGTAAACTGTCGTTATATCCAAAAGTTATTAACATTCTACGAACATTTTGCGTGGTTGTTGTCAAATTTCGAGATTAAATTTAAACTATTTTATCAGTGTTTCTCCCACTCTTCAGTTCCACGAAGTTTAGAGCATGAAACTTGAAAACGCATAATATGCATTCTCATGCAATACGGAGGCTCTAACCGAACACATACACGTTCAACAGATCGATCTGAAGTTGTGTACACACACTAATATCATGAGAGGTCCCAGGTATATTTTTGAACGAGATCCGGTGATTTTGTTTAATTAACAAGGAACCGTTTGATTGATCAACTTAAAACTGTGTATGGTATTTGAGACCAATATATTAGGAGTTTTTGGAGATTTTCATAAAAATCTGTGACAAAAATCAAGAATTGACTTTTAAAGACTTTTTGATAGATAGAATTTTGGTTCGATGTGTTGCGCGCATCCGTATTCGCTCATCAACGCGTTACACAGAGCGTTTGCTAGTCATATAGGTACTTCATTGGATAATGCCATCACATTTTTGTCCGATCCATTTCTTTCAAATACCGTTTATCAAGGTATATCTCCAACTAGTCACGATCCACTCAATCGAAGACAACAATTATCTACTACATTATTGAGCGAGCGAAGCGAGCTTCTCCTTAGGATTCTTTTGCTACGGACATCTTTTTTGTGTTTCATTTTGATATTGATTTGTGCTTTACCAGTCTTATTTTAAATTCCTGTACTGCCTCTGGTAACGGCGTAATAACATCCCCACTCAATGTATTCCAGTCACATATCGTTCTTCTCACAAATGAATACTTCCCTACATCTCTCCTTGATTCTACTAGTCCAACTTTTTCCGCATGGTCCTTCAGCCCCAGATAATTCGGTTTCTTAATCCCATGTGCAATTTCGTCCCAACCAACACGCCCTGTGTAGGTACGCTCTGAAAAAATTGCAGTCTCATTTCCCTTCTTCTTTCCTTTAACGACTTCCATCCCAGCTCCTTAATCATTTCCGTGACACTCTCCGGCACTCTCTTTAGTCTTGTGTTTATTCCCTCTCTCTTCCTATCTTGAATGATCCACTTCCTTCTCCTTAGCTTTCCTGTTACCCTCCTGCCTGCCCACCTTTGTATGCCTTCAACTTTCTTTATCTGACCTACCTTTTGTGGGTCCCACACCGCCCCTGCGTATTCCGCTACTGGCCTTATTAGTGTCAAGTACGCTTTTTCCTTAACTTCGGTTGTCGCTCCTTCTAAACTTCTCATCACGAAATTCAGATTTCTTGTCGCCTTTGTTGTTACTGCATCCACTTGATCATTCCAATTTAGTATCTTGTCTAAAACCACACCTAGACATTTCGCCCCCCCCCCCCCCCCCCCCCCAGTTCAAGACTGCGTTATCTGCAAAACTTCATTGTTGAGAAACGACGTTTTAATATTTCAAAATCGCCTAACAAATCAGAATAACAGTTAAATGGTATCATTATTTTTATGTAATTAGTCTCAACAGAAATACGCATTACGTACTTTTCAAAATATTGATTGGATTATTATAATTGGCAATATTAATTAATATGTAAATTTATTGTTCAATACAACGTTATTTGCAGATAGTGCAGTATTGAACTAACATTCTTCTCAAGTTGTATTTCTAAAAACAGATTTAACACGGTAAATTCCAGAGCAATACTTCACTATCTGCAAATAACGTTGTCTTGAATTTAGTTTTGACGCCAGGTTTACATATAATTCTGGTGCAAGACTGCACTATCTGTAAATAGCATAGGAAATTTGCAGATAACGCAGTATTGAACGAATTAAAAGTTGAAAATGACCTACGGGTAATACAGCGTTATGTGGTCTAGGATGACCAAATTATGAAATATTGTAATTTGCATCATTGGACATAATAGGTGAGGTCCTGACAAAGACA
Source organism: Leuctra nigra (assembly GCA_934045905.1). Lineage (NCBI taxonomy): Eukaryota > Metazoa > Arthropoda > Insecta > Plecoptera > Leuctridae > Leuctra > Leuctra nigra. The sequence goes on from OW203769.1 coordinate 15,333,138, forward strand.
TTTTAGTAAAATAAAAAAAAACGATTTTTTGCAATAACGCAGTCTTGAACTGGGGGGGGGGGGGGGGACGATTTGTATTTGGCCATTTTTTGAAGTCTATTCCCATCTCATAGTTAGGTTCTTCTCCTTGTTTCCTGTTTGTATATCTTGACTATCTGACATTGTTTAACATTAAATTGCATTCCATTCTTAGCTGCCCATTCCCACAGAGTATTTAGGTCTTTCTGTAATGAGTCCTTATCTTCTTTACTCTCCGCCTTTTGATATACAACTGCATCATCTGCAAACAATCTTATCCTATTATCTAGTTTATTTCCTATATCGTTAATGTAAATTATGAACAAAAGTGGACCTAAGACACTCCTCTGTGGGACTCCTGATGTGACTTGTATCTCATTTGAAAGCTGGTCTCCCACTCTTACTCTCTGCTTCCTGCCCTTAAGGAAATCCAGTGATTATTGAATTTTTCCCGAAACCATGAGACAACCTTCCTATCTATGCCTATGTCGGCTAATTTATTTAGTAGATTCCCATGTGGGACTTTGTCAAACGCCTTCTCAAAATCCAGAAAGACCGCGTCCACTCTACTTCCCTCGTCAATCAGGTCAATTAGGTCCTGCGTTAGTCCAGCCAGCTGTGATTCGCAGGAAAACCCTTTTATTTATTTTGTCCGTACCGCAATACCGGTTGCATCGGTATATCATGGTTGGAATCTACACTTGTGTTGTCTTGCAGTATCACCTACTTTGCAAAGCGAGATATACACGAGTATAGTCCAAAGAGGGACTACGTCACATTGTCGGAGAGCAGGAATCCGAACAATAACATGACAATCTTCTTGCCGAGACAATTCCATGGAGTGGGTCCGTTCCATCTGCATCCAGCCACGTACGTACTACAGACTGCTCGGTATATCTTGATTAAGCGAGGGACTACTTTGGCTCTTTTAGCACGGACCTCTGTTTTTCTTTTTTTTTCTGTTACGAGGGTAAACAGCTCACAGTTTTTCTTCGATCGAGCTAAAATTTTGTGCTACATTTTATAAAATGTATTTTTCGGTAATAGGTACCAGAAAAAAACACTCGGTGTTAAAAAGGCATGTTTAAAAAACTTAAAACTTAAGTCAAGGCTTTTACTTACAAGGAAAACGCTCTGTGTAACGCGTTGATGAGCGAGCACCGACACGCGCAACATCGCCAATCGAGCACGATCCTTTCAATCAAAGATAACTAACTATACATCGTTACTGATTTTCCGCAACTTTCCATAAACGTTCTGGAAACATTTAATGTCAGGTCAATTTACAATGAATTTGATAGGTACTTCTCCATCAATCTCTGTGAACAGATATTCAAAACACCTAAAGAAGAAATAAGTATGTAATATTTTTACCGATTGGACTGGAATAATGTGTAAAATATGAGTTTTTACATGTACTGTCTAGTCAAAACGTTGCTTCTAACATAACTGTGAAACACGATCAATATTAAAAAAAGAAAAACTATGAAGGCATACTTATACATAATATACATCCCATATGAATTGTATTATATTCCACACAGTCAACAAGAATATGTTTTTCATTGAAACTCAGAATAGCTATCTATACACTTTGGTACATAATTAATAAAACAATCCAGAAAGCGGTGGAATTTCCTGACACATTCCATCAATTCTGACAGTTCCAAACATGGAAAATGTCATTAAGTGCATAAGTTATCTATTGATTGGGCTGAAAATTTGTAAAATAATAGAAAATAGTAGTCTTAATGTCCATGCAAAATATGAACTTAATCGGAACATTTTGATTTTCGACCAATCGGGAGATATTTTTATTTTTGAACCAATCAAATGACAGCTCCCAAAAACTATACACGATTAAGTTAGAATGATTTAAGTATGTGTGCAAAATTTCAGCTTGATCGGAAAAAATTGTGACCTGTGGCGTCGGGCCAAACAAAAAAAAACACACACAAAAAAAACAAAAAAAACAGAGAAAGTGTCCAAAAGTGCAGAATGTAGACGCTCGCTACGCTCGCTCAAAAACAAAAATTTACACTGAAAAGGAGTGATATCAAAAATGGAGCCTAGTCAATGACGATACTTCCAAATATTAATCGCTATAAACTAAATAAAAAATATAAACACCGAGAAATACTTTAAAAAAGGACATGCGCATCGTTTTTAGGGCATAATTATAGGTATATGATAAGTGATTGTTTTATTTCTAGCGTACTTCTATCATAGCCAAATGTTTCTATACTATTAACACGTGCGCCAAATATTTTGGAAAAGTTTTGACATGGCCAATTTTTTGATATCACTGCTTTTCAGTGATGAATTTTTAGATTTCTTCTATTTTTTAATTGGTATTTTTGAGCGAGCGTAGCGAGCGTCACCACGGTACTCTTATGGCACTTTCTCTGTGTGTGTGTGTGTGTGGGTGGGTGTGTGTGTGTGTGTGTTGTTTTTTTTGTGGTCACAGCCCAGGTCAAACCACTGAAGCAATCGATCTGAAATTTTGCACACATACTAACGTAATCTATGCGGCCCCTGGATCGTTTTTGAACGGGATCCCGTGATTGGTTCAAATTTTAATAAAATTATCTTTCGATTGGTTGTTCCGATAAATTTGAAATTTTGACAAGTCAATACGACCAACATTGTCCCCAATCTTACAAAGTTTCAGTCAAATCCTTCCATTGGTTAAAATTTAAACCCATCTTTTCCGGTAATTTTTCAAATTTTAACTAGAACCGTATGTCTGATCATTTTAAAACTTTGCGTGGTTATTGGGACCAACAATATCTGTGTTTTTGACAAATTTCAGACTAATCTGTGCTATAATTCAAAAGTTATTGACTTTTTAGGGGTATTTTGGGTGTTGAATGTCAAATTTCTCGAAAATGATGATCGAAACTTTCAAATGAATATGAAACTAATAATGACTGTACAACAGATCAATCTGATATTATTTACACAGTTTAATACTATATGAGTGGTCCCATGGAGGTATATTTTTTTTAATCGAGATCCTGTGATTTTTTAAAATTAACGAGGAACCGTTTAATCAGAAAGGTTCAATGGATCAACTTTAAACTTTGCAAGGTTATTAGGACCAATATTTTAGGAACGTTTGGAGACTTTAATACAAGTCTGTGACGAAATTCAAGAATTATTTCCTTTTAATGACATTTTCCATATACAAAATTTCGTTTCGAGGTGTTGCGCGTATCCGTGCTCGCTCATCAACGCGTTACACAAAGCGTTTTCCTAGTTATACAAATTGTTTTTAAGCGGATATAGATGACCGTCTAAATCGATTGGCGTAAATCTGGTTCCGATCGGTCAAGCCGTTTTTGAGTTATGAGGTCACTTCCGGTTTCAAAATGGTGACATCAAAATAGTCATAAGGGTGAACATCAAACACTTAGGGTGGTCTTGTGATTAAAATTTCAGACCAATCGGTTCTGTCGTCTAAGCTGTGGCGGTGAACGCAACTTTTCCTAATAGATTAGTAGGGTTTAATGGCGCGTCAACGACGAGGTTATATTGCGCACATTAATTTGTTATTTTAACTTTGTTGAATATAAGTGGAGATCATGAGGAGAGAGTCGACCTAACGGGCCCGATCCGGAGGAGTTCAGCACTGGTGGGAAGGCCAGGCCGGAATGGGGACAGACCGGGGGGTGTGAGGATTCGGGCCGGCGGAACCCAATTTCAGGGGGATCACCATCTCGAGAGGGAAGGCCGGCCAGAGGGGACCGCAAATTCAAGGGAGGGCATGGTTAGGCCGACCCTGGCTGCTCTTGGTCTGGGTCTCACCACTGATCTGTCCGGCATGGGTAGCCCTTACACATGAGCATATGCTCGCCGGCGTAGCTGCAAAGGATCATTGGCCAACTCAAACCCCACCACCGCGTTAAGGTGGCAGCCGTCGATGGGTGTTTTCCTGATATCTGAAGAAAGATTTTAGAATAGGTGTAATTAAATTCACTCTTTCTCTACTGTTCCCTGCTCGCAAACGGCATAATATTCTGTTGTACCGAAATTTGGTAAATACTTACTTTCCGTGTCCGGAGCACTATATTCTACCATAAAAAACACTCCGTGTAAAAATACCAGCCAAGTCTCTTCAACTATAAAAAAATAGAAGAAATATAAAAATTCAGCACTGAAAAGTAGTGATATCAAAAAATGGGCCAAGTCAAAACTTAATTTTAAAAACCAAAATATACTTGGCGCATCGTGCATATAGATAGTTTAAAAGTATAGGCCACATTTGTAATATACAGAAAATCTACCTACCCTATAATGCCGTAAAAAACGATGCGCCAAGTACATTTTGGTTTTTAAAATTAAGTTTTGACTTGGCCCATTTTTTGATATCACTTCTTTTCAGTGCTGAATTTTTATATTTCTTCTATTTTTTATAGTTGAAGAGACTTGGCTGGTAGTTTTACACGGAGTGTATTTTATGGGTATATCACTTATTTTTTTAGTTTATGGTAAACAACTTGCAAGACATATTGGAGCAACAATGAAAATTACTAATTCCTTTAAAAAAAATACGCCATTTACGAATTGGTTACAAAGAAATTTTTGTTTGGTTCTAAATATAAGCTTAAAGTGATATTCCATGAAGAATTGCGAAAGCATCGTTCCAATCGGTCCAGCCGTTTTCGAGATATGGCTTCTTTTCCGGTTTTCAAAATGGCGGCTGAAATTACTGCCACCTAGAATTTATTTCTATAAATGTTATGTATCATTATAAGCCTTCTGAATAGATATTTATAGGTTTTTATATAAAGGGGAAGTGAATTTAGGCAGATTTCGCATAACTATGACGTCATTTCCGGTTTCAGTAATTAGAAAAGTTAAGTTTCACTATTGATATTTCATAAAGAGAACCGTCTGCATCGATTGGTGCTAGTTTCATTCCGATTGGTCTAGCCATTTTCAAGATTTGACGTCACTTCAGGTTTCAAAATGGCGGCTTCCGGTTGGTTTTATAAAAAGGCACCTTAGACGCCAAAAGTGCACATGTGGTACAAATTTCAGGTTGATCGGTTCAGCCGTTTAGGCTGTGGCGGTGATTGCGGTGTTTCCTGATATCTGAATCAGAATCAGAAAGTGGTGTAATTTCAATGTTTTCACAGCCCTCTAGCTCGCAAATTGAATAATCTATTGTTCCCAATTTTGAGATCCAGTAGGCCGAAAATGCCATGTTGATGCTTACAGTAAAAGTGTTTGGTCTGCTCTTCAGTTTATTAGGCATTTACGGTATGTTAGTTGACTGTGAGTGTACGGTACGACTTGGCTGGGTGGAGCGACCGCATTAATTAACTTCTTCCAAAAATCTGCCACACTGATGGCTTTGTCATTTCCTAATATTAAATCAACCAATGTGCAAGGTTCTTCCAACTTCGGACAGACTAGAAGATGTTGATGATTCTGCACTTCTCCACACTCACACTTATCATCTCCTTCCAAATAACCCCATTTCCTTAAATTTGTCTTGCATCTTGAAACGCCAGTGCGTAACCTATTAAGCGATTTCCAGACAGGATAAGGGTGTTCGAAGGGTGTTTGTGGCTCCTCCTTCAGCTCAATCACAGGATTTGGTGTTCGTTGTCTCCATATCTCCAATCAACGACACCCGGGGCTTGTTTTGATGGATTTTCTTAAATGTGGTAAATATGGTGTAGTGAGTAATAGCTTAAAAATTAAAATAGTCGCAACGATGTGAGATTTCCCAATTTTAAGATCTGCAGTCGGCCGAAAATGCCCTGTTGATGCGTACTTTAATGATGTTGGTCTGCAGCTCCTCTGCCTTTTTTAATTACAGAAGCATTTTACCGGTATGTTGTGTTTGAGTGTGCGCACAGTACGAATTGGCTGAGTGGAGCGACCGCTCTACTAGATCGATATTAAGAATGATCGTGAATTTCGTCGTTTCAAATTTAAACGAAAAACACTTAAAATAATTTAAAACTTGACAATTTTCAAATGTTCATCAATGGGAAGTGATAGGAATCCGCACGTTACGGTGGGAAGTGGGAAGGATATCTGGCTGGGACATGTCAGGAACATCCCTGCCAAGTCCCGTGTTTTCGGACATGTCGTTGAGCACTGATGACTGATGTTTTGTTTCCAGGTACGACTATGTGAATGAGGCAGGTACAATGCTGAAGATTAAGCTGGAGCGGGGTGGAGTGTACGCAGTTACTAATTTCTTTGGATACGTAAGTAACAAATTAAACTAAACCAAGTAGATAGGTCAAAAGTAAAGCGAAGGGTGCATTTGACTATGGTACGACCGATCATGTATCGGTTGTCCGGCATGGCACCCAGCAACCAATTGCAATGTCACAAAATAAGATGCATTCAAAGTAGGGCAAACTAGACAAGTGTGCAAGGACTCGGGAACTTGAGGTCACACTAACAGCTGTCTCCACAGTCGCACATCGTGTTGTAGTAATCAAGCATCCCCCACTTGAGTTGGTTCGTCTTAAACCTTGGTATCCCAACACTCACCCTGTTCAGTTCCCTCCCAACTGTATATTCCTGCCGTAATTACCTCCTTTATTGTGGCATTCCGAGGTAGGTGTACCTCGAGGCTGCTCAATTTGGTAAGCCGGTTCGCTTTAGGAGCGCCCTTGAGACTTCCTCAGCGCCCTAGATGTCCAGTAATGATAAGCAACTTAATGACTTCTTAAGTTCTTTGTCTAAATTTTTAAAATACAATGCCATTACATATGGGTACTTAGTTGAGCGAGCGAAGCGAGCATCTCCTTTTGACTCTTTTGACACGCACCTCTGTTTTTATTTTGTTTTTTTTGCTGCTATTTGGAGCAATAGATTTTGCACCGTTTCATCGATCGATCTGCAATTTTGCACACATGTAGAGACAACCTTTTCTGTTTGCAGACCTCAATTTTTTTGAAATTCATGTATTGGTTAAAATTTAAATAAACATCTCCCGATAGGTTGAAAAATGAAAAAGGTCTTCGATATAAATCTGATCAAACTCATATTTTGGCCTTACAGGTAAGAGTTTTTCTTCGATCGAGCTGAAATTTTGCACACATGTAGAGACAACCTTTTCTGTTTGAAGATCATAATTTTTTTGAAATCCATTCATTGGTTAAAATTTAAATAAACATCTTCTGATAGGTTGAAAAATGAAAATGGTCTTCGATAAATGTGATCAAACTCATATTTTGCATGGTCTTTAAAACCAACATTTGCTCTTATTTTACAAATTTTTTTCCCAATCAGTTAAGGTATGAACTTATTGACATTTTTATTAGCTGTCAGAGATGAAGTATCGAAATTAATGTTTTCCAGTGCCAATTGAATTGAATCTGATTTGCTATGTACCAGGGTGCTTAGATGCCATTTTCCAGTTTCGATAAATAGCATATACTTTTATGTTGATATAGTGAATCATATTTCAATTCAATATGGATGTTTATGTTTTCTGTACGTTGTGTACGCATTTCCGGTTCGAGAATTTGCACGTACCCGAGCTCGCTCATCAACGCGGTGCACTGAGCGTTTCCCTAGTAGATTATAGATCCGTTTGGGATAATCACCGGTTATCTTTCTTTAATCTCTAGAGATAGGCAGGCCCAGGTAAGATAGGTAACTCCACTGTTTGCTAGTACGGTTGAATATCAGAATGGATTTTACGCTAGACTTGCAAAACAGTACAATCATACTAATGTACGACATGATTTAGGTTTTGAAACAAATAAAATACAATATGTCATAATATAGCCAATTGATTGTACGAATATGTATATTTATATTTTACTTCGTTTGAAAGTGCACATTGTATTATAACGTGATATTTTGTTGAGCACTCTTGATTAAGGTGGCTAGATTGATCGGTGTTCTGAAGTATTGGAGATCTTTCACTAATTTAATAAGTGAAAATTATCACGTTATAAATACTTTAACACATAAATTACTTTTATAATATGCTGGGTAGCTCAAATAAAAACATTAAAATGGTGTTTATACGTTATCTTATTATATTGAGCATTATTAATGGCCCCATCAAGTTAGTTGTGAATTGGATATTGAAGATTTTTCTATAGTTTTAACAATATGGTACATGGCAACATCGTACCTACTTTGGGAATTTGAATTTGTGCGGTGTCATGATGGCGGTAACAACATTGAGCACTCCCTTGTTGCCAAAAGATATTGGACTTGTTTCGTAATTTGAAATTATTCGCCGTGGATCAATCGATCAATCGACACGGATCAATACTTGCTAATAACAGAGATCCTGCAATTCCAGAGAACTGATTGATCACTTTTATTATGTTACAGCAAAACAGGATGAATACCATCGTGAACGCGAGCTCTGTGCACGGCTCCTGGCAGATCCCCCAGCTGGTCTTCCTCGGCGCTGCCAAGTTCTTTCTTCCCATCACCGCTCTGGAATACTCCTACCAACAAGTAAGCAGACACGTGAGATGACACGTGAGATGACGCGTGAGATGAGGCGTGAGACAAATGGCAGTGGACAACCCCATTTGCTCTCACTCGCAGCGCTAGCGACAATGGAGGTGTGGTGTCTCTCTCTGATTGGTTGATCTCTGAATCCAAGATACCTGAATCAAACTCCAGCCAAAGTTTAAAAATCTTCCATTCCGCTCTGCATTTTGATAGGCTCTCTCTCAGCATTTTGATTGGTTCTTATTACGGTTAGGACAGCAACGCCATCTACAATAGTTTTGCGTGAACAACCCCAGTCTCAGAGTTGCTCCGCTGCGCAAACGGATGCGCGTATATTACGCCTGTGTTATCAAGCGGTTATAAAAGCATTCGATCATCGCCACAGGGATGGTCCTGTGGATAGAATGCTCGACTGTCTCTCTGTCTAAGTGGCACGGCACGGCAACATAACCTCAAACGTTGACAGATGAGTAGTATTTTCCAGTGTTTTGTGATTTCAATTACACAATGAATTACGAGGAGTTTTTTTGTTAATATTTGTGTCCCTAGTAGTGCCATTTATTTTAGAATCAATTAGTTTCGATAACAATGTGCACATTTTACGTCAAAGGAGTCACAAACGAAGCCGTTTTGCGAGATGATGTGCTGCTTGAGCTTGTGCTTTTATATCAAGAAAGAAGATAAATAATTCATTGAGATCTTTGTGGATGCGTCCACGGAGGCAACATTGGTAGGAAGAAATTGTGCCGAGTTGGTCAGATTCTGTATGGAAAGAGACTTTCCGAATATTCCAACCAAACTTAAACCATTTCTGTCCCATTCATGAACCGAAGAAAGACTTAATTCCGAACTTTCATTCCACTCAAAAAGAGAATTGCAATAATTTAAGTTCTGTCCAATTTTTATTTCTCGAATTAGTTCTTAAACAGAGCTCCTCTCATTTTCCTATTTTTCAAGGCAGTTCACCCATACAGAACAATTTGAATTTACACGCAGTTTGCAGGTTATGTACCCCTCTTCATGTCGAAATGAGATTTTATTGAGCGAGCGTCTCCTTTTTGGCACGGACCCCTGTTTTTTTTTTTTTTTTTTTTTTTGGCTGCTACCTGGAGCAATGGAAATTGCACCGTTTCACGGATCGATCTGAAATTTTGCACACATGTAGAGACAACCTTTTCTGTTTGCTGACCTCAATTTTATTTGAAATCCATTCATTGGTTAAAATTTAAATAAATATCTCCTGATAGGCTGAAAAATGAAAACGGTCTTCGATAATTATGATCAAACTCATATTTTGCATGATCATTAAGACCAACATTGTCTCTTATTTTACAAAATTTCATCTCAATCAGTTAAGAACGTATGAACTTATTGACATTTTTAATATCTGTCAGTAATGAAGTATGGAAATGAATGTTTTCCAGTGCCAATTGAATTAAATATGATTTGCTATATTTACCAGGGTGCTTCGATGCTATTTTCAAGTTTCGATGAAGAGCATACTTTTATGTTGAATGAGTGGATCATATTTCAATTCAATACGGATGTATATGTACCTATTCTGTGCGTTGTGTACGCATTTCCGGTTCGAGAATTTGCACGTACCCGTGCTCGCTCATCAACGCGTTACACTGAGCGTTTTCCTAGTATCTTTTAACCGGGGTTAGTTTTGAAAACAAAAACGTATGCGCATCCAACCTGTCCAGCGGAGCAAGTGTGCGAAATAGCTTCTAGTGACGAGAGTGTGACGCTTGCGCAGGTGACGCCGCGCATGAAGCCTGTGCTGCTGTCCTTCTGGTACATCAGCGTGGCTCTGGGGAACTTCCTGGTGGCGGGGCTCGCAGTCGCCAAGATGTTCGAGAGAGATGTGAGTGTTTGTGAGATCTGATTGGATGTCGATATAATGCATAGTGCTCTGTTCGACAAGGAAGAGTATTCCTTGATGCCAATCAAGATCTGGTGATGTACTACGGTGTTTAGATATACGTTTTGATAAGAACATCACTTGCGTTAGGTAAAGGGAAAAGCACTGTTCTTCAAAGCGTTTTCATTGACAGGCTAACTTAAATCTGGTTTGTAAAAATTCTGATAGTGTAAACATGAAAATCTGTGTGAAGATAAAATTCCAAAAAGCAGTTTGAAGAACAGTGCGTTTTATTTCCCTTATACACACGCTCCTTGAAATGCATAATGGGCAATATTTCCTTTTAATATTTTACATAAGAATTTACCTAAGTTACATTTACAAATATTATTATCTTCATTATTATGAATTACAAATTACCTAAGGTACTATATATTTATATTTAGGAATAAGTAAATATCACAAATACAGAAATATTGTAATTTCGGGAAAAAATAATGAATGTTATACAAACACTATCATTTGTAAACAAATGTATTGTTTTGTCCACAGCTCTGGTACTACGTGACATACAGTGTGCTGAGTTTAGTCAACCTGTTAATAGTGTTGATAGCTGCATGCAACGTCAATCGCATGCTCAACAAGTAGAACCCTTGCAGGTGTCTCAAGATCGCTTTTATCACATATTTACTTGATATTATTAATTTGTTATTTTGCCATTGTTGTTGTGTAACATTTGTCTTTTTAATAAAGGAACTTGGAAGTTTATTCCTGGCTGATCTACAGACATCTTATTTTAATGTAAAATTTTTTTGTCGTTTATCACACTGTAATGTTTCTGTTTGTACTTCTGTCGAACCCTTCATAGAAAATGACGTAGAATGAAAACTTTAATGTCACGTGACAATGTTCTTATCTCAATGTTATTCACGGTATTCTCGGGTGAGATGAGAAACTTGTCACGCGAGAACATTTTACATGATCACAGCCCGGATGATAGATGTTAGACCGTTAAATAAAAGATAACTGTTTTAAAATTCTTCTGAGAACAATGCTCAACAACATTGTTCTTTCAAAAGTAACAAATTCAGTTTTCTCTACTGCTTCTTTTAAACAGACAAAATTAAAAATTATCTATAAAGATCCGCTTTTTATAAAATAGTTTACATGCAATTCAATTTCTCCACAAAAATGGTAAAACACGAACATGACAAGAATAATTGAGAATGAAGGTTTCTGTGGAAAATTTCCATGGAGTCAGCATTATACGAGAAGGGATGTGCATTTTGCAAAGAGACATGGTAACAGTATCGTCACCGGTGGTATAACAGTTCGCAGTAAGCATTCTCTACATTCATTCCATTCTCCTCGGAGATCTCTAACCCTCATCAGTCGTGTCTAATGTCCGTCCGTCCGACCGGGTAGCTCAGTTGGTAGAGCTCTCGCCAGGCAAGTGAGAGGTCCCGGGTTTGAGCCCCGGTTAAGTCGGATATTTTTTTCACAACGCACATCCCTTCACAAGAGAAATTCTAAATCTAAGAATATGAACACCTTGAATGGAGCCACGGCTTCTTGGAATTGTACATCCCATAACCTCTGCCGTAAAAAAAACAACGTTCTTCCAAAAGCAACATTGAATTTGATGCCTCAACTGCATTTTGAAGACCTTTCAACCAATCTATAGCCAATACTATACTGCCAAGATGTGTTTTATAGAACTATGGAAAACAGTAGTAAGTTACCAAAGTTTCAGCCAGGTTTCGGAAGGAAAGCACAGTATTTGCCATATTTCAACTTCATCGGATGAACACTCTAAATCGGCACGAAATATCACATACATAAACAGAAACAACTACACCAACATTCATTCTGTCTAGAAACAGCATCCTGAGATCTTGTTCGTGACAATGGTCGAGGGGCTTCAGCAATTCGCGCACATGGGCTTCCAGAGTAAGTTGTTACAGAAATTAAAAACCTACCTACCTGTAGAGTCAGCAATTCATTTGTAAAAATATGTTTGACTGTTTCTCGTTGCAGCCCAGACCTTCTTGTTCCTGAAGCACGAGTTGAAGTTCTCGTTGTACTCGGCAGTGGCGCTGTACCACCTGTTCCTCGGGTTCAGTCACGTGGTCTCGCCGCTGTGGTCGATGTTGGCCGACGAGAAGTTGAACAGGAAGCGCGCGCTGCTGCTGGCCACTCTGCTGGGTCTCGTAGGTCACGTGATGGTCGCTCTAGCGGCCGGCGCGCCCAAGTTCACCGGTCTGTACACGTACGACCCGCCGCCAGAGGGCTGGGTGTCGCTCAAGCCGCACCTCGTGTAAGTTCAGACACATGTGACGTGACATCCTGATTAGGAAGGCGTCACAACTCTTAATTTCTTTACTTCGAAAGTATGCAACCTTGATTTTCTTTCGAGTTGATTCATTAGTCGAAGTTCGTATATTTTCCTAAATCCTCTCGTTTCATAGTCTACAGTAGGTACAAGTCTTTTAAAATAATTATTTTCATATTAAGATTTTGTGCAATATTTGTAGTATTCTTCGCCGCTCCCACGGTATCATTTACTTTGCTAAATTGATTCATTGGACATACATAGGTATGTTAGCAAAGAATTAAGGAGGGATCTCCGAATTTCACTTATGTATAGAAATCGTTCAAATTTCGCATATAAATAGATTTTTATGTACTGCATCATAATATGGCGAGAAAAAGTGGTCAACGTGAACTAATTTTCGAGATATATCGCTTCAAAGTTACAGTTTTCTTCTCAGTTTAACATTGCGATCATACGGAAAAAGTCATGCTGATATTTTTAAAAGCTTATTTGGCTGCTTTCCCACGTATAGAATTTTTTGAAAAACTACTATAGCATGTATCAGATGCAATATTTGATTATAACATTTTTAAATGTATACCTTCGTGAACGTTTTACCGAGCTATGAGGGTTTTACTGCTTTATTTTTACGTTTTTCCATCTGAAAAGTGCAGTTTTACATGTACATTTATGTTGCCATGGTAAAACGGTCTTCTAGAAATTCGAAATTCTTTGCAAATTTGTAGAAATTTCCAGAAGACCGTGAATTTATCACTTATCCCTCCTTAAGCCTCAGTCATGCTTGACGCGGCCAGATGAAGTAAGTGTTAACAAGATTTCATCAAAATCGCTCCACGTTCGATAACTAATCTACAAACTACTGACTGACAACGTAACATCTCTCATTATCACTGTTCAGACTTAATTCAACTCTATCAGTTGAGTTTGCTGCCCTGTTTGTAATTCATCACTCCGTTTGCAATGGCCTTAATGGAAATAATTTGAACGATGGTGTGATAATCACACTGTGAATTAAACTGAAGAAGACTGCCGCCAGCTTTTGCAGATGTGACTGTGTCCAGAAATATGATTTTCAAATGGTAGAACGCTTAAAAAGAGGGTGGATATTGTTAGAAACGATCGAATCTCGTCGAGAAGGCCAATCTCATCACGAAAGGAATACAAGTGGAAGTTGTGCCATCTGTGATGAAGAAAGACCGCCGTTTCAGCCTCAAGATGATTGCAGAACAAACAAATTGGATAAAATGTACATCGCCCGATTTAATTATAATGATTCCGTGGGTCTTCGTAGAAGAAAGAATTCTACTCCACGATATCAAGCATGCTCGGTCAACTCAAGAGTTATGGGGAAGAAAACTGTCGCCACACTGGCACAACCACAATGCGGCCCAGACGACAGGGTATTCCACGATACGTCTACCTTTTCCCCATACAAGTTAAAAGGTCGTCATTCCGGGATTGAGGAAAGAATAATAATATCTGTTAAACTTTCCTCAATACAACTTGAGGAAATTCTTCCAGAACTGTAATCGGTATTCCTACGATCTATGGAAAAACGTTGAAATCACTCTATAACAAGTGCAGTTCTTTGAAGGGGATAACTTTGTAATCTGATATGAGTCTTATACGGAAAAATAGTAAATAAGAGTAAATTCTTTTAAAATCCTCGATTATTTACTGTTTCTCAAACTTTATATGATACCATTGGCTACAGAGTTCCCCCAGGTTGTACGAATAAGTATGTCTTTTAGAGCTATCTTTCAATCAATATGTTCTGGTAAGATTAATGAGCGTCCTCTGCAATATTCCACGATGTGCAACAGGTATTGTGATCGTGTTGTCAGGTGGCTGATGGTTGTGGGAATGGCGCTGGTGGCAGTGGGCCACGATGGGCCTCTGCGCATCCTCTGCAATATTCCACGCTGTGCAACAGGTATTGTGATCGTGTTGTCAGGTGGCTGATGGTTGTGGGAATGGCGCTGGTGGCAGTGGGCCACGGCAGACTTCAGCGCATCCTCTGTAATATCCCACGCTGTGCAACAGGTATTGTGATCGTGTTGTCAGGTGGCTGATGGTTGTGGGAATGGCGCTGGTGGCAGTGGGCCACGGCAGACTTCAGCGCATCCTCTGCAATATTCCACGCTGTGCAACAGGTATTGTGATCGTGTTGTCAGGTGGCTGATGGTTGTGGGAATGGCGCTGGTGGCAGTGGGCCACGGCAGACTTCAGCGCATCCTCTGTAATATCCCACGCTGTGCAACAGGTATTGTGATCGTGTTGTCAGGTGGCTGATGGTTGTGGGAATGGCGCTGGTGGCAGCGGGCCACGGCAGACTTCAGCGCATCCCCTGTAATATCCCACGCTGTGCAACAGGTATTGTGATCGTGTTGTCAGGTGGCTGATGGTTGTGGGAATGGCGCTGGTGGCAGTGGGCCACGGCAGACTTCAGCGCATCCTCTGTAATATCCCACGCTGTGCAACAGGTATTGTGATCGTGTTATCAGGTGGCTGATGGTTGTGGGAATGGCGCTGGTGGCAGTGGGCGACGATCGGCCTCTGCGCATCCTCTGCAATATCCCACGCTGTGCAACAGGTATTGTGATCGTGTTGTCAGGTGGCTGATGGTCGTCGGAATGGCGCTGGTGACGGTGGGCCACGGCGAACCTCAGAGTATTCTCTTCAATATGCCACCCCGTGCAACAGGTATTGTGATCGTGTTGTCAGGTGGCTGATGGTCGTGGGAATGGCGCTGGTAGCAGTGGGCCACGGCGGACCGCGTGAAGTTGCCCGAGCTCTGGGAAGCGAACAGTTCGCGCTGCCGGCCGAGGAGCGCCACCTCCGCAACTTCTACAAGATCTTCTTCTACTTCATGGCGTTTGGCGCGTGCGCGGGAGTCCTGATCGCTCCGGTGATGCGCATGCAGGTCGAGTGTCTCGGACAGATTTATTGCTTCCCGCTGAGCTTCGGAGTGCTGGCGATCGCGATGATCGGGTCGGCAGGTACATGAACTAACTGGAATCGGTGTATATTGCTCAATATACTGATACTCTATAAAAGATCATGAGTGGTTTTGTATTACATTGACTGATCTTTATGTTGGGAATTCAGCAGCATAGTATCAGAACGTTAAAGTTCGTTCACGTTAAGAATATTTCTGACGTTTTAGTCGATCACGTCGTTCATTGGTCGTTCGCATGAACACTGCCCTGTCAATGGCAAGACTTTCTTCTTTGTATTATTGAAATTGCATAAATTAAGTGAAATACACCATTTTTAATAGAAGAAAATATTATAAAAATTCAATAAAATTGATTTATTTTTATCTACAGTCGTATTATACATATTTTTGGATTATAATATTGATATTAACATGTGTAGGAATACAATTGTTCATTTGACTACAGTACCTAGTATCTACACGGCCTTGATATTCTAAACTTGAACAAACTTTATGTCCAACAAGCACAATTTTCTGTAAAAGGCTTTTAATCATAAAGCTGGGTTCCCATACTTCGCTTTTATTTCGCATTTGGTTCGCTTTCGCAAAATGGCAACCTTTTAACACAGAAAATCGTCCATGTTTAATTTCGTCTCCGAAATGCAAAAATGTTGGACCAACTTCAACTTCGACGAAATCATAACGCGCGAAAACCGGAAGTGATGCGATATATCGAATCTCCATTTCCGGTCGACCTCGAGCTTATATTCGATATTCGATTAATGAACATATGTTTTGACGTTTTGACGTTTCAACTTTCAAGTTTTACTTTTTCCGCATTTTCTTGCCTTTCTTGCTTATTATCTGATTATTATTCGTCATTTTGTTTTTAACTTTTGGCAGAATACTATTTATGTATCGCGTATCCATGGATACGCGAAACGCGCGAAACAGAAATCATGGAAACGACTACAAACTTCGCGACGCGAAAGCGAACCGAATGCGAAATGAAAGCGAAGTATGGGAACCCAGCTTTAAGCTATTTTTGTTTAACCAACCTGAAACTCAAGCAGATCAAATTATTATATTTCCCACTGCAATAAATTATATGTTTGGCACAATTTTCTGTACCATATTTCATGTTAACACGTTTATCTCGGTTCAATGTTTATTGATTGACATATTACGATTTGCAACTATGCTCCTCTGGCTTGGGCATTATCGTAACAACTTAGGATCACACCGTCGTCGTTTCACAGTTGTGTTGTTGAGCGGTTGGACTCGTCTGCATGCCGGCCCAACGGAAGGGAATCCCCTGCTGGAGACGTTGGCTTGCGTGAAGACCGCCTGGACGGCGCCCGCCGACGTGCCCGGCTCGGGGCTCGACAAGGCCAGCGACGTCTTCACCGACGAGTTCGTCGCCGAGGTGCGCCAGACGCTGCGCACTCTCGTGCTCTTCATCCCGCTGCCGCTCTTCTGGGCGCTGATGGAGACGCAGTTCTCGACGTGGATCTACCAGGGCTCGCGCATGGAGTTCCCGCTGCTCAACAAGTGGCACGTCGAGCCCGACCAGATGCCGATCGTATCGATGCTCACCGTGTTCGTGGCCATGCCGCTGATCGAGCACTGCATCGTGTGCTGCAGGCTGCACAGGCGCCCGCTGCTGCGCATGTTCTTCGGCGCATTGCTGGCGCTCGCAGCGGCGGGATTTGCAACGTACGTGCAGTTTCGCGTTGAGGTATGTATTTCAATATAATACATATTGTGTAAAACATGAACATAAATCGGAGTTCTACAAGGTTCGGTACCTTCACAGCTCTATGATTTTTTACACTAGCCAAGATTTATGAAATAGACAACATTAAAGCCCTATCACACTGAGTTGCAACCCGTGTATGGAACCGCGGTTTGAAAATATGGTTGGCCGCGCATGTGCAGAGACTGAATTTGGTCAACCCACGGGTTGGTTTGAAAAATAGAGAATTCTCTATTTTTCCGGTTCCAACAATTTGTTGTGGTACCACGTGACGTGAACTGACCAATAGGGCGTAACCGGAACCGGTGCTTTCTGCGCAATTCAAAGTGTCAATTGTGAACCAACCAACATCAACCTAAACCGTTGCGTGTGATAGGCTTTTTCCTCTTTTTGCAACAAAAGTTTCAATACGACAGTTCCAACCACGGGTTGCAACTCAGTGTGATACCCACTTTAAACATAATATAGTTAGCTCTGCTTTTGTGTGACAAGCGATATATTCACGGTCTTCTGGAAATTTCTACAAATTAGCAAAGAAATTCGAATTTCTAGAAGGCCGTTTTTCCATTATCCTTTACTATAATACGCTTAAAAGAGAAGAACGTCGTCCCCGTAGCAACGTGGCTGAAAATTTCGTTCTCTATATAAATCTTGAGTTTTCCACCGATCAAGTTGAAACTCGCCAGTAATGTAATAATAATAATAATAATAATAATATATTTATTCAAAGAACCATTACATGGTTATAGAACAAGTCAGTAGTTTGTACACAATTATTTACACAATTTTATGAATACATCTAGATTAATAGATTACGTCAAGACGATAAATAGTTTATAATAATTCATTAATTCAGCTGGTGTAGACAGCGCTCCTTTCAGATATTTGCTTCACGTACAAAATTACGTGACTTGATTTATAGAAACACTTTCGCGACATTCTGTTCAGTATTTACAAAGTTATTCGTGAAAAACATCGCCTTTTCTGATCTCTTTATTTTAAACTTCAATTTCAATTGTGCAGTGAAAATAAATTTTAGTAGGCAGTGAAACTAATTTTCACAAATCGACCTGAACAATACTTGGCCATGGAATCCGGAGATCGGAAGTTGCGTTACGATTCGCGTCTATAGACATCGCGAATTTAGCACAATTTTCAACGAAACATGAATTTTCCTGTACATAATTTCAAGCGAACTGGCAAGCAAAAAGTTTCGTTTGAATCCGATAAGTATTTAGAGAGATACTAAATATAAACCAAATTGTCATTGAAAAAGTCACTGTTTTCGAAACTTTCCAAATGTAGGAGTGAATCCATTTGGCAGTGAAGAAAATATTGGAATTTCTACTGGAGACCTTGACTAGAATCATGGCAAACCAACATTTCATGTGAATAAATGCTGACATTTTTGGAGTGGGTTATGGGGGGGGGGGGGGGGGGGCACAAGGGAACATTTCTGTCCAGAGTGTCTTTTATTGTTACCTTTTGATATTGGACCTAATTTCCAATATTACGTCTCTCATTTGATATGACAATATAAACAAATATCAAGCAAGCAAGAACATACATTTTCTGCTTACTTCACAACTTAGCATTTTATCAAAAGATTTTAAGTGGAACACCTACATACCTAATACTGTATCGTTCGTTGATGTTTTCATGTGTGCAGAGAATATGCGAACGATTAAATAATCAGGATAAGTTATAAAGTGGAAACATGCAAAATATTGTATTGGGTATATTTCGTAATTTTTTAATTTTTTACATAAAAAGTGACGAACTTTGATTAAATCTCGATACCACTTTTCGTTCATCATAATTGCAAATCAAATCATATTCCATTTTAATATCAATCACGCCTATTTGTTTTAATTCAGTTTCAAATATTTATTCTTATTTTGACCCCCCCCCCCCCCCCCCCCGTGATGGACTTGGCCAGTCGCGTTGATCGGTTGCGGGGAAGAATACCCTAGACTATGATGTACATCTCCTGACACAATAATTCAATTGTAAACAGGATTCGATTAAATAAAATTTTGGAACCTGAATTCGATCATCATATAGATACATTTTATTCTGTTGTGTTTCAAATATTATAAAATCATTTTAATTCTATATACCATGCAACTGAAGTTTTTGTTTTTATTTAACATTGAGTCGTATCTGTTCATATTTTTTATATATTGACTATTGAGTTATTCACGATATATTTAAATATTTTAAAAATAGTTACATATGTTTTCTTTTTTTCTAATTTACGTTGTACACTACAGGTGTGCATTGGGGTTAGTGTGGGGTTAGTATGCACCTTCCACAGATATAATTATAAAAAAGCCTTGATTTGCATTTATGATCGGTCATTCCGTGAGTTGAAAAAAATTATCACGAGAGACAATTCTTTGCCAGCATATCAGAGTAGTTTTATTTTAATGGTGGTCCATCTTCAGTTCTGCATTGCCTTGCCCAGAAAGATAGCAAATAGGGTCATGTATTACTTGGCGGGGCTCTCTAGTTATTATTATTATGTCTATATTCTCAACAGAGCCGAGGCTCCACTAGTGAGAATGTAATATAGGGAAGGGAGGAGAGGAAACCCGGTACCGGCATGTAGAGACTCCTGATGAAAGATACCAAGGGGACCAACGGCTTAAGGATGAACCATCGCTTTGAATGACTATATTCATTGCATGAGATAAATTAATTCAGAAAACGCATGTTTGTCCTACTTTAAATCATAGTTTTATAATGTATTATGTGGAGAATAATAGGTACGATATGAGATAATGAAGAATTTTATAACAAAGTTTTCGTTAAATATTTTTGTTAAGAATTCAGCAGTGGTTTTGACTACGTCCGTTGTCCCATGTTAAATGGCCATATGTGAAGATTTTCAAACAGAAATTAAGTCGGTGACAAGTCTATTTTATGTTTTCAATGCATTCAATATTAGTTGAAGAATATATCAACAGTTTTCTGTTGAAATTGTTGCTGAGGATAAAAAATAAATTAGAATAACACGGTTACATGCCAGGCAGCTCCCATGAGATTTGCCAGTTACATGCCAGGGAGGTGCCAGGCATGTAACTATGACTGGACAACGGGCTGCCAGGCACCTCCCAAGGTAGCTGCCTGGCACATGTCTGGGAGCTGCCTGGCACATGTCCATGGGAGCTGCCTGGCACATGTCCATGGGAGCTGCCTGGCACATCCCAGCAGGTGCCTGGCACATCTCTGGGAGCTGCCTGGCACATCCCAGCAGCTGCCTGGCACATCTCTGGGAGCTGCCTGGCACATTCCAGCAGCTGCCTGGCACCTCCCAAGTACATCTCTGGTACATTCCAGCGAGTTCAGCTGCCTAAAATTAACGGTTATTTTGAATTTAAACTGTAAAAAGTAAACTATAATAGCGATATCTACACGAGTTTTCATCATAATTACATTACGACAAGTTATTCACAGAGATTATTACAATTGCGAATAGAATCTGAAATAAAACGCAAATGGATTAGACGTGATTTCGATGGCAGGACCTCCAGGTGGCAGGCAGACGCGCTATCCAAGGGACCACGATGGCAGCTGAAGGTTTGGTGCGTTGAAACATAGGTAGTTGAAACGAGCATTTGAAAGGAGATAGGTTGCGGCTGTTATGCTCACGTAAATAATTGATCCACAAAATTAATATGAAGTTAAACTAATAGGCAAATTAAAATGTATTATTTTTAAATAAATCAATGTTAGCCTGGGATTGGCACTTATAGTGTTATCACTATAGTAATACAAACACTGGGCTATTACGACGAAGGAATAACATTACTAGTTCACTATAGTTATGTTATTATAATATATAAAAATTTAAGAATGTTATGTAAAAATGGGTGCCTACTTAATCTCGAGTTTGTTGAAAATGTTCACCATGCGGAAATGAGCACATTACTTTATCTTTGATAAAACAAAAGATTTCCCTTGGTATCTCATCTAGTCTCATTTCCACATGCGGTATCAACTCGAGAATAGGCCTCAGCTGGAGCGCCTCTCTTCTCTCCTCGCGATCGAATTCATTTCACTTCTATTATAAGATTTACGCCGAATGAATTACGCCGGTCACGACGAAATCAGAAAAAGACTCCATGGTGCAATGGAGTGCTATCTACTTCTATCTATTTTCCTTCCTTGCAAATATATAAAACCTTTCTTCCGTCGCCATTAGCCTCGCTGCAGAACAGTGCGACGTTAAGCCCCAGGCAAAAAAATAAAACCTTGAAGTTCGAGGTGAATAGGTATTACCTAATTAAGTTTAGGTTATGCTTAGTTCTTATAGCAAACTAATTTTAGAATTATCTATAAGAGCTACTTGTTATTTTAACAAGTACCTATAGTATGGCAGTACCTCACAAATATTCAAACTAACTTACAAAATGAGTTTGAACATTTGGGAGGTCCCCGCCATGTAACAGGGATGAGCCAGGCAGCTCCCTGGGATGAAACTGGCATATGCCTGGCACGTCCCTGGCACATGCCTGGCACATCCCTGTTACATGGCGGGGACCTCCCAAATGTTCAAACTAACTAACAAAATGAGTTTGAACATTTGGGAGGTCCCCGCCATGTGCCAGGGATGTGCCAGGCATATGCCAGTTTCATCCCAGGGAGCTGCCTGGCACATCCCTGTTACATGGCGGGGACCTCCCAAATGTTCAAACTAACTTACAAAATGGGTTTGAACATTTGGGAGGTCCCCGCCATGTAACAGGGATGTGCCAGGCAGCTCCCTGGGATGAAACTGGCATATGCCTGGCACATCCCTGGCACATGCCTGGTACATCCCTGTTACATGGCGGGGACCTCCCAAATGTTCAAACTAACTAACAAAATGAGTTTGAACATTTGGGAGGTCCTCGCCATGTAACAGGGACCTCCCAAATGCCACCACATTCCTCTCGATAAGGTTTGAACATTTGGGAGCTCCCTTTTACATGGCGAGGACATCCCAAATGTTCAAACTCATTTTCTAAGTAGTTTGAACATTTGGGAGGTCCCCGCCATGTAACAGGGAGCTCCCAAATGCCATATCCCAAATGGTCAAACTGGGATGTGCCAGGGAGGTGCCAGGCACGTACCTTGTTTGCTGGGATGTAGGAAATTAATTCGTTCCCCCATAAGAGCCATGTAAAAATCTCAAACTTTGAAAACGTTTTACATAAAAGTTAGGTCGGTGACGTATATATTTTTTGATCTTATATTGTAGATATTACTATTGGGAACAAAATAAAATGGTTTGGAAAAAAATTGTTGGTAAATGAGATATCCCTGGTTCATCCTTAACGTCCCTTCCGAAGGACGGTGTAACATTCACAGCACAGGCCTTCACAACCCGCGCCGTCGAGAGACTGATAACAGGTGGAGGGAGGTCGTCACACTAACCCCATTGAGTCAGTGGCAGTGGCAGTGAGCAGACGTATATTGTAAGCGAGGACGTTCAGTGAATCACCGAGTACTTCGCATTAGCATCATGCCTAGGAAATTGCGGTCGGCCAGCACCGGTTCTCAAGATGAGCAAGATCCTCTCGCTTCGTTGGACTTCGATAAGGTAGATCCAAATTTTGAATCGGTGTCTAAAGCCTTAAAAAGCATTTTCCTGGCTTTAAAAGATATAACGAAGTCATTGAACTTCCAAGCCGAGACGCATGATGAATTACTAAAAGAATGCAAAAGTCAAAATAATAAGATTGAAACGCTGATTTCTGAAATAAACATGTGTAAAAAGGAGAACAAAAAACTGCACGAAGATAACGAATCTCTTAAATATAAACTGAATGATATGGAACAGTATTCAAAAAACTTTAATATGGAAATACATGGAGTCCCTGAATCAAGAAATGAGAACGTTTATGAGATAGTCGTTGATATAGCTCAAGCATACGGTTGCCTTGACATAAATGAAGTCGACATTGAATTGTGTCATAGACTTAAGAAGAAAGCAGACAATAAGAATATTCCAGCACCTATCATTGCAAAGCTTTACTCACGCAGACACAAGGAGGCAATTATGTCTGGCAGGAAGAATAAATCTAAACTACTTGCAAGCGACATCGGATACAATAACGCAACTTCTCAAATATTTGTTAACGAACATTTAACCCAAATGAATAAAAAATCTATTTTGGTTGGCTCGCAATGCAAAGAAGCTAGGCTACAAATATGCTTTGACCAGAAATGGGAAAGTTTTCTTGCGTCAGAGTGAAAATTCGCCAACAATTCTGATAACAAAACCAGCGGACATTCCGGTCGGGCGTGCGACTAATGCCGGGGATTCTGCCAAGATCTGGGCAAGAAATAAAGGTACAGCTAGCAAACAAACAATAACATTTTTCTCCGAAATGGAGCTGTCCAATATATCTGATCGAATAGATCTAGCCGGTACATTTCTCGAAAGTTGTCATAACAATAATACAGTAAACAGCATTCCTAAAGTTAATGAGTTATATAAACATGTGAATGGAATGAAGATAGTGCATCAGAACATTAGAAGCATTAGAGTTCATTTTGATGAATTTTGTGTTATGTTGAGCCAATTTAACTTTAAATTTCATATTATTGTACTAACTGAAACCCACTTAATAGAAAATGAGCCTTATCAAATAGAGGGTTACAAAACGAATTATTTTAACGCAAGGCACACGCATTGTGATGGTATTGTGATACTTGTAAGCGACCTTATAGGTGATTATCACATTGATTATAAGTGTTTAATTGAGAATTCCAACACCGCACATGTTACATTTACGCATCTAAATGAGAGCTACTCTATATTTTGTATTTACAGATCGCCTTCAGCCAATGCCGCAAGTTTTGTCAAAGAACTTGAACAAACAATAACTGAAAACAATACTTTCACACGTCAGATAATAATAGGTGATATAAATCTTAATTTGATCGACGAAAAAAATACAATGATACAGGACTATCTAAATATATTGTGTTCAGCAGGTTTTACTAACTGGATAAGCACCTCCACCCGCGTTACATTGAAAAGTGGTACTTGCATTGACCACATTTTTGTTAAAACTAAAAGTTTCAAGTCAGCAGTATCATGCGTGCTTGAAACAATTATCACTGATCATTATTGTGTAATGTTTTGGTGGGATGATGCCTCAGAATCCTCAGATGAATTTAAACCTCAGATGGGTGACTTTAACCCACATCGACAATGCTAGTGACAAAAAATATATTAAATGTAACTCGAAGTACAAAAAAATTAAACCCTGGATAACAAAGGGACTTATATCATCTATTAGACACAGAGATAAAATGCATTTGAAATTAACAAAATTAAAAGCAGCTCCTCATGTAGATCAACACTGTTTATCTAATTTATTAGCTAAATATAAATTATACAGGAATTTTATTAATAAGTTGGTGAACAAAGTAAGGAATGACTTTTACTCAACAAAGATTAAAGAAAATGTAGCTGACCCCAAAAAAGTCTGGGGAATAATCAATGAAATTTCACATAGAAAGGCCAAAGACAGGAAACCTATAAAAGAACTTATGATTGACAATAATATGCATAAAACTTCAGACGATCCACAGAAGAGTGCGAATTTACTAGTTGACTATTTTTCTAACATTGGTAATTACTTGGCAGAAAATATACGCTCCTCCCCTGGCTATCAAAATTCAAAATTCAAAATTCAAAATTCAATTGATACTGATTCTCCTAACCCGGCAGTTAGTGGAACATCTAATGGTAATTCTCTATACTTAACACCTGTTACGGAAGCAGAGATATTAAAATTAATAATGACACTTAAAACAAATACTGCGTGTGTTGGTGATGAATTGCAGGCCAGCACAATAGTTGTAATCAGACATTACATCGCGAATCCACTTGCACATATTTTCAATCTAAGCTTGGAGCAAGGTATATTTCCTGAATGTTTCAAATCCGCAATAATTATTCCAATACATAAAGGTAATGAAAAGTATAAAGTAGACAATTATCGACCAATTTCACTTCTGCCTCATTTATCAAAATTATTAGAAAAATGTATTAAATTTAGATTATTAAAATTTTTAAACGATTTTAATGTTTCGTCGCCAAATCAATATGGTTTTCGGTCTAAATTAAGCACGGATGACGCAATTTATGCTGTCACTAAACAAATTTATCAAAGTTTAGATAAAAGCGAAAAGTCTATAGCAGTATTTCTAGATCTTGCTAAAGCATTCGACACCGTGGATCATGATATTTTACTTTTAAAACTTGAAAATATAGGAATTAGAGGAGTCGCACTTAATTTGTTCACTTCTTATCTTGCAAATAGAAAACAAGCAGTAAAACTGGGACCTATTCTTAGTCAAGAAAAGACTGTGCTCTGTGGAGTGCCCCAGGGAACAGTACTTGGCCCAGTATTATTTATAATATATATAAATAAACTTTGCAACATGGATATTGAGGGTAACGTTATCACCTATGCAGATGATACGGCGATAGTGTTTAGGGGTCCAGATTGGTCAAGTGTATATCAAAAAACCAATAATTCACTCTCAATTGTCTACAATTGGCTTAATTTGAATATTTTAACCCTAAACCAATCAAAAACAGTGTATTTAGAATTTTCAATATACAAGCAACCAGAGCCCACGCAAAAAATGAAACTCTACCTTCATTGTTCAAACTGTGCAATGAAGGGCCCTTGCGATTGTTACGAATTAAAGAAAGTGCGCACTGTAAAATATCTTGGAATTATAATTGATGAAAATGTTAAATGGAATGACCTATTACGAATTGTGTCAGCAAACTCAGAAATTTATTATATATATTTTACAGGCTGCGAAATATTTTACACAGAAAATTAATTATGCAGGTATATACCGCTTTGTCCCAATCCATTATGCAATACGGTATTATTGGTTGGGGGGGAATTAAGAAGACAAATTTAAAACCATTAGCTAACATTCAAAGCTTGATATTAAAAATTATCTTGAAAGAGAGGAAGAGTTATTCAACGAAGCAAGCATTTATAGCAACCAATGTACTCACAATTAGCCAATTGTATTACAAAACGATAATTATCCACACCCATAAATATTTTAATTTTTATAAAACACATCATCCACCTCTTTTACAGTCTACTAGAGCCAATAATTCAAGTAACTTTAATTATACTCTGTATGTCCCCAAAAAAATTAAACTCACTGGCCAACGGCACGTTGATTACCTGGGCCCCTACCACTATAATAAAACTCCTATTGAAATTAGGAAAAGTAATAGCATGTACATATTTAAGAAAACCCTCAGTAAATGGATGCGAGACAATTTCTTTTCTTTTCAACAGTATCAAAATTAACCATGAATAATCATTAATTATATATTATATATTGTATATTGTAGAAAATTTGTAATATTGTAATTGTATATTGTAATATTATATCGTAATTATATTATTGTAATTATTATTATTATTGTTGTATTATAATATGTACTAAGTATGTTTCTTTTATATATATTTTCTCTCTCTCTCTCTCTCTCTCTCTCTCTCTCTCTCTCTCTCTCTCTCTCACTGCCTGTGGCTGATTATTTATAATTTGTACTTTTATTTAGACAGCCCGCACACAAGAATATTTTCTTATGCGGGCTTCTCTTTTCATTATTTTTTTAACAGCGAATTGTGTGTATTTACTTTGTTTTTGTTGGAGAAATAAATGATTTGAAAATTGAATTGATTGAACCCCCAAACACCCCAGTCTCTCTGGCCCAACGGCAGCAACCTGGCAAAGAAGAGTTGAATGGGCACCCATCCAACCGCTGACCGCGCTCAATGTTGCTTAACCTCGGTGATCTAACGAGAACCGAGGTATTCAACACACCAGCCGTATAATGGCAACACAATTTTACATGTAAAACTGCACATTTCAGATCAGGGACCCGAACCAGAACCGGAACCGGAACCTAGAACCGGTATGAACCTTTATAATTTCGGAACCAGAACCGGAACCGGAACCGTTATAATTTTTTCCCAGATAACCGGAACCGGAACCCGAACATTTATAATCAATAAGGTTCTTAAAGGTTCTTAAAGGTTCTTTAAGGTTCCTTCTTCTAATAAAAAATCATGCATATCACTTGGATATAATATTATTCATAAAGTTGTATTAAGCTTATTTTTTGATAAAATTTCCAAAATGTATTTTTTGTAGAAATTTTTTATTCTTGATAAGAAATAATAATTCTTCATTATGCAAACGCTGCTTGAATTTTAAATTTTTGAATCTGACTACTGCGATGAGAACTGCATTGTCCACAATTTGAATTAGATAGCTCAAGGAAAAATCAATGTTTACGTTGTCTTATGAAGAAAATTGCAGCCACTATATACTGTCTCCTCTGATATTTACTCTGTACACCATCCTGTGAACTTTATACAGGCACTGCCTACACCTGTGCTTGCATTCATA
The DNA here is from genome assembly GCA_934045905.1 of Leuctra nigra. Taxonomy (NCBI): domain Eukaryota; kingdom Metazoa; phylum Arthropoda; class Insecta; order Plecoptera; family Leuctridae; genus Leuctra; species Leuctra nigra. Next base: position 15,360,961 of record OW203769.1, read on the forward strand.
GGAAAATCCTAATCCAATAATTCCATTAAATTTGACATTGGTAATACTGAAGTTTTATAATATAGTTTGATTACAAATTTTAGAACCGGAACCGGAACCCGGAACCTTTATGCAAAAACCGGAACCGGAACCGAACCTTTAAGAATATTTTTTCAGAACCGGAACCGGACCCGAACCTTTATAAAATAAAATTGTGGAACCGGAACCGGAACCCCTGTTTCAGATGGAAAATCGTAAATATAAAGCAGTAAAAACCTCATTGCTCTGTAAAACGTCCACGAACGTATAGGGTGAAGTGGGTCAAGTGTGACGTAAAAAATATGATTTCAAGATTTGGTATCAATTTTCAGAATGTATTTCACTGATATGCACATTGAAATATATATTTTCTGATAGTATGACAATTAATCTGTAGGAATACAGCAACCATTCTATAATTAACATACCACTAAATATGTATAATACCTGTTATTGATGAGCCCAACAGACTGCCACACTTCCCCTGCTGCTGGGGCAATTGTGGCAGTATGTCATATTTCTCATTAGGACACAAGTTAGGAGGTGATGGGGCAACTGTGGCGAAAATATGTATTTTTCTGATTACACCAGTATTTAAATTTTTATATTAACTCAAAAATTGACAGAGTTATACCAATTTACAGATGAGCGCATGTGAACGCAATGAAATACTGTAGTTTAACTTTCAAATGATTAAAAGTGCTAAAAAGTGAGAATTTCCAATATATTTGTAAATAAATTACCCAAGCATTAACAGGTGCATGCACCCATCTAAACGTGTGACCACACTTCCCCCGCAAAATATGTCACACTTGCCCCAGGTGTGTAAATTTGTGGGGTAAGTGTGGCATATGGGTTATTTCAGAAAGTAAAGCATTATTCTGCAACTTTCCTTCACAGCCTTCTTCACAAACATCTTGAATCCAAGTATTCAAAAACTCCCTCCGCTAGGACCAGCAGGCAATGCACAGCAGGTCATCTTGTTGGAGCACTTCTTTGACCATGACCTTCTCAAAATGTAGGGTGTTTTTCTTTTTTTCAAAATGTTAATTAAACTTGGATGGATTTCTTAACCAAATTAATTATTTAATACTACAAATATCAAACTACTTGACAACATTAATACTTTGGTTTGTTAATAAATAGAGTTCATACAAATAGGCAGGCGCCACACTTGCCCCTTTGCCACACTGGCCCCACTTCACCCTACATTTAAAAATTATATAATAAAATATTGCATCTGATACACGCTATAGTAGTTTTAAAAAAATCTGTACGTGGAAAAGCAGCTACTTTTAAAAATATCAGCATTACTTTTTCCGTATAGTCGCAATGTTAAATTGAAAGAAAAACTGTAAACTTTGAAGCGATATATCTCGAAACTGAGTTCACCTAGATCACTTTTTCTCGCCATATTATGATGCAGAACATAAAAATCTATTTATATAGCAAATTTGAATGATTTCTCTCGAAGAGTGAAATTCGGTGATCCCTCCTTAATATCTATTGTTGAATGACATAAATATTTATAGGATCACGATACTTCATATATATATTTGTTTAAATGAGCAAGCTAGATTTGTAATTTTAAAGTTGACTATTCTTCCTGATCACTGGGATACTCAACTGGCGAGTAGAAAATTAGTATTTTGGTAGAGTTGGGGGGGGGGGGGGGGGGGGTTCGTCTCCTCATAATATGAACTGCCGATACCATGTAATTCATTTAGGTAGTTCATGAAAAGCGTTTTCAAATTACGCAATTGAATTTGCATTTCTTTAGAATAATAATTACTCCGTAATCACTCTGAATTAAATACTAATAATTTCGAAAATCAATTAATTGAGCCCTGGAATAATAATTATTACAAATAACTATACTAAGTACACTATACTTTACTATACTTGTAGCTATGGGCAGCCAGAACCCTTCTAAGACAGCACACTCTACATTGTGAATTTCAACGTATTTTTAAATTATTGAACCGTGATACAAAAGGCCTTGGGATTTTGATTGTAGGGAAGTTGTTGGTGAGGAACGTGGTTAGAACGTGGGTGTGACGACCTCCCTCCACCTGTTATCAGTCTCTCGACGGCGCGGGTTGCGGAGGCCCGTGCTGTAAATGTTGCACCGTCCTTCGGATGGGACGTTACGGTCAAGGTCCCCTCGATAGGCCGCCTGGCCGCCAGGTATGGCGGACAATCGAGGGGACCTTGGTTACGGTGATAGAAGCGCTCGGTCGTTTTTAGAAAATTGAGAGAGGAAAATTGTTTCATAAGTGGGTGTAACTTTGATAGGATATTCACATGACAGTCTGATTGTATATTCTGATGTGTCTGATTGTGCACTTTCTCATTTTTGCTTCGTGCCTTGTTAATTAAGCGCCGGTTATTCAACAAAACCGCTAAAAACCATGAAATTTCCGATACGATTGGAGAGCAAACCCGTTAAGAGGCAAACGGAAGCGAGCGGGAATCGCACGGTTCGTCAGAGGGTTTTTGTTAAATTTTGTCTTCCCACTTAGGTAATAATTTTAAAAAATCAGATAGTAACGACCCATAACAGCCTAATAGACTAAATAATGCCGCACACTAGAGTTCATTATGACCTCTGGTACGATCTCAAAGTGTTAAATACGATATTTTTATTAAAAATATCTAAAATAATCGTATTTAACACTTTGAGGTCGCACCAGAGGTCATAAAGTACTCCAGTGTACGGCATTATTTAGTCTATTAGGCTGTAATGGGTCGTTACTATCTGATTTTTTTTAAATTATTAGGTGGGAAGACAAAATTTCAAAAAAACGCTCTGCCGAACCGTGCGATTCCCGCTCGCTTCCGTTTGCCTCTTAACCGATTGCAGATCTCAAATTGTAATCGTGATTAGATAAAAGACAAACTTAGGGTTATCACTTGGCACATTTTATAAATAAAATTTCATACGGCACCTATTGAGACAATTAAATATAAAAAAAATAACCAAAAATCAACTTACTAATTAACTAACTAATTAACTAAGCGAAACATTAAAAATGTACCAAGGTATAACCCTAAGAGCCGGTCTTTCAATGCATTGCTATAGTTTTTAAACAGTCAATTTGGACTATATTGCCACGGCAACAACCAATGACATTCCTAGAATGACCACTAACTAACTGTCAAGAGCTAATTGAGACTTTAGCAGAGTATTGAAAGACCGGGCCTAAGTTTGTCTTTTATATAATCATAGTTAAAATTTCAAATCTTTCGTCAATCCATTTTGTCTTCAATCGTTTCCAAAAAAAGTGCTTGCAAAACACGGCAAAAGCGCTCGTGCTTGCACCACCTTGGTAACTTTCATAGCAGTAGGCTAAATGTTGGTAAATGCTTAAAAAAATCTCGCGTACCGCGATTCCTCTCCTCCCTTCTCTATTACATTCTCAATAGTGGAGCCTCGGCTTTGTTGACGATATTCGTGTTCTCTTACAGCCTACTCTGCCCTACATGCCGGGCAAGGGTAAAGCGCGACTGATCGTCTGGTTTGCAAGTACTTCCAACTGCATGACAGAAATAACAGTGACCTACAACGATAGTCAAAACAACAACTACTCGCAGTCGCTTAGTTTTGGACGATTCGAAAACTTTGACTTTCGAGACTTGCCCGTCGTTGGGTTCCAGAAATATCAGCTGCAAATCAAATTGCCGGCTGCAGTAGGTAGGTTACTTACACAAGCTGCTTGAAAAAGCTCAGTGTAACGCGTTGATGTAAACATTAACCGTAATGGAAAATGTAAACAAATAAAAAATAAGAAATCGAAATAATTTAAAAACAAAATGAAAAAATAACGAAATTAAAACTTGGCGCATTGAATTTGCATCGGCCACGAATTTCGATTTTATTTTTCTTCTACTGCTTTCTCTTCTTGTGATGCCTTCTTTTCAACGCAATAAGCCGAGCTTATTTTTTATTTTCTTGTTTTGTTTTTAAGTTATTTCGATTTTTATTTTTAATATGTTTAAATTTTCCAGTTCGGTTTATATTTGAAATTTGGAGGATCATTTTATGCCAAATTCAAGCACAAAGTTAAGTGTAGTACTTGACGGTAGTACTTGGTCTGAATGATTTCACGTATTTTAAGTGCAAACATGTTTTTACAAAAATTTGCTTGGCCCTTCATTTAGATCTCAATACTTTGCGATAAGATTCTTGGCTGTCTTTTTACAAGTTTTGTTTTCGTACAGTTTATAATATAATACGCAAAAAAATCGATGTGCAAGTAGGTATATTTCTCCCAGAGTTTCTGCGTTTAAGCTGAACTTCAAGATACCGTAACATCCGTTCCATCAATCCAAATGTATTGAAATTTTCGCACAAATGAAAGCAATATATTTTGAATAATATTTAATATTTTCAGCTTGATTTCATTAGTAGTTTTGAAGAAACAGCGTCCCGCCCAATTGACGTATTCTGAACGCGTGCTATTTGAGCTCCGTATAATCGATTTTGCGACAGCCAAATTCTAACAGCTGTAACGTTTTTCTCACAAAAGTTGTTTTTCAAACTTTCATACATCAAACCTTAGTATGATAATTTATGTTATGTGAAATTTTAAGCCCGATTTGTGCAGTAGTTTCGTCACAGCGATGTCTCGCCAATTGTGCGTTTTTATTGGGCCACCCGGTATAACATCAAGATGATAATTTTTGTGATTACAACCAGTTTTAATAAGATTTAGTGACAATCATTATATACCCTGGTAACTTTTAAACATTGGAATAAGACTGTAATTGTCATGGTAACAACCAATGACATTCCTAGATTTACTGTGTTAACTTAATTACTGGTAGCAGAGTATTGAAAGACTGACCCTAAGTGTTTGTAATGGGTATAGTGGTATATTTTCGGAAAATGTTTGATTTTTTGTAGAGCAATGTAAAAATAAATCGAATTTATTTCTACATTATAAATTGGTATGACATTAGTTAATATATTTATATATTGAAATGTTATCAGTTTGTGAATAACAAGAAATTATAGAAATTAGTCGATGCAATGATTCTGTTGCAGGTGGGCAGCTAAACAGATGTTATGAAACCAAAGTCTTACTCATCCGCTCGTCTGAGATTCTGGTCGAGCGTAGGTCCATCTCCATTTACATTACTTCGTACAGAGGTGAAATTATAAACAGTTCAACGGACGCGAACTTTATGCTACCACGAGACGACCTGCCCTACCACGACCTCGACAAGTGCGACCTCCAGCTACCCAAGTTGTAGTGAGTATCTTCCAAATAGATACAATATCACACATTATTACCGCAAATTTACATCTAATATTTAAGGAGACAATAAGGGCATTTTTTTATAAAATTATATATATTTTTGTATTATTTATTATTTTTATTGACGTTTTATCTGTTTAAAAATTATATGTTACAAGTACCATCTATAATTAGAAGTTAACAAAAAAATATTGTGCAGACTACCTGTTTGATATAGGTGGAATTTCATCTGTTTCAACTCCAGAGTCATTTTTCTCCTTTTGTGTATTTCACAATGTTAGGAACAATTAATTCTTATACTATAAAAGTTCGAGTCCTGAATTCTGCATATGGGGAAAAACGTCTCACAGTTATTGGACAGTTCCGAACCAAGTTGAAGCTTGAAAACGTTGAGGAATGTGAGGAAAAATTCTACGTCATCGAAGAAGATGGAGAAGCTCTGCTAGGAAAGACTACAGCAATGCAGCTTGGCGTTCTGAAACTTGGATTGGGGATAAACCAGGTAGGAGTGTCAGACCTCATTGCCAGACATCCGAAAGTTTTTTCGAGCAGTGACAAGCAGACCGGAAAGCTGAAAGATTTTCAGTTACAAATCCCTATTGATCGGAAGATACATCCAGTAGCGCAGAATTCAAACATAATTCCCTATCAGCTGAGAGGAAAAGTTGAAGAGGAGATACAAGAGATGTTGAAAGCAGACATCATTGAACCCGTTGAAGGACCAACACCATGGGTATCGCCAGTGGTCATTCGTTCGAAGAAGGATGGTGATCTACGAGTTTGCCTCGATCTTCGCAGAGCAAATGAAGCGATAATCAGAGAGAGAACACCAATTCCAACTCTAGAAGAAGAATTGCAAGAGCTTGAAGGAAGTACCGTGTTTAGCAAACTTGACATGAAAGCGGCTTATCATCAAATCGAATTGACAGAAGATTCAAGAGAGATTACAACTTTTGCTACACACAGTGGACTGTACAGATTCAAGAGGTTAGTTTTCGGAATTTCTTGTGCACCAGAAATGTTTCAACGTGTTATTCGACAGTGCCTCCAAAACTGCGAAGGAGCCGTCAACTTTCAAGACGACATTGTTGTGTTTGGGAGAACGCAAGATGAGCACGACCGACGACTTGAACATGTTCTGAACGAGATTGAAGCCAAGGGATTAGCCAGGGGTGGAGCCTCTTGTCATGGGGGGGGCGATTTATGAAAATATGGGAGGGGGTCTGGGGGGTACCCCCAGCCACGGGCGTCCACAGAATTTCTGCCAGGGTGTGGGAGCAAAGCAAGGAAAATAATTGCCACCCACCTGCCCCGCAGGGCGTTTTTTGGTTTTGGACACTTTGAAATCAAATTTTGAGACGTTAAGAGTTGTATTTTGTTTTTTAAACTTTGACACTTTGGGGTAGTGCCCCCACCTTGCCCCGCAGGGTATTTTTTGGTTTGTTGACACTTTGAAATAATCTTTTTTTTAGTTTTTTGTTCAGCAAATGAAACTATACGAAAAACACCAAAAATATTTCATGTTATCCTGACAGCCTTGCCTCCCCCCTGTTGACGCTCATGCCCTCAGCCGGCAAAAGCCTATCCCCGAAGGCGAATTTTTTCGAAAAATTTAAGAAAACATTTAGTTTTAACGCACTTTTAGAGCAAAGATTAATCCTTGCCAATAAACAAGCCATGATTACCATATTTTTGTAAATGACGAAATGAAAAATCAACATGCTGATTTTAATAAAAGGTGGAGGAGAAATCATGGGGGGGGGGGGGGCGATCGCCCCTTCCGCCCCTCCTTGGATCCGCCCCTGGGATTAGTACTCAATGAAGCGAAATGTTCGTTTGGAAAAGCCGAGATACAGTTCATGGGACATTCAAAAAGCAAGAAGGGTATTCAACCAACTGAAATCAGTGTGAAAGCAGTTCAAGATTTCGAAGAACCAACCACTCCAGAAGAAGTTCGAAGTTTCCTGGGTTTGGTTAATTTCAGCAGTCGTTTTATTCCAAACTAGGCAACGAAAGCGGAACCATTCAGAAAGCTGACGAGGAAATCAGTCTCTTGGAAGTGGGATGAAGAACAGAAGAGAGCGTTCAATCAACTGAAAGAAGATCTGGTCCGAGCAAGCACTCTTGGTTTCTACAAGAAAGATGCAGAGACGCGAGTCATCACAGATGCAAGTCCAAGGGGACTTAGAGCAGTTCTTGTACAGATTCATGACGGCGTACAGCGAGTCATCAGCTACGCAAGCCGCAACCTGACAGAAACCGAAAGAAGATATTCTCAGACTGAACGTGAAGCACTTGGCATCTATGTTGAATGTGTTGAAGTTGAAGTGGAAGTGTTGAAGTGGAAGTTTAAGTTTAAGTTTATGTTGAAGTGGAGATTCTTTATACAATTTCTACCAAGACATTGATACCGCGATTGGAACTAATGTTCGCAAGACATGGATTGCCGAAACGAATCAACGCAGATAATGGTACTCAGTTCGCGAGTGCAGAGTTTCATGAGTTCTTAGATAACTTGGTATACAGATCCAACACACAACTCCTCTGTGGCCACAAGCAAATGGAGAAGTGGAAAGGCAGAACAGATCGCTTATGAAACGACTCAAGATTGCTCACAACAGTGGACTGGACTGGAAGAGAGAACTCTGGAAATATCTACTAATGTACCGAACAACTCCACATACAACAACCGAAGAAACACCTGCAAAACTATTGATGAACCGGACCTAACGATCAAAGTTACCTGGACTCGACAGTTACGGAGATGATGAGGCAATGCGAGACCGAGATCGTGAGAAGAAGGAGACGGGAAGAGCATACACAGATGCGCAACGGAAAGCAAGGGAGAGCACCGTCGAAGCCGGAGACTTAGTTCTATTGAAGCAACAGCGTCAGGACAAGTTCTCGACAGCCTTCTCTCCAGAGCTCTGTACATTGATTGAGAAACGTGGAAATGCTGTACTAGTCGAAACATCTGACGGAGCTCGTTACAAGCGAAACAGTACACATGTGAAGAGGTATGAACAGGAAGATGATGATGAACAGGAAGATGATGATGGACAGAATGTCGTTGAAGAGGAACCGTATGGGACTATCCTAACCGAAGATCAGGGACCAGCGAGGAGACCCGAACTTCGAGACCGGCTCGTAAAATCAAGCGACAGAATAGATTTAATCAATATGTTTAATATTCATCATTCAAGAATTAAAATTTTCATAATTCAATGCTATTATAATGTGTATGTTTATAAAATATGTAACTTCGTAATCAGTATCAATATTTAGATAGGAGCTTCACTCTATTAAAAGAAAAAGGACAGTGTGGTATCCTACATATAAAGCAGGCTGTGGATCTAGCCGCCATCTTGGCTAGCTTACCTTGACTGGTTGTCTGAGTACGATTAAGCATGATCAGTGCTATATTTATAATGTGTTTAAGTAAATAAAGAGTGTTTGACAGGTTTCAGTGGACTGTATCTTATAGGAAATAGGAGAAATTGAAAGTTTAAAAGTATTTATTGAAGAGAGATGTACAACATGTCAATCAAAGATGCATAACATAGACAAGTGAAGTAAAAGAAAAAGGAAGAACAAATGCCAAGGTTAAATAAAGGAAAAGAGTGAAATATTAATAAGTTAAAGGCTGTGAAACATCAGGAAAAGCAAGGCTTATAAAAGAAAATAAACAGTTGAGGAAATACAATAAAAGCAACAAGTCCAGCACAACTGGCTCAAACATACCGGCCTCCAAAATGAATATTTTTAAAGTAACCTTGATAAAAGCAATAAATAATAATGAGATGGTCCAGGAATAAAGAGTGTTTGACAGGTTTCAGTGGACTGTATCTTATAGGAAATAGGAGAAATTGAAAGTTTAAGATGGATCTTGATGGTGATGACGGCGAGAAACAGTCGATGCGCTGACTAGATGCAAACTCGACACCATGTTGAAGTGTAGATGAAGTGTAGATCGTTGCGCACATAGAAGATGAGAAATTTACGGGAATCATACGAGATGATGTCAAACTAATCCATGGTATGCGTAAACAACTTGTTGACTGGTCGTATGTGAGTACCATGTGAAGTACGAATAGTGACGACGCGGACAACGCCGTCACGTCCAGGCATGACTTGAGTGACGCGACCACTGGGCTAAGACAGAGGGCTAGATGATGTGCCTTTGAAATAAACAACATCACCTATGCTTAAATTCGTGCAATCTTTGCGCCATTTTCCTCTTTGCATTTGGGTGTGTAGATATTCTTGATGCCAACGTTTCCAAAATGATTGATGAATTTGACGCAACAAGCTACGCAATGATGTGATCCAATAATGTTGTTGTATCAATGCTTGCACAGTTTGTGGTCCTGAGTGAAGCGAGCGTTTGTGGTACTCGTCACCAAGTAATTTCGAGATATGGACTCGTTTTGGAAAAATAGGATACCGAGCTTCCTCATGGAGAGAAGAAAATCGCAATCTACCGCCCACCTTGATGACACCGGAGGCATCAATGAAAGGCTTCAAAGATGCTATGAGTGACGACACGCAACCGACTTGGGTGAGTTGTCTTGCTGGGAATACTTGCTGGACCTGAGGAACGGTGATCAAGTGTTGATTTAAGCTTGAACCTTGCGAATCACAATACGAAGCGTTGAACACTACACGGAGTTTGGTAGTAGAACTAGAAGTTTTGTGGATACAATGATGAGGAATAACATAGTCCGTCATCGTTGTTGCGGGTTGCATAGGTTGCAGGTCAACATATTCTTGCATGAATTTGTGATACAAAGCTTCATGCTCTGGATTTCGTTTGAGTCGCCGTTCCAAACTGAGGTAGCTTTGAAGTGCAGCTTTGCGAGTAGAAACAAGTGGCAAACAATTAGGCTTGAAAGGTAAAGCAACAGAATATCTTCCTGATGAGTTCCGCTTGTGGGTGGCAACAAATTGTTCTTCACAGAATTGATCATCAGGGTTCAGTGGAGGTTTGAAATGCAGTTCTTCTGTTTCCCAGAATTGTCGTAGCATACTATCCATCGTGGGGAGTGTAGATACGAAAAGAGATGGAGTAGGTTGTGCTTCAAGTTCTGAGAGGGATACAGAAATCGTGGGGAGTGTAGATGCGAATAGAGATGTAGGTTGTGATTCAAGTTCTGAGAGGGACACAGAACCCAAGACCACCCAACCAAGCATTGTGTTGATAGCTGAAGGAGTTCCTCCAATGACTACGTCTCCGTTTCTACTAAGAATATCAGGATACAAATCTGCTCCAAGTAGGAAATCGATTTGATCATTAATATGGAAATTGTCGTCAGCGAGCGATAATCTCCGATAACGATCGAAAACTTCAATAGGTATTGAACACGATGGAAGATGATTGGAAATTACAGGCAAAACTAATGCCTGAACTCCGAGCCGAAAGTCAGGATTGACACGAGAAGCGAGATTACATTGAACCTTGCCATGAACTTGAGTAGATGACTGGCCAATGCCAGACAAAAGAGTAGGACTAGAATCTACCTGAAGACCAAGATGGTGAACACATGAGAGTGTTATCGCGGACACCTGAGATCCAGAGTCGATGACGCCACGAATAGTTTGATACTGGCTGGTAGAATCCTGTATCTTGCACCTGAAGGTTCCAAGAAGTGTGACGCATTGCTGAAGAGGAGTCTTCTCAACCTGACAAGACAGGTTATTCGCCTCGACCGCGTCTTCGTGAGGATTTGAGTTGTTATCTGTAGGCATAACAATCGGTTTGGAAGCATCTTCAGGGTGTAGCGTGGTGTGGTGATGCTTACTTTGACACTTGAAGCATGAACCTTTAGGTGGATTCACACGGCCGTTCCAAACTTCGAGTTTGAAACTCAAGTTTGTCAAAGTTCCGAATCGCCGTTCCAAAAACTCCCGTGTGAACTATGAAAAGATTCGAACTGTGAGGATTGAGTTTCAAACTTTCATAGTTCACACGAAGGTTTTTGGAACGGTGATTTGGAACTTCGGCAAACTTGAGTTTCAAACTCGAAGTTTGGAACGGCCGTGTGAATCCACCTTTTCGACTGACAGTTGGCTCGCGAATGCTTTCCCAGGCAATTGAAACATCGTTTCAATTTCTTCAATGTCTCGTATTTGTCACTAAAAGAAAGCTTTATGTACGTAGGGCATTTGTGCATAACATTAGAGCTTTTGCACAAAGGACACATGAGGGTTTGACTTTCAGTACTCGATGAGGTCTTTCTTGCAAGTTCCTTTTGAGTATGATTGTCCGAAATGAGGAGCGAGTTAATTGAATTTACCTTCTTTGTTGATGACGAAAACGGTTGAACTTTACCAGGGTTGGCGACATGCTGATCTTGGCAGCACAACTCAAGAGTCCGGGAGGTGTCTTCCAAAAACGTGATAAGTTGCTTGAATGTCGGTGTTGAACAAGATGAATGCTTTGTCTCGAAGCTCTTGCGCAATTGAGCATCAAGATTCCCCAACGCAAGAGACAGAAGCAAGAAGTCGGCCATATTGGAATCTCCAGTGCCTTGAGCGCATCTACCGAGTTACGATGGACTTGCAGGAAATGTTGTAACTTTGAGTGATTGCCAGATTTCACTGGTGTGAAATCTATAATCTGTTGTACATACATGGAAGCTAACAAACGTTTATTTTGATAGCGATCGATTAAAGCATTATAGGCAAGAAGATAGTTATCAGAAGATATCTGAAAACCACTGATAGTTGCTAGTGCGACATCTCGCAGTGACGAACGCAAATAGTGAAACTTCTGAACGTTGTTCAAAACTTCGTTGTCATGCACTAGCGAGGAAAACATAGCATGAAATTCAGGCCATTGTGAAATGTCACTGCCTGAATACACCGGCAACTTGATAGTGGGTAAGGAATTAACCTGAGCTACTTGTTGCGGTGCTGATTGGAGAGTGACAGCAGGCACTTCAATCTTGCTGAGTAGTGCGAGACACGTTTCCCGAGCTTCGTACAAACCATCATTAAAGCTAGCTTGATTGCTGTCGACTTCGATGGATTCAACGGATGCGTCAAGTTGAACATTGAGAGCTAATATTTCAGCACGGATGCTCTCATAATCGTCCTCATATCGGGCCAACTTGTCGAAACGTGATCTATGGAAGGTGACTTTGTCTACTTGCAGCAACTTGAAAGTATCGAGAGTTCTTTGAACCGATGAGATGATAATAGCTCTTCGAGCAATCAACAGATCCTTGGCTTTTTGCACTTTTGACATGGCAAAGAGCAAATTAACACAATGTTTCTTAAAATGCTTGCTGATTCACTCCGTGGCTCATTGGACCATTATGTTTGATAGGTTTCAGTGGACTGTATCTTATAGGAAATAGGAGAAATTGAAAGTTTAAAAGTATTTATTGAAGAGAGATGTACAACATGTCAATCAAAGATGCATAACATAGACAAGTGAAGTAAAAGAAAAAGGAAGAACAAATGCCAAGGTTAAATAAAGGAAAAGAGTGAAATATTAATACCATGTCCCGATAAAGTTAGCGGTAGGATTTATCGGCTGAAACCATGGCAACAGCCAATGAAACACAGCCATCTAGACCGCTAAAGTTCACTTTAGGCTAAAGTGAACTTTATCTTACTTATCGGGACATGGTGCAACCGCGCCTAAGTGTGTTAATTGTAGTTATTACACAAGAGATTAATTACTATTCATTAAGGTGATCTAATTATTTCCAACAAAATCGGTCAGTTAGTTTCATGCAGTAGTTTGTACTTTATTTGTTTGGCAATGAAAGAAATTCTGTTTGCAAATTGAAACTGATCATCACCAAATTTCGCATGACCATATGGGATCAGCATTATACGTGGTTTTTGACAAATCTCTAACGAAATTCAATATTTATTTACATTTTACTGACTTTTATAAGCTTCATATAAATTATATGTCAAGATCTGTACATGTCAAAACATTCAATTTATATCACAAGTTTGATGAATGAGTTTGGTGAATGAGTTAGACTAGGAAAGCGCTCGGTGTAACGCGTTGATAAGCAAGCCTTGGTAATGAATGCGAATTAATATTGTCAATGTCAAATATGTTCTGCATCTAAAGATCTTGAGAATCCCTTTTTTGAAGATAATCTTACTTACTTATCAAAGAGTCGGTGATGAAAATTGAATGTTTGATTGGTACATTTTGACATATATTTAAAATGTAGCATAAAAATGTCAGTAAAATGTCAATTACTCTTGATTTTCAATACAGAATTGTCAAAAAACACTTACAATGCTGGTCCCAATGACTATGCAAAATTTGGTGATGATCTGTCAAACGATTCCAGTTTTATTGGAACACAGAGTTGAGTTTCTTTTCTATTGCCAAGTTAATTAAGTACAAACCACAAATCAAGTTTCCGATTAAATTAATAGACCGATTTTGCTGGAAATCATTAGCCATCTACATTGGATAGCAATTACCTAATGTTTTGTGAAAAATATAGCCTGATCCGCTACTTCGTTTAAAATTTAATGCAAAAAACACAGATAAAAAAATGAATTTCGAGCTATATAATGGCGTTTTCGGCTGGCAGCACTGAAGGCCAATTCTCGAGATTGTCGTTTTCAAACCGTTTTACGTTTGCATTGTATAAAACTTGACAACTATTGGTTAGCCTTCAACTTTTTTAGGTTTCAAAAAGTGAAAACGTACACGGTTGAAATTTACACTGAGTTTTGTATGGTGACGCCACTTCAGTGCAAACTGTGCAGCCCCAGTGTGGCCTGCCGAATAGGCCATAAGTGCTCGCTCCGCTCTATTGATTATCTTCAAAGGGGTTCTCATTTCTCAAGGTCTGTAGAGGAACAAATTTCACGCTAATTCGAATTTATACGAAGGCCCGCTTATCAACGCGTTACACCAAACTTTTCCTAGTGTACCTAACTTAACTTGTGTTGTCTTCAGACGCGTAGGAAGGGGGGAGGGAGTGGGGGTCAATGACTCCCCACTTTTCATCTTGACACCCCCAGATATCACCCCCAGATATACAAAAAATGTTGATAAAAAGATTTAAAAATGCACAGATTTGCTCCATTATGAGGTTGAATACTCAAAATTTTCTTAAGTTTTGCAAAACTATAATTGAACAGAGATATGCTGTTGCTTATTGCAACCTTTTTCAAAGGGATTCCAAAATCAATTCATAATCGATTCTCTTTGACTAGAAATTCAAAAAAAGCCCTGCGGGGCCATTGGGGATTATATCAAGTAACAAAATTTACAGATTATAATGCATTTTGTTTTATGTTTCCCCAAGAATACTGCATATGAAACATTTTAAATATCTTTGAAAAGAATGTGAAAATTCGATTCTTTTTCAAAAAATTCCTTGCGGGCCAATAGAGATTCTATATAAAAAAGAGTTAGGTACTACAGATTATATTACATTTGTCTAAAGTTTCCACGGAATATTCATATCACACATTGTAATTTTCTTTGAAAAGAATGCCAAAATAGCTTCAAATTCGATTCATTTGCATGAAAAATTCAAAAAAGGCCCTGCGGGGCCATTAGGGATTTTATCAAATAACAAAATTTACAGATTATAATGAATTTTCTCTAAATTTTCCCAAGAATATTGCATATCACAAGTATTAATTATCTTTGAAAATAATGCCAAAATAGCTTCAAATTCGATTCTTTTGTATCAAAATCTCAAAAAATGCCCTGCGGGGCCAATGGGGATTATATAACATCAAATAGTTACAGATTGTATTACATTTGTCTCAAGTTTCCACAGAATATTGCATAACCTATCACATATTGTAAATATCTTTGAAAAGAATGCCAAAATAGATTCAAATTCGATTATTTTGTATCAAAAATTCAAAAAGGGCCCTGCGGGGCAAACTGGGGTGCGTGCGAGCCCCCCAGATCCCCTAAACGGCGAACTGCCTTTTTCTCACATTAATCGATTCCCGATAATTTTGACCCCCCCCCCCCCCCACTCAAAATGAAGTTCCTACGCGCCTGGTTGTCTTACAGTATCGCCTACTCATCTATGCGAATGTCTCACTTTGCGGCTCTACCGAACGACTACGCAACTCTGACGGAGAGCAACAGTCCGAGCAACAACAAGACGATTTATCTCCCTCGGCAATTCCATGGACTCGGTCCGTTGCACCTCCATCCAACCAAGTACGTATTCTTAGGGTGAGTTCCACAATGGGGCGAGTTAGGCGTGTGACGTCACCATCAGACATGGGCAAAATACTCTGTTTCAATGTATTTGGAATACAAGATACTGATACTTTTAATTTGGGTATCTAAAATACAAGATACAAGATACATTTTAGAGATGTATTTAAAATACAAGATATAAGATAGTATCTTTAGATACTTCAAAAAAGATACATTTAAAGATACTTTTTATATTCTCATGCATATCATCCAACAGTAAAAAATGTAGGGGCTTACTTTTTAAATTAACATTTAATTTGTTCTATTTGTAAGTCAACATACTTAACATTTTCTTGATCGATTCAATACGGCAACGTGTATTATTTGATGCTTGTGTGCTCTCTTTGAAATTCTAGTCGCATAAAATGTATCTTGTATTTTAAATCTTCAAAAAGATACAAAATACTTTAGAAATGGGTATTTAAAATACAAGATACAGATACATTTGGCTTATGTATTTAAAATACTAGATACAAGATACAAATGTATCTAAGATACGTATCTTAAGATACAAGTATCTAGATACTGCCCATGTCTGGTCACCATAGGATTTACGGGTTAAATCAAACTTGCCGCGTCAAAAACCGAGCTCAAACCATACCCATAATGCCCAAACTCAAGAGGTCGGGCTTTCTGATCCAACATGGATGCCTGTATTTTCATTCAATCGACTAGATTCGGCTCAAGGTCACGCCCAGGTGATTACGTCACAATGTTAAAAGATAGGGAAACTGGGCGTTTGGATCAAAATACGTGGTATACAGCCTTAGTACCTACTTATAGTTTTGTCATCACCATTTCCAATATTTGAAAAATTTTGCTGATAATATATATTGTAACTTATTCAGATCTTAGTTCACGATAAATTATTAAATGCATGACAATTCTTTTAACTGCTACGTATCTTTCTTTATTATGATAGTAGGTACAATATTTTGTCCTGTTTCACAGGACTTCTTCAGAGCGTTTGTTTAAAAAATTAAATGAAAAAACAAATTATAAATAATTGACTAACCCAGGTATTGCATTGTATTGTATTTGCATTACTATCGAATAATAAAGATGTTAACGTAAAAGTTCAAAGAATTGTCATAAATTTTATGATAATATATAATTATAATTTATTGGCTGCAGTTTGGTATGTTTATATTAAAAACCATTGATAAATGTTTTCTGTATTAGAGGTAGGCAGAGCTGGGTAAGTTACCAAAAAAATAGGAACGCGTTAAAGTTACGTTACTTTCCGAAAAAAAGGAACTAGTTAAAGTTAAAGTTCCTCAACTAATCAGAGGAACTGGAAGTTCCTTTTCAATGAAAAGTTACTTTGAAAGTTACTTGACCATTTTATTTCCGGAATGCAGCCAATTTGCTAAAACACAAATTCAGGCTGTAATTTTTCTCTGTGGAAAACAAAATTTTCAACGAAATTCCTCCCAGTAAGAAGTCTTGCATCTAATTCTACCCCCTCCCCCATGCCACGGCAGGGTTGGTCAAGTGCAAGTGAGAGGGCGAACTGGTGACGCACTAAGCATGAACGGCGTGATTGGAATGCGGTTTTGTGCAGGTGGCCTAAAATTCCTTATCAGAGAAAATCAGGTACATATTTGAGGGCGGAAATGGTGTAGTTTTGAATGTTGAGGGAAGGTACATTCTGCTCTAAAAGTAACTGCAAAAGGAACTTTTATAAATGTGAAAGTTCCACAACAAAAAGGAACTTTCCACGTTACTAAGTTACTTCTATCATAGCAGGAACGCGTTACTGTAAAGTTACAAAAAAGTAACGCGTTACCGGTAACGCGTTACTTTCGTTAAGTTACTACCCAGCTCTGGAGGTAGGTACTACCTATCGACCAAATTAATACTTCAATACAGTAATTCACCCACTTTTATTCGATAAAGATATTTTCTAAATTCTAGGATGCAATAAATATGTTTCATTAAAATTTTTCTATAATTGAACATTGTTGAAGTACCATAAACAAACGATATCATCAATTTTGAAATATCCGCCAACAATGCGCGTAACTGACACGTTTCTGACCATTCTTCGCACCCTGACCCCCTAGCAGGCGAATCTTCATTTGCGATTCACAATCCCTATCAGGCGAATCTTCCAACACAACTTGGAAGATTCGCCTGACCCTTCCTGTAAGGCGAATCTTCCGTGTACCCTCCTGTTTACCTGAACCCATGAAAGCGAATCTTCCAACCTATCATTCGACAGGTATAATCGAGGGTCAGGCGAATCTTCCGCAGGCGAATCATCCGGGAATCTTTAGGCTCTTTTGGTACGGACCTCCACTTTTTTTTGTTTTTTTCTGTGCCTGAGGCTATACAGGTCAGAGTTTTACTTCGATCGAGCTGAAATTTTGCACACATGTACGTAACATTTCTGATTGTTGCAGACCAAATCTTTTTTGAAATCCATTGATTGGTTCAATTAAAAAAAATCTTTCGATTGGTGGGTTTGATCAATTTGAAATTTTGACAAGTCATTACGACCTACATTTTCCCCAATCTTACAAAGTTTCAGCCAAATCCTCCCATTGGTTAAAATTTAAAAAATCTTTCATGTGATTTTTGAAATTTAAACTAGAACCGATTGAGCGATCAACTTTAAACTTTGCATGGTCATTGGGACCAACATTATCTGTATTTTTGACAATTTTCAGACTAATCTGTGTTTAAATCCAAAAGTTATTGACAATTTACGGACATTTTGCGTGTTGGCTGTCAAATTTCTCGAAAATGTTGATCACAGCAGCTTCGAATCTTCATAGTTCCAAGGTAGTTAGAGTAGAAACTTTCAAACGTATATGAAACTGATATGACCGTTCAACAGATCGATCTAATATTTTGTACATACACCAATATCATATGAGTGGTCCCAGGTATTTTTTTTTAAAGAGATCATGTGATTTTTTAATATTAACAAGGAACAGTTTAATCATAAAGGATCAATCGATCAACATAAAACTTTGCATGGTTATTGGGACTAACATTTTAGGAATATTTGGAGATGTTTATACAAGTCTAACGAAATTCAAGAATTATTGGCTTTTAATGATATTTTCGATAGACAGAATTTCGGTTCGAGGTGTTGCGCGTATCCGTGCTCGCTCATCAACGCGTTACTCAGAGCGTTACTTACGTGCTTACAGTTAGTACCAATCGACTAACTATAGAAACACGCTCAGTGTAATACGTTGATGAGCTAGCACAGATACCTACGTGAGATATCCCCAGGAGGCCAAGTCTTGAAAAAAGCGTTTTGAAACCGTCTGGTGTTTTCATTGATCAAAACGTAAAAAAGTTGAAGGCTAAGGTATAGTCATCAACTTTTTTACGTTTTGATCAATGAAAACGCCAGACGGTTTCAAAACGCTTTTTTCAAGACTTGGCCTCCACTCAAACACCACACGATACGATTTTATTTCCAACTTTCCAATCTATACACACCCGTGACTCTCGTACATTTTCAATCATCTCATTTGACAACCCTTTTACTGTAAGGTGGCTCATCCAATCGGTCATTGTCTCAGATTTTCATAGTTTTTGTCTACTTATTGATAATCATGCCATACACAATCCTTGGAAAATTTATTGCTATTTATATGCTATTTATATGTGAAAACGCGATTTTTTTTTATTTGTGAACGGATCTTTCTCAAAAACTATACAGGTCTAAGTTAGTATGAGTATGAGGAAAACGCTCTGTGTAACGCGTTGATAAGCGAGCACGGATACGTGCAAAACCTCGAACCATAATTCCTTAAAAGCCGGCAATAATATACCTAAAACAACTGAAATCTAGAAGCACGATCCACTAAATTATATAAAAAATAGCTGAATTTGCTTCTCATTGCAAGTTATTGCATTAGTTATTGCAAGTCATTGCAACATGATACACACTTATGTGTATTTATTTCAGTATTTAGGTACGTAGGTATTATGGAATTATTATAAATAAAAAAATACAGAGATTCAAACCACAAAATAGGCCATTATCTAAGTGCTAATACGAGTAAACATAATTTAAGAAACATTATCCAAACAGTTACTTGCCGTTCCGTATAAAAGAGCTTATTTCTTCTAGCACATTGCTTACCTAACACAAACCTAACACATTGTATCTGATACAAATGAAATAAATATTTCATAAACATAATTTCAATTATCAACCAACCAATCTTTTTCTACAATCAAGCAGACATTTCATCGGTCTACAAATCATTTGCTCAGCCTTTGAAAAGATTGGAAGTAAGACTGCATGTTAAAACTCTCATAAACAATAAATACCTATACCTATTAACTACATCTTCAAAAATAATAAAAAAAAACCTAACTTTAACCTCGCATGTATTGCTTTAACTATTATCTAACCGCAAAGAAATAATTGTTACGTATTCAAACAATAATAGATAAGCAGCTGCTTGCTTCCGAGTTGTTTTGAATGGAGCGCATCGGGCGGCCGCAACGGACTCCTCGAACCTACAATGCTATTTATATGTGAAAACGCGATTATTTTTTATTTGTGAACGGATCTTTCTCAAAAACTATACAGGTCTAAAGCCCCATTTACACGGTGCAATTTCTTGAACAACTTCTGTGTCACAGAAGTTCTGCACATGTGCAGATTCCCTTTATCATCTCAAAAGTGATACTGCGCACGAGCAGAACCTCTGTGGCACAGAAGTTGTTCAAGAAATTGCACCGTGTAAATGGGGCTTAAGTTAGTATGAGATGAAGGTGTGTGCAAAATTTCAGATCGATACGTTGACCGGTGCGACCTGGGTTAAAACAGCAAAAAAAACAAACAAAAAAAAAACACACACACACACACACACACACACACACACACACACACACAGAGAAAGTGCCGCAAGAGTCAAGTGGAGACGCTCGCTCCGCTCGCTTAATCATGCCATACACAATCCATCGAAAATTTAAATACTTCTCGTGTCTAGTTTCTGAGTTAAATTGAGTTTTCTTCCCCATGTTATCTTATGGCAGACAAGTAAAATCGTGCCACATTTGCTTTGAACAAAAAACTTATTTTCTGATAGATAGTTGGACATTCTATTAGCAAAAAATTAAAAACAATACAACGTGTTCTATTTTAAAAGTTGTAAACCAAAACGAAATGAATTCCCTATACCTTCTTCTGTGTTAAAAATTGTGTTCATTCTCGGAAAGCAATAATTGAAACCTCGCTGTAAGACAGGAGTTGCAAGTTAAATTAAATTTTTTGATACTTTTATACTTAAATATATTTGAAATGAAATGTTGGAAAAATTAATTCGTGATAGTTCATGAGGTTGGGTGAGTGGTAACGCTTTGAACTTGTATTCCGGAGGTCCGGGTTGGATTCCCGCGGCCGTCCTTCCTGACTGGTGTTTTTTCGTGGTATTCCCTCAGTCGACAGGCACATGTTGGGAAGGTACCCTACCAATATGCCACAACCGCCTCCGTCCCACCTTCCATCCTTACCTACTCTTCACCATCATCTCCCAATCATCATCATATGCATTCATCCGTCGCCATTAGCCTCGCTGCAGAACAGTGCGACGTTAAGCTCCAGACCAAAAAAAGTTACACCCACTTAGGAAACAATTTTTGACGTATTGTTCGCAGGTACGACTATGTGAATGAGAGGAACGGAAAATTCAAGATAAAGCTGGAGCGAGGTGGAGTGTACGGCATTCATAATTTCGTTGGAATGGTAAGTCGAAACGAAACTAACTGTTCAATGTTATTTTTGAGGGGCCGATGCAAATACTGTCAGTGCAAGTAATAAGAACACTACATGATTTTTTTTCTTCTGAAAAAAAAATATCCGATAATTGGTATTACCAACTTGATCGCACTGTGCAGACGCGTAGAAACTATATTTTGAGTGGGGGGTCAAAATTATTGGGGATCGATGGATGTGAATAAGAGGTACGTAATAAGCTGCTGCAAGGGTGTCTGGGGGCCCGCCCCCCAGTTTGACCCGCAGGGCCCTTTTTGATATTTTGATACAAAATAATAGAATTTGAAGCTATTTTGCTATCATTTAAAAAAAAATATATATATTCGATATTCTTGTAGAAAGTTGAGACTAATGAAATCTAAATTGTAACTACTTACTTGTCTTTTAATATAATCATTAATCCCCATTGGCCCCGCGGGGTATTCTTTGAATTTGTAGAAAAATAGAAACGAATTTGAAGCATCCTTTTCCAAGAAATGTATGTACGTAATGTTCTTTTGGAGACTTAAGACAAATCGTCACCCTAATACTTATTTGTTCCATATGCACTTTTCACTTTTTTTGAGTTAGCTCCAGGAACATGTTGGTTAGTGCTTATTTGTTCCATACGAACATCGTTTGAGCCCAGAAAATTGATAAAAGCTCTTATTTCAGGTAATGTTTATTTGTTCCATAAGCCGTGGGAGAAAATATTCAGTGTTTATTTGGTCCATATGCTTTTTGGCTATTCAGAAGCGAGTATTTCGTTCTCTGTCTCACTCTTACTCATTGTAAATGGCTGCACTCTTCCAACCAAAACGCAACATCGAAAGAAACATCGATGGACATCGATCTTAATCCGTCAGGAATATATTTAATATGTTCATAAATTAAATGGAATAGAAGATAATGTCATATCCAGAGCCAGATATTCCGCCAGTGCTCAATATTGAATCAAGTCAAACAACATAACCCCACATTTTAATAAAATTGCGATTATATTAATAACATACAACAAACATACAAACAGTGATTAATATTATTTAGGAAGGTAATATTACTAATATAATTGATCAACATAATATATATATGTAGGTAATATTTAGAGTAAATATCACAGTTCTCCTTATGGGTATGGGTTTCCTGTGTTAAAATGAGCATATGGAACACAGAATCAACAGAAATTCAGCCAAAGTGCTTCATCACTCAACTTCAGTGTTCCATATGAAACGGGAAGAGTCCCGTTTTGGAAAAGGGGATGAGTTTTTTCATAATTTTTTGTCACTTACATTTAGTTTAGACTATTTCTGAATAATCAGTGAAGGTTTCAGGCTGATCAATGCAAAAGCGTAACGGGAATAAGTATGCAAATATTGAAAGTGCGATATCTCGAAACAGCCAAATGGTTTGATTTGATTTTGATTTATTTTTATTTTTCAAAATGGTACAGAGAGTGTGTTCACACAGTGTTTACATATTTGTTTGATATATACCCCAATAAGTCACGAAGACTTGTGTCGGGGCATATTTTACATGGATAACACATGGACATTTTACATGGATTTATATAATATACCAGAGACATTATTATACGGAATGTAATATATAGCTGAACGATTACTAAATACTAAATACTAATACTAAATATACATTGTCAGTTATTAATCGGTAAAATGAAAATTTAAAAAAGAATATTTGTTGATACTCAACTTGATGCTATGTCATACCATGTTATACCGTGAACAATATTGTACAGAACATTATACCATGTTATATCGTCATGTTTCTAATCATAGTCATAATACATCCACTAGGTACATTATATATGGAATACAAGATACTGAATATAATATGCATGTTGCAGTATTACTGAATACTACCCAGGTAACACAAAGATGTACTATGGATATCCATAGGAGCTCCTGCCTTTTTGAGAGGGACATCCATAGTACCTCGCAAAACCTCCCAAAATCCTCCCATACGCCTCCTATTGCATGCCTTTTGTCACTCCACGCGATATCCCTGGGACATCGCACTGCGAGATCGAAGCTCGCACATTGCGAGGAATCTTCCCATGCCGCGAGGTCGAAGCTCGCATATTGGGAGGAATCTTCCCATGCTGCGAAGTCGAAGCTCGCACATTGGGAGGAATCTTCCCATGCCGCGAGGTCGAAGCTCGCACATTGGGAGGAATCTTCCCATGCCGCGAGGTCGAAGCTCGCATATTGGGAGGAATCTTCCCATGCCGCGAGGTCGAAGCTCGCACATTGGGAGGATTCATATTCCTTTATTGGGATGTTTAATCCTTTTTTAGGAGGAGGGTATGCAATTATAAAATGAAAATTCATAACAATTATTTATTAAATAAATCAAAGAAATAGACCCATTTAAAAATTATCTAGGTGGCTCTGCTTTTCAAAAAATTTCACATACAGTTTGGTTTTCCATATATCTGTTGGTGTTTTTATCCATTGTTGTAAAACACCAATAGATATGGAAAACCAAACTGCATGTGAAATATTTTGAAAAGCAGAGCCACCAAGATAATTTTTAAATCGGTCTATTGAATGATAATCATTAATTTCCTTTGAAAAACACCATCTTGGGGTCTTACTCTTGGCGCATTCATTCAGTCCGATTCAGTCATCTCAATGCGGATTTCGTCTGCAAAAGATAATGAGAAAAACACGGTAAAATACTGATCACGCAGTAATGCATAATAGCCAAAAACTTACCTCCGATTAATAGATATAATAAAAGTATAATAATACTTACATTTTAAGTGCAGATTCTTTCGATGATTGGAGATAAATATCGCGGTAATAATTTTCGCAGCTACTCAAGAATGTTAGTTTGTGCAGAGTGCATGACAGGAAATGTATTTCTTTCTACTATACCTAGTCAAATCAGTGTGACCGTGTCACTTTGTTACAAATTTTACCCCATAGGTATAGCATAAAAAATTGCACCACAAAGCACGATAAATATGACAAAACAACCAATCGAAATTACAATCCGTAGATCTGTTTATACACGTAATAGTATTTATTTCATTAAACTAATGTTAAATGACTCTGGTTGCCACCCTATCGCATCGCATGGAGGGAGCTCCCATGGATATCCCATGGATATCGCAAAAAGGATAAAATGGCCGTTCTGAAATTTGTCTTAACCTCCCAATTTGCGAGGTCCTATGGAGGTCCCATGGATATCCCAAAAAATGATAAAATGGCCGTTCTGAAATTTGTCTTTACCTCCCAATTTACGAGGTCCTATGGAGGTCCATAGTACATCACATTAGGATCTCCCTCTCTGCGAGGGATCTTCCTAAATTCAGGACCTCCATAGGACCTCCCGTGTTACCTGGGTAAATATTAATAATTGTCCGTTATTAACTATTTCTAAAATAAAAATAAAATAAATACAAAATAATAAATATAAAATAAAAACCTCTGATGATACAACAAGGACGTGTTATATGTAGATCTACTAGATACAAAGATTATACCTAGAACGTTGGTGAGAAGATCAATTAATGAGCTTTTATTTTATTAAACTGTGGTTTATTACTTGCAATTTATGGCAGCGTTTATTGTGTCAATAGGGCAATCTTTGAGCCATCGCTTGGTTTTAAATGCGTATATTTTGTCCGATTGGATGCTTCGTATATCACAAGGAAGAAGGTTATATAACTTGCTAGCTAGATAAGTTAGGTTTCTTTGCGTAATGCCTTTGTTTACCCTCGGTTGATATAGATTGTTCTTTGTTCTATGGAACAAGATTGGTCGTATGGAACAAACAAGTACTAAGGTGACGAAATACACTGTCACTATTCGTATCTTTATAGAATTCCCCAATGGCCTTGCAGGGAATTTGTTCAATTTTTTTTTTGTATAAAAGCCCTATCACACTGAGTTGCAACCCGTGTATGGAACCCGCGGCTGGAAACCATGGTTGGCCGCGCATGTGCAGAGACTGAATTTGATCAACCCACGGGTTGGTTTGAAAAATAGAGATTTCATAGTAGGTACTAGAGTGCCACGCCCACTAGGTACTCCGGAGGCTTTCCGGAATTCTTCTTATGAAAAATAACATGGGGACTTACTTCGATTGCTGGTCATTTATAAACAAAACAGAGTTAACAAAATCGCAATACACCACCATTAACTTCAATCTCTCATTTATAATATTATGTCGACACATCTCTTCAAATATATAACAAATTTAAACTGTTACAAGTTAAACAACACACTACACAGGGTATGACGTCACGAAAATGTACACCGGTGCAAGCTATGTAATTTCAATAAACTGTCAGTCTACATTTCAACAGCTCATTACATCTCGTTTTATGGTATCTTGCAATTAAAATAACTATAATATGAACTTGATTAAGTGTATAATCTCGAGGTGCACAGAAATACTTCAGTTTTGTTTACTTTTCGTCAACAATCGAAAATTGACGTGCAAGGTCTTCTGGCATCATTGTTGAAAATTGTTTCATTTGTTTTTCATTTTTGTGAAGTCGCAGTTGCCAACTCGCTTCCCAGGACCACGGCAGAGAGATATATATAGATATACACTACACTATTCATAGTTTTCTCGTGACGTCACGTCTCGTCTCTTTAGGGCTGGCAGCCATCTTGGCGTATCACATTCTGAAGGATGGCATACCTGTCATGCTGTATACATGATTTGTTTTCATTGTAATAATGTTAAAATGTGTCATTTAAGCTCAGGAAACACTCTAATGGGCATAAGACTCACTCTTTTACGAAATACCATTGATTATTAGCAGTCAATGTAAAAGAAATTAGCTGTAATACAGTAAAGGCCGATGCACAATTGACGCGAACGCAAGACGCGATACGCCAACTCGACGACGCACTAATTCTGAAACTTGGTACACTAAATCCCAGTGCCATACACTAAATATATTGAGAAATTCAGAATTTTTGCTTGCATGGGGGGGGCTGCGTGAACTTGGCCCCCCCAAAAAATCGGACATTGTTTTTCGTTTTACTCCGAAAGTAGTGACGCACTAATTCTGAAACTTGGTACACTAAATCCCAGTGCCATACACTAATTATATTGAGAATTTCAGAAATTTTGCTCGCATGGGGGGGGGGGGGCTGCGTGAACTTGGCCCCCCCCAAAATCAGCCGTTGTTTTTCGATTTACTCCGAAAGTAGTGACGCACTAATTCTGAAACTTGGTACACTAAATCCCAGTGCCATACACTAATTATATTGAGAATTTCAGAAATTTTGCTCGCATGGGTGGGGGGGGGGCTGCGTGAACTTGGCCCCCCCCCCCCCCCCCCCCCAACATCAGCCGTTGTTTTTCGATTTACTCCGAAAGTAGTGACGCACTAATTCTGAAACTTTGTACACTAAATCCCAGTGCCATACACTAATTATATTGAGAGTTTCAGACATTTTGCTAGCATGGGGGGGGGGGGCTGCGTGAACTTGCCCCCCCCCCCCCCCCATTTCAAATTTTCGGTTTTTCGATTTTCTCCAAAAGTAGTGACGCACTAATTCTGAAACTTTGTACACTAAATCCCAGTGCCATACACTAATTATATTGAGAATTTCAGAATTAGTGCGTTCATGGGGGGGGCCAAGTTCACGGACCTACATATGATGCGTTAAGTATTCTTTACATTTTTTTAATGTTTTGGCTCGGCCCATTTTTTGATATTACAACTTTCAGTGCTACATTTTTCGATTTTTTTCTAAGTTGAAGAGACTTGGTAATTTTTACACGGAGTGTTTTTTATGGGTTACATTATATATCCCACGTAAATGGAGCGAATTGACCTCAACCGTAACAGCCCATTTCATTTCGCTACACCGATGTATCATGTGCAATTTTAATTGAGCGAGAGTAGCGAGCGTCACCACGGTACTCTTATGGCACTTTCTCTGTGTGTTTGTTTGTTTTTTGTCTGCTCTGCCCAGGTCAAACCGCACAACCAATCGATCTGAAATTTTGCACACACACTAACGTTATCTATGCGGTATCTGGGATCGTTTTTGAAAGGAATCCCATGTGATTGGTTCAAATTTAAAAAAATATATCTTTCGATTGGTTAGTCCGATCAATTTGAAAATTTGACAAGTCATTGCGACCTACATTGTTTCCAATCTTACAAAGTTTCAGCCAAATCCTCTTATTGGTTAAAATTTAAACCATATTTCCTGTGTTTTTTTGAAATTTAAACTAGAACCGTTTGACCGATCAACTTAAAACTTTGCATGGTCATTGGGACCAACATAATCTGATTTTTTGACAATTTTCAGACTAATCTGTGTATAAATCAAAAAGTTATTGACAGTTTACGGCCATTTTGCGCGTTAGCTGTCAAATTTCTCGAATTTCATATTTCACGGCAACTTCGACTCTTCAGTCCAAGGTTTAGAGTAGAAACTTTCAAGCGTATAATATGAAACTGATATGACCGTTCAACAGATCGATCTAACTATATTATGTCTATGATCTAATATTGTGTACATACACTTGAGTGGTCCCAGTTATATTTTTTGAACTAGATCCTGTGATTTTTTTTAAATTACCAAGGAACCGTTTGATCGATCAACTTAAAACTTTGCATGGTTATTGGGAAATATTTTAGGAATTTTGGGAGATTTTCATACAAGTCTGTGACGAAATTCAAGAATGATTGGCTTTAAGGACATTTTCAATAAACAGAATTTCGGTTCGAGGTGTTGCGCGTATCCGTGTTCGCTCATCAACGCGTTACACAGAGCGTTTTCCTAGTTACCTACACATAATTCAATTATAGATAATTTATGTCCACTTTTGAATCACCCGGATCAATATTCGCTAATAACAGAGAGCCTAAAACTCGAGATAAATCATTTGTCAATCATGTGATGTTCCAGACAACTTGGATGAATACCATCGTGAACGCGAGCTCCGCGCACGGCTCCTGGCAGATAAAGCAGCTGGTCTTCCTCGGCGCTGCCAAGTTCTTCCTTCCCATCACCGCTCTGGAATACTCCTACCAACAAGTAAGCAGACACGCGAGATGACGCGTGAGACGAGAGGGGGGTGCTGAAGGGAGTGTGACGCTTGCGCAGGTGACGCCGCGCATGAAGCCAGTGCTGCTGTCCTTCTGGTACATCAGCGTGGCTCTGGGGAACTTCCTGGTGGCGGGGCTCGCAGTCGCCAAGATGTTCGAGAGAGATGTGAGTTCAAAGAGACCGAGTATCATTTTCACGTTTCATTCGTCTGCCATTTACGCATAGACTTCAATAAGTTGGGTTTCAGCACTGAACATTTGTACTAATCGTTTTTTCTATTTGTAGCTTTGCAACATTTAGACTGCTTAGGCTGCATTTCACCAAGATTCTAAACAAGTTTAGAGTCGGTAAACCTGGTTTAGGCTGCATTTCACCAAGATTCTAAACCCGGGTTAGAGGCGGTAAACCGGGTTTAGAATCTTGGTGAAATGCAGCCTTAGGGACCTCTAAACCAGGTTTACCGCCTCTAACCCGGGTTTAGAATCTTGGTGAAATGCAGCCATATAGAAGCTAATCCAGCTTAGTTACTTCAGATTTGGAATGGGAAGTTTCGATTTATCTTATTAGATTTGTAATCTAGTGGAGCGGTCGCTCCACTCAGCCAAGTCTTACCGTACACTCACAGTCACTCAACATACCGTAAATGCCTATATAAACTGAGGAGCAGACCAACTACTTTTACTGTAAGCACAACATAGCATTTTCGGCCTACTGGATCTCAACAATGGAAAATCTCTCATTGTTGTGAAATGTCTTAATTTTGAGCTATGGCCCACCTAACAACATATACATCACGCGACAACAACCAGTCATGCCGTTTACGACCTAGAGGGCAGTGAAAATCGTGAAATTACACCGCTTTCATCTGCTTCTTCTTCTTCTTCTTCTTCATATGATTCCCGAAAAAGTTGCTGTCACCGCCACAGCCTAAACGGCTGAACCGATCAACCTGAAATTTTTACCACATATGCACTTTTGGCGTCTGATGATACCTTGCCCCTTATAAATTTTTGGTGCCGCCATTTTTAAACCGGAAGTGACGTCATATATAAAAAACGGCTGGACCGATTAGAACGAAATTAGCGCCATTCGATTTAGATGGTCATCTTTATGAAGTATGATACTAAAAAACATTATTTTCTTATTTTCTAAACCGGAAGTGACGTCATAAATTCACAATATTTAGCTTATTTCATCAAATTATACTTTAAATACACATATAATTAGCTTACATTGTAACATAGACAATACAAAATAATTATAATTTCAATACAGTGTTCTCGGTCGCCATTCCTGAAACCGGAAGTGACGTCATATATCGAAAACACCTGTACCGATTGCCACTGAACTAGCTCCTGTCTATGCATTCTGCAATCTTTTTGAAAAATCAATTGGGATAAATGAATATACAAATAAACGGTACCGGAAATGGCGGCAGGAACCACTAAATGAAACCGGAAGTGACGTCATATATTGAAAACGGCATGACCGATTTTACGGAAATTAGCGCTAAAGAATTCAGAAGGTCATTCATGAAGTATCAACTAGATAGAACTTGATTGTTTTCTTATTACCTTTACCGGAAATGACGTCATAAATATGCTAAATGACGCCATTAATATGCTAAATGACACTAAATTCACCAATCTATACTTTTAAATAGATATTTAGTAAACATACAATGTGAATAATTATAAATTCAAGATTGCGGTGTACTCGGCCGCCATTTGCAAAAACCGGAAGTGACGTCATATATCGAAAACGACTGTATCGATTGTAACCAAATTTTGGAATTGTGTAGGACTAATAATTATGAATTCAAGACGACATTATTTTTGGCCGCCATTGTTTAAACCGGAAGTGACGTCATATATCAAAAACGGATGTACCGATTGCAACTAAATTATTTAATTATGTAGGACTTATATTTTTGAATTAAAGACGACATTATTTTCGACCGCCATTGTTAAAACCGGAAGTGACGTCATATATCGAAAACGGCTGTACCGATTGCAACTAAATTATGTAATTATGTAGGACTTATATTTTTGAATTAAATACGACATTATTTTCGACCGCCATTGTTAAAACCGAAAGTGACCTCATATGTCGAAACGGCTGTACCGATTGCAACTAAATTATCTAATTATGTTGGACTTATAATTATGGATTCAAGATGACATTATTTTCGGCCGCTATTTCAAAACCGGAAGTGACGTCATATATCGAAAACAACTGCAGAGATTGCAGCTTAATTATGCAATTATGTTGCACTTTTATGAATTCAAGGCGGCAGTTTTATTGAGCGCCATTTTTTAAACTGGAAGTGAAGTCAGATATCGAAAACGTCTGGACAGATTGTAACGAAACTTAGACTATTCTTCTTGGATAATCATTTTAAGCTTGTACCAAATGCAACTTTTCTTACTAACCAAATCGGTTGAGGCGTATTTTTTTAAAGAAATTAGTCCTTGGTAGGACATGTGCTACAAGCTGTATGAATAAACTAACAAAAGAAGTGATATCCCAGAAAAAAACACTCCGTGTAAAAAAGGCAGCCAAGTCTCTTTACTTTAAAAAAATTCAACACCGAAAAGGAGTGATATCAAAAAAGAAGCCAAGTCAATGACATTTCCAAATATTTAATCATATCTTTGAAATAAAAGTATAAACACAGAGAAATACTTTACAAAAGGACTTGGCGCATCGTTTTTTTAAAGACATTTTTCTATTCATTCAAACACATTCAAACATTCAAACATTTAGAATTTTTAGAATAATGGGGACACATCTTTCAATTACATATTATACATACCTACTGTAAAATATTTTCTATTTGAATATATACGCTATGAAACTTGTTGCCTATGTTTTCTATAAATACACAATAGTTATCTTCGTAATATTGTTTCGTGGTCAACATAATTAAGTCTTATGCGTTAAACCTTCTCAACATGAAATACATTTCTATTAATCCGCATTTTATAACAATACATTTCACAAAGTACACAGAGACGGCACATGGAATTTCTTTACATTTTTTAACTTTATACACTTGACACTTCAAAAATATATAATAGTGTTCCATAGATAGTTAGTAATTATTTTACAACGTTTCATGATTTCCCTCAATCAAGATCAAATTATGAAAACATACCCTTCTAATATCACCATATTAACAGTGCTATAAAAATATAAATGAGCCCACTTCCAATTGTTATTTCATTCTTCCCACTTTATATTACTTATCTATTACAGCATGAAAATCTTTCTTCTATCGCCATTGACAAAACTATAAAATAGCCATTACTAAAAGTAGCTTGATTCATAGATACTGGCTCTAAAAAAAAGAGGAAAATGTACCTAATTGTAAATTTCTTTCCACTTATAGGATAGAATGATGTCTTTAAAAAAACGATGCGCCAAGTCCTTTTGTAAAGTATTTTTCGGTGTTTATACTTTTATTTCAAAGATATGATTAAATATTTGGAAATGTCATTGACTTGGCTTCTTTTTTGATATCACTCCTTTTCGGTGTTGAATTTTTTTAAAGTAAAGAGACTTGGCTGCCTTTTTTACACGGAGTGTTTTTTTCTGGGATAGTATATTCCAGGATATATTATGTACGATTTTATTTCTTGTTGCCACATATGTATAGTTTTTCAGATAATGTCGGTCCGTCTGTCAGGAACGCCAGCGTGCGCACAAGCTAATTTCTATCAAGATGGTCGACTTGACCAATTGCCATCCTGTCTAAAATTATGTATTTTGAATTATTTGGCTGTTCCATATCAAATCA
Source organism: Leuctra nigra (assembly GCA_934045905.1). NCBI lineage: Eukaryota > Metazoa > Arthropoda > Insecta > Plecoptera > Leuctridae > Leuctra > Leuctra nigra. The sequence continues at coordinate 15,393,035 of OW203769.1, forward strand.
AGTATATAAGATGAAACTAAAATGAAATATACTTGACTAGTTATTCAAGCTGTGGGTGGAGTGACAATTCATTCTATAGTGGTGCAAACGCGAGTGATTTTGCTGCATTTTGCAGGAAGATTTTTTGGATAAGATTGGAGACGAAATGGTTGAACAAATTACATTAAATTTTAATCATAAAAGACAAACTTAGCGTTATCCCTTGGTAAATTTTTTGTTTCATTAATTAGTAATAATTTGTGGATTTTTGGTGAAAAATTAGATACTTTCTTGTGTCGTTGGGTGCTTTATGAAATAAAATTTCAAATATGTTCCAATAAATAACCCTAAGTTTGTCTTTTATATAATCATAATTAAAATTTGAGATCAATTTGTTAACGGGTTTGGTCTCCAATCGGATCGGAAATTGCATAGTTTTGAGCAGTTTTGTTGAATAACAGGCGCCTAATTAACAAGGCACAAAGCAAAAAAAATGCTAATAATATACAATCAGACTGATCATGTGAACATCCTATCAAAGTGACACCCACTTATGAAACAAAGTCTTATATCAATGAATATCATTGATGTTCTCTTCCCCGCAGATCTGGTACTATGTGACTTACAGTGTGCTGAGTGCAGTCAACATTTTGGTCGTGTTGATATGCGCCTGCAACGTCAACCGCATGCTCAACAAGTAGAACACTTACAGGTGTCTCAAGATCACATGTCACTCGCGTTATTACTTCAATTACTCATGTTACTTACATTTCTATTGTGTATCTTTTGCCTTCTAATAAAGATACTTATTCACTTCATTACTGTCTGGTTTGTATTTCGAATTCAATTGACCAATGTAGGTGGGCGTTGCCTTATGAAAGACAAAAGTATTACCATGGTAACTCCAGGGTTCTTAGAAAATCAATTTTTCATTCAAACAAATGAAATTCAGAAAGATCAAAGAAATAGCTCACACGTGTTTAATCTAGTTTAATTGAGCGAGCGTAGCGAGCGTCACCACGGTACTCTTATGGCACTTTCTCTGTGTGTTTTTTTGTGTTTTTTTTGTCCGCACAGCCCAGGTTAAACCGCAAATTCAATCGATCTGAAACTTTGCACATATGATAACGTAATCTATGCGGTCCCTGGGATCGTTTTTGAACGGGCTCCTGTGATTGGTTCAAGTTTAAAAAAAATATCTTTCGATTGGTTTCTCCGATCAATTTGAAATTTAGCAAAGTCATTGCAACCAACATTTTACCCAATCATAAAAAGTTTCAGCAAAATTCTCCCATTGGTTTAAATTTGAAACCATTTTTCCTGTGATTTTTGAAATTTAAACTAGAACCGATTGACCGACCAACTAAAAACTTTGCATGGTCATTGGTACCAACATTTAAGATATTTTTGCCAATTTTCAGTCTAATCTGTCGTTATTTTCAAAAGTTTTTGTAATTCTAGGGACATTTTGCGTGTTAGCAGTCAAATTCACGGCGACTTCGAATCTTCAGTTCAAGGCAAGGTAGTTAGAGCAGAAAGTTTCAAACGAAATGAAACTAATAATGACCGTTCAACAGATTGATCTGATATTGTGTACACACTAATATCATATCATATGAGTGGTTCCAGGTATATTTTTTGAAAGATATCCTGTGATTTTTGAAACTTAACAAGGAACCGTTCAATCTAAGGGTTAATCGATCAACTTAAAACTTAGCAAGGTTATTGGGACCAATATTTTTGGAGATTTTGGAGATATTTATATAAGTCTGTGACGAAATTCAAGAATTATTGGCTTTTAATGCCATTTTCGATAAACATAATTTCGGTTCGAGGTGTTGCGTGTATCCGTGCTCGCTCATCAACGCGTCACACAGAGCGTTTTCCTAGTTTATCACTTGAAATAGTACAATCAATATATTTAAATCATATAAATCATGTTTGATGATTTGCTGGACAATTATTACAGATTCTACAACGAAACAAATTATATTTTGCCCGGTATGTTGCCAAAGCGTTTTACTTTTTAATGGCGTTAAAAAGGCCCTTCCTCTCTTATGAGAAGTTAATTAAGACTGAACAATATTCAAGTAGATAGCTTAAAGCAATATCTAGTGGAGCGGTCGCTCCACGCCAGCCAAGTCGTACGGCGCGCGCACACACTCATTTAAAAAGGCTGGAGCAAACCCACTTTTACTGTAAGCATCAAAGTGGCATTTTCGGCCTACTGGATCTTAAAATTGGAAAATCTCACATTGTTGCGATATATCTTAATTTCGAGCTATAGCCCACCCTACAACATATACCAAATTTGGGAACAATAGGTTACGCCCTTTGCGCGCTAGAGGGCCGTGAAAACAGTGTTTTAGGGCGGTTTTCATAATAATAATAATCTCAGTAGTAGTAGTAGTAGTAGTAGTAGTAGTCTCCTGGAATTCAAATCCGGTAAACAGGCCACAGCCTAAACGGCTGAACCGATTGATCCCACATTTTTACCACGTGTGCACTTTTGGCGTCTGATTTAACCTTCTCCCCATGAATTTTTTGTGCCGCCATTTTGAAACCGGAAGTGACGTCATATCTCGTCAACGGCTAGACCGATTGAAACGAAAATTGCGCCAAACGATTCAGACGGTCATCTATATGCATGATAAGTAGCAAAAGACTAAACATATTGTAAAGAAACCGGAAATGACGTAATGAAATTTGAAATACATCGATTGGCTTTTTGGTAACATAGGTTGATCCGATTATTTTGATATTTATGTAACGTATGTACTTTTGACGTCTCATGTGACTTGTTATAAAACCAACCGGAAGCCGCCATTTTGAAACCGGAAGTGACATCATATCTCAATAGCGGCTAATTAGATTTCAACGAAACCAGCGCAAAACAATTAAGACGGTCAACTTGATGTATTATCATCAATAATATTTGCAGTTTTCCATACCTAAACCGGAAATGACGTCACACATTTTAATAAACTCACAAATTTTTATTTTGATGCAATAAATATACTATATGAGACAGCTTATAAAATTGTAATCATGTTTAAAATATACTTCAAGGGGTCAGAGATTTCAGCCGCCATTTTTAAACCGGAAGTAACGTCATATCTCAAAAACTGGTAGACAAATCGGTATGAAACTAGCGCCAAACGATTCGGAAGGCCATCTCTATGGAATATGAATAGTACAAATAGAATTTTCCTATTTATGAGACCGGAAATGACGTCATTCAAATGTATAAATTATTATAATTCCCTCCTATACAATAAATACATATTCAGAAAGCTTAAAATGATACACATCATTTATAGAAATAAATTCTATGTGGCATTGCAGAAAGTTCAGCAGCCATTTTGAAAACCGAAGTGTTGCCATATCTCGGAACTGGGTTGACTGATTGGAATGAAACCTTTGCTATTCTTCGTGAAAGATCATTAAAAGCAATTATTTAGGACCATACGCTGCTATTCATTAGTGGTAACCAAATTGTAAAGGGTGATGATTTTTTAAAAGAATTTAGTAATTGTTCATTTCATATGTGTCACAAGTTGTTAGAATAAACTAAAAAAAGGAGTGATATCCCCATGAAAAACACTTCGTGTAAAAATACCAGCCAAGTCTCTTCTACTAAAAAAAATATATGAAATCTAAAAATTCTGCACTGAAAAGTAATGATATCAAAAAATTTGCCAAGTCAAAACTTTATTTGAAAATCAAAAAATACTTGGCGCATCGATTTTTTAGGGCATTTTAGGTATACTTTTGTATATTTTATGTATATTTTATATCTGGCCTATACTTCTAAGCTATTAATATACACGATGCGCCAAGTATTTTTTGATTTTCAAATAAAGTTTTGACTTGGCAAATTTTTTGATATCATTACTTTTCAGTGCAGAATTTTTAGATTACATATATTTTTTTTAGTAGAAGAGACTTGGCTGGTATTTTTACACGAAGTGTTTTTCATGGGGATTATTATTAACGGCAATTTGTTTATTGTAAAACTGATAAATTCTGTACAAATTCAACATTATTCTAAGCAACATTATAAACACATTACAAGCAATATTATTATTAACGGCAATTTGTTTATTGTAAGACTGTTTAATTCTGTACGAATTCAACATTATTCTAATAATATCATGTGTTCAATTTGTTGTGTATACAAGCTCTTTGGTTGTGACCACGGTGGTTGTGACCAAACATTGACTTTTGTTTCATGACGTCGTAGTTTGGTCAGATCTACATTGGTCAATTTGAATGTATAAATGTGTATAAAGTTGTAAAGAACTTAATTATTTACACAGGGTTTCCAGGCGGCCCATAAAACCCCTAAAACTCATTTTTTCAGCATTTCAATTTATAGGCACTATAATTCCCACTTTTCTAGGTCTGACCCATAAAATGAAGAGGAATCTATTTCACATATTATATTTTTCTATTAATTACCAAATAAATCGCCGAAAACTGTCCAAAACGCATAGAAATGGTCCAAAAATACTTCTAAATTTCAAAAAAATTCCGGGCCTGTGCGGCCCGGACCCGCATGACATTTGAGGCTTCATGTGTAATGTTTCAAGTGCAATTCAGCGAGTTTTCCCAAAGTATTGTCCCCTATAAACTATAGGGTTACCGCCCATTCCAGATATTTCGGGATTGTTGTCCTTTTCCCAGAATTAGAATAATCATTTCGGGATAGCAATAGTCGGAATTCTGAATTTTGAATTTTGAACTTCAAAACTCAATATTTATTATCCATTATTTTAAATCTCCCGTGTCATATCACTTGCACAGGGTTGCCAGATGATTAATTTAAGATATTTAAATATTTGAGAAGAAATATGGAAACTAATACATTGAAATTTTAAAATAAATTTTCGCAATAACCAAGTAGTTTTTGGTGATAAAAATAGCTTAAATTTGAAGTCCAAAACTCATAAAAAGGCTTTAATTCATTCTTGAAATTCAAAATTTTCCCGGGCCTGCCCGGCCCGGACCCGCGTGTTGTTGGGAGGCCCTCCCCCAGGACCCAATTGATGCCATAAGCAGGGTGTACCCCAAAAAGTTCAAATTTCGGCGCCCCCCCCCCCCCTCCCCAAACCACCATAACTGCATCACGAAAAGTATTAACTAGTCCTCTGTCCCTGATTGCATGCATTGGAAGGTGGCAACCCTAGTCTAAATGTGAATTAATAAGTTATAATAATTATTAATTTATTATGCATGTTATTGAAATGCACTTTTTGAGCTCGACAATGCTGGGAAGGGGGAATTGTTCCTTTGAAGAATAGCGAAAGTGGGAATGGGCAAAATAGGTAAAGAACCGAATAATCTGCAATTTTAAGATAAGGAAGAATTGGTTTCAGTTAGTAACTAATGACTAATGATTTTTAACATTTTATACCTTGGCTGTCCCTGTCACAATATTATGCATATTTCAAGATTTTTTTTAGTGCGAGCGTTAAATAGCTTTCAGCTGATCAAAATGTGTATTCAATAAATGCGATAATGCATCTAGGTAATGCATTTTATCAGAAATGTACCCTTTAAAACCCATAAAATCCCATTGAAGGACCCATATTTTTAAGCAAAATTACCCATAAATTTTTGAGACCTGGCTGGGAACCCTGTTTACAAATCAGCAATGATAACTATGAAAGTAAATGCATGTTACGGACATGAATAAAGCATCTTGGATTCGATCCCAGACCTCTCAGCAGGGAATCGAATGTTCCTCAGATGAATCTGCAGTCAATACTCGGAGTTGATCTTCGACAGCACAGAGTAGTAGCTATAGGACGTGCGAAACATCTGTAACCACAGACATAGAACATCAAGGAGCGCTTCACGTTCAACAATTAGCATTTTAATGAGCTTGTATCAGATTGACTTCCGCATTCACTCATTGAGACGATGTCAGCTTTTTACGAAAATACTATTTTGTACTTTGTCTGTTTGGTTGGTTTTTTGTATGTTTGTTTTGTGTGTATTTGAAGGCAATGGCGAGAACACAGTTTAACCAATCGATCTGAAATTTTGCACAAACACTAATGTCATAAGAGCGATCTTGTTTATAGCTTTGAATTAGATTAGTGGAAAAATTAAAAAATAGAAAAGTTTGACTGATCAACCTAAAATTATTGGATGGTGATTGGGACCGACATTTTAGGAGATTTTGACAATTTTCAGTCAAAACTGTCAATAACTTCAAGAGAAGGTAATCTATTTTATGCTTGTTTAGAAATTGGCAAATGTATTCACAGAAATAAAATATATTTTATTACTGCTACTTTGCTGCATTTGATAATATTATCATCAATTGGGTTCCTGCAAGGCTGTATAGCACGTTTACTCATTTCCCTTTTTAAACAGTGAACTTCAGGGTTTCATCCCGTTTGGCATCACTTTTAAAACAGCAACGACGGCATTTTAACTAGTTTTTTTGTTTACGTTCACGAAGAAATTTATATATCATCGTCATAAGAAAACATAAGAAGAAAATTAAATTAAAATAAATGTATATAATAATAATTAGAGGCACATTTTAACTATTGAAGTGGTGTATACCTTCAGCGATGAAAAAATAGCTCAAGTCAGCAAATAACAAAATGTTCCTAAGAATCCAAAAGATTTGTGAGATATCAGTCAGCTCTGCAATAACATACTCACAGCATGGAAAGTTTCCAGAGTGTAAGGAACAAATCTAGCTACTCGGAAAGTAAATGGTTGATTAGCCATCGACATCATGATCCGCATTGATCGCTTGAAGCTGTCCGACGCTTCGAACCAATCACAACCGTATACAGCCTCCCTCACTGCTTCACTCTGTAACACGGGACAACATGATTAGCCATCGACATCATGATCCGCATTGATCGCTTGAAGCTCTCAGAAGCTTCGAACCAATCACAACCGTAGACAGCCTCCCTCACTGCTTCACTCTGTAACACGGCACAACAGGTTGATTAGCCATCGACATCATGATCCGCATTGATCGCTTGAAGCTGTCCGACGCTTCGAACCAATCACACCCGTAGACAGCCTCCCTCACTGCTTCACTCTGTAACACGGGACAACAGGTTGATTAGCCATCGACATCATGATCCGCATTGATCGCTTGGAGCTTTCCGACGCTTCGAACCAATCACACCCGTAGACAGCCTCCCTCACTGCTTCACTCTGTAACACGGGACAACAGATTATTTAGCCATCGACATCATGATCCGCATTGATCGCTTGAAGCTGTCCGACGCTTCGAACCAATCACACCCGTAGACAGCCTCCCTCACTGCTTCACTCTGTAACACGAGACAACAGGGAGTTACAAATGGCGCCCAACGTATGCAATAAGGTCAATATTCTTACCTCATGTGTAACTTGGTCTGTGAGGAAACTGTTGCATATAAGATTGAATGAAGCTACTAATGATATTCCAGCAATTATCCATGTAATAACGTCAGTAATTGGTGCCTGAAACACAATTAGAACAAATAATTAAAACAATCGACAAATTTAATAAAGTAATTATGCTTAGGTATGAACCTGATGTCTGTTTTGCAAAATATACTGTTCAATGCAGAAGTGAAGCTTTCAGTATTGAACATTAAAATTATTTTATCGAATTGTTGACTCACGAGAGAAACATATAGAACGGCCAGTGAAGAAGATGCCAGGAAGAATGCTGTGTTAATTACCATCTTTATCTGCTGTTTGGAATCGCAATTTCTACATTCCCTGAAGAAATGAAATGCGTATCAAAATTATGTATGTTGAAAGTCAGAGACAAACGGACCGTTAGGTGTGAATATGGAGGTGGAATTCCCAACCTCAGGAGCTCCTGATGATGCTGGATACATTTCCTCAGACGTCTCTCCATCTCCAAGTCAAGTTCGTGACTCATAATATCTTCTTCAGACTTGTTCTGGATTTCCCGATTTACGAACTCTTTCAATTCCTGGATGCCCTCTTCCAAGTCTGACCAAGTCTGACTTGGTTTAACTTCTCCATTACTTAACTCCATCACACCTCGCTCAGCTGGTGTTCGACTGTTCTCAGTCTTCTGGCGACGCTTGGCCATGATGTGCTCGAGACTGTCAGCTCGGATATTCAACAACTTGTTGCACATAACTCGGAATTGACATGTCAAATGGAGAATCACTATAAACAGTATGTACTGAAAGGCACCAGAAACCGTGAATGCTATTGCCCAGATGCCGACGTAAATAATCGTAGTTATGTTGCTGGACGATACAGTATCCATGTATGGTGAATAGAACCTAGAACATATTCATTATCAATTAGATATTCGTACAACAATATCCTTAAGACGGATGAGCAGTGAGTTTGACCTTGAATCGATTTTTATCAATATATTTTACCCATGAAATTACGTATGAGGCTTCAGAACTGTTCAATGAAACTAATTGTATAGCTTGGAAGGGGTAATAGCTTTATATACACGCACACATTTTTATCTACAGCCATTTAGTGCCTGACAATTAGGAACAATATGGCACTAAGGTCGGTGACAGGCAAAGATGAACCCGCGCTAGCATGGACCGGCCTATACCTGGCAATGCTAAACAGGGTACATCTTTACCTGTCACCGACCATATACGTCTGTCGAACAATATAAAACTAATAACCCGTTACAAACTATGAAATAGCTTTCATTAAACTAGTCATTGCGTTATTTTTCATTAACAATTACATTGGTAAGAGGTATTGATAAAAATCGATTAAAAACTCTTCGAGGTCACGCTCACTACTCAGCCGTGTTATGGCGTTTTCCAAGGCCGCACTTGGGTTGCACTGAAATGACGTCACCATCAAACTGAGTGCTGAACTAGTGCGGCCAGTGGAACATACTCACCCAATCAGAGCCAGCTGTTCGGGCCGTATGCACAACACTCCGAGGACGTAATATGCAAGTACTGTTACGTAATACCCAGGTAAGAAGAATTCCATCAAGAAATCTGTGACCCTCGTCGTTCGCTTGACAATCAGACGATATCTTTTCGACGAGAACTTGCTGTCGATCCTCTCCAGTGATACCAGCAAGTGACGTATCTTGTCAGGTCTCAGGTATACGTCAAGCAGTGTCAGTGACGTCAGCGTCGACGCGCTCAAGAGAAATAACAACTTCGTCTTCTCTTGGAACGTGGTTTCGTTCCAGTGGATTTGGAAATACACGAAGCGGCAGTAAAACGCATCGAAACACATCGCAACGGCGACAAGACGGGGGATGACGTAACACATTCGTGTCATGAAACTTTGATGGTCGTCGCTGCCGTACTCTCGAATTCCTAAGCAAGAAAAATATGCGTATAGTCTTAAGGTCGGTGACAGGCAAAGATGAACCCGCGCTAGCATGGGCCGGCCTATACCTGGCAATGCTAAACAGGGTTCATCTTTGCCTGTCACCGACCTTAGTCTACGCATTAGTCTATGTATAGTCTACGCGTAATTGTCTTGTCAAATTGTTATCGCGTGCAGCCGCTGCAAGCACGATGTTTACATTAAAATTAGAGCTTGGAATTTTAAGGTATACATTTGCGATGTTATTGTCAATGATATTACTATATTCCTTGAAATACTTACTCAGGCACGCGTGCGTTAATTTTAATCCACGATTCCGAGGGGAAAATGCATGAAATCGAAAGTTTCTTTTTCTGTACCAATAACTCACTAATTTAAATTTAAAAATTCCACTTGGGTGCTTTATGGTTAGGGCAGTACACGTCATCATAACTTTACAAGATCTCGATGGTATACACCATACATTGCTTTATAAACTCTGTTCGTCAGTCTTAATTTAAGCATGGACAGGTATAGGACTACTTCCCATGTAATGAAATGAAATGCATTTCATGAAATGCATTTGCATTTTCTATACTGCATGGAATGAAGTATAGGATTCTTGAATAAAAAAGGGCTGCCAGTAACCTAAATGTATAGGGAATAAACAAATCTGACTGCGGCAATCCAAAGTTCATATTTAGAGTGATATACTTACGAAAGAAAGATATTTAAGTACCAAGTACAAGTTAATAATAATACACAATATTTGTTCATACACATTTTCCAGTTAAATATTCAACTGAACAATGTGATTTATCTATTATTTATAGCTTTGACACATTTCCCTTCCTACTTACAGCCTCCATTTTTCTCCTCCTGGTGACGTAATGTGCAAGAAGGTAATAGGAATTAGGAATGCACTAGTTTATATTCTTACAGTAAGTCAGGATTAAGTGTTAAGGATTAAGTATGTTGCTACGAACCTAAGTGATCCATGACCTTGAAAACTGGCTTGAAGATGCTTGCCTCATCATGTTGCTCTTCGAATGTGTTAGGAGATACGCGCAACATGGCTGATGTTGCTGACGACAGCAAGATGTTGATACAACAGTCGATCCGCGCTTCTTCGAGTCAACTCGCATATAAAGTAGACGATGTTTGGTGACAAAAGAATATATTGGTTCGATAACGTATGTATCGATCAACCAACCTTTATTATCTGGACATGCATTGGTTTATTTAGTAGATGAACGTCATGCAAGTTGTTTATAGGACTTGAGCAGGGTGGTGGAACCAAACTATTTATAAAACTCCATGGTGAAACAATCATTGTCATTAGATGCACAGCTTTTATTGGATGTCCAACCAAGCAGACTAGTGGCGGCCAATCTTTTGGTTCAATTCAGAGATAATAATAGTCTAATTTGATTTAAATTCGTTTTATTATTTCGATAAATGTAATTTAAGTGAACATGTATTCTTTTTAATTCTTCGAAATAACTGAGGAGAGGACAGAATAATGCTCGTAGGAATTCCTCAGCATCTAAACACAGAAAGCATTGCCTCAGTCGATTGCACAGGTGGCGCAAAAAAATTCCCATGATTGAGAGGTCACTATATCGAAATTATTATAGATAGGATTCTGAAATTTGTACACATATTAGGAAACATACCATATGAATGTAATATGTGAAAGTCTAAAATTCATATTCATGAACATACATATTGATTTATTAGGAAAAAGTTACAGATTATTGAAGTTTACAGTTACACTTTTGGACACTTTCTCTGATTTTTTGTTTCTGTTTTTTATTAATATTTTTGGACGCTACAAGCGCATCGTGTATATAAATAGTAAAAACCATGTAAAAATCAAATGTAGCTAAATATATATAATAAACCTACCCTTAAAAACGATGCGCCAAGTATATTTTGGTTTTTTAAATTAAGTTTTGACTTGGCCCATTTTTTGATATCACTACTTTTCAGGGCTGAATTTTTAGATTTCTTCTATTGTTTTATAGTTAAAGAGACTTGGCTGGTATTTTTACACGGAGTGTTTTTTAATGGGAATATCATTCCTTTTTTTAGTTTTTTTACACAACTTGTAACACATATTAGAGCAACAATGACTAATTCCTTTAAAAAAAAACGCTATTTCCGAATTGGTTACTACGAAAAATTGTGTTTGGTGCTAAATATATGCTTAAGATGATATTCTATTCCATGAGAATTGCGAAAGCATCATTCCAATCGGCCCAGCTGTTTACGAGATATGGCATCACTTCCGGTTTTCAAAATGGCGGAAGAAATAACTGTCACCTAGAATTTATTTCTATAAATGTTATGTATCATAGCCCTCTGAATCTAGTGGAGCGGTCGCTCCACCCAACCAAGTCGTACTGTACACTCACACTCACTCAACATACCGTAAATGCATAATAAACTGAGGAGCAGACCAAACACTTTTACTGTAAGCAACAACATGGCATTTTCGGCCTACTGGATCTTAAAATTGGAAAATCTTACATTGTTGCAAATATCATAATTTCGCGCTATGGCCCACCCAACTCCATTTACCAAATTTGGGAACAACAAGTTATGCCATTTGCGAGCTAGAGAGCCGTGAAAACAGTGAAATCACACCACTTTGATCTTCTTTAGATGATGACTAGAGAGACCCGCCATGTAATACATGACCCAAAGCGCACTATTTTCTGGGCAAAGAATAATAGAAGATGGAACAACATTAAAATTAAAACATTAAAATACTCTTATGCTGGCAAGGGATTGTCCTCTCGTGACAATTTTCTTTACCATCCTATTATAAAAAATATGTGGAAGGTTCACTAAAGCCAATGCCCATGTAGTGTATGTACAGTAAGATTCAGAAGAAAGCGGTCAGTGCCCCTGTGCCATGGCAGTGTCCACAGGGCACTCCGACCGCTTTCTTCTGAATCTCACTGTACACGTAAATAAGAAACAAAGAAAACGTGTAAGTAACCATTTGGCAAATATTTAAATATTTTTAAGCATGCTCAAAAAAATTGAATATAAATAAATACAATGAAAAATGAACAATGAAAAATGAGCGCAAGAATTTCAGTTGCATGGAATATAGAATTAATATCATTTGTATACTTGAAATATATGACAGAATAAAGTATGACAATTTGATCGAATCTATAAGTTCCAAAATAAGAATCAGTTAATGTTACAGATATTTTAATTAAAGGAAATATGGGTAGTCAATAATAAAATAGTGTAACAAATGCCTATGCACAAAATAATGAAAGAAAAATTGTATTGAGATGTAATATCAAAGTGTGTAAAACTTTGTATGTAATAACTTCAAAAATTACTTTGAAATCCAGGTTGCGAGAGGCTATAGTAGAAACCTACGCGATTTTATGCAGGCTTCCACTTCATACCTTATCCTGATTATTTAATCGTTCGCATCTCTACTTACATCAACACATCAATGAAAGATTCTGCATCATTTCGATTCATAATACATCAAATTAATTATAGTAGGTGCATACACACTAAAATCTTTTGATGAAATGGGAAGTTGTGAAGTCAGGCGGAAAAGATATGTCCTCTATTGATCCTTGCCTATAGTAATATCAGAGCTGGGATGTTAGGACATCCTTTTAAATTTTTTGTTCAGCCATGTTTAATATTGATACATAAATATGTTTCATGTGTTCCTGATTTCAAATATAAGTGTTTTATTTTGCCTGAAAATGCTTTTATCTCAATCTGTATGAATTTAGTCCTTTATTTGCTATTTGAATGTATTTTTATCCTTTTTCTTAAATTATTGGGGAAAATAATATCAAATAGGTCTTTCACAATTGTTGTAACTTGAAAATATTACAAAGCATAACATTTCATTGGTCCTTTTTCGGGACTTTATGGTCCTTTTTTAATAGTTTTAAGGTACTATTTGCTTGCCTTTTTGTACGATTCATAGGACCTAAACATCCTAGCCCTATAGATCAAATAATAAACGTAGAATTGGAATTAATCCAAGTCCATAAGAAGGTAACAATATTACACTCTGGCCAGAAATGTTCCCTGCCCCCCCCCCCCCCCCCCAACCCGCCCCAAGATGTCTGCATTTATTCACATGAAATATTGTTTTGCCCCTGGTTGTAAAGTCAAGGTTTACTAAGTGAATCTATTTTCTTCACTGCCTTATAAAATATTTCACGGCTTCCTATAGTTCTAAAGTTTCGAAAAAATTAAGTTTTTCGATGCAAATTTGGTTTTCTTTTAATATCTCTCGAAATACTCAACGGATTCGATTGAAATTGTGTGCACTTTATTTGGCTCGAAATTATCTACAGGAAAAGTCCGGGTTTGATTAAAATTGGGCTAAAATTACGATTTCTATAGAGGTCTATCGTAACGCAATTTCAGAGCTCCATTGTTGAAACTGTGCATTAATAGTAAAGGATGATGATGATGATGATGATGATGATTCAGATATCAGGAAACACCGCTGTCACCGCCACAGCCTACACGGCTTCGCCGATCGATCTGAAATTTTCACCCCATGTGCACTTTTGGCGTCTGATGTGCCTTTTTATATAACCAACTGGAAGCCGCCATTTTGAAACCGGAAGTGACGTCATATCTCGAAAAAGGCTAGACCGATCGGAATAAAACCAGCGCCAAATGATTCAGATGGTCATCTTTATGAAATACCAATAGTCAAAAAAGAAATGTACTATTACCGAAACCGGAAATGACGTCATAAAATTGAAGAATTAGACTTTAATCACCTCTTACTACTATAACTACATATTCAGATGGCTTATAATGTTACATAACATTTATAGAAATACATTCTAGGTGGCAGTTATTTCTTCCGCCATTTCGAAAACCGGAAGTGATGCCATATCTCGAAAACGGCTGGGCCGATTGGAACGATGCTTTCGCAATTCTTCATGGAATATTTAGCACCAAACACAATTTTTCGTATAGTAACCAATTTGGAAATAGCGTATTTTTTTTAAGGAATTAGTCATCGTTGTTTCAAGTTGTGTAAATAAACTAAAAAAAGGAGTGATATCCCCATAAAAAAACACTCCGTGTGAAAATACCAGCCAAGTCTCTTCAACTATAAAAAAATAGAAGTAATCAAAAAATTCAGCACTGAAAAGTAGTGATATCAAAAAATGGGCCAAGTCAAAACTTAATTTGAAAAACCAAATTATACTAGGCGCATCGTTTTTAAGGGCATTATAGGTATATTATATATATTTAGGTACATTTGATTTTTGCATATGCTTCTTTACTATTTATATACACGATGCGCCAAGTGTATTTTGGTTTTTCAAATTAAGTTTTGACTTGGCCCATTTTTTGATATCACTACTTTTCAGTACTGAATTTTTAGATTTCTTCTATTTTTTTATAGTTGAAGAGACTTGGCTGGTATTTTTACACGGAGTGTTTTTTATGGGGTATGAAGTTCTTGTAGTAAGAGGTGATTAAAGTCTAATGCTTCATTTTTGATGACGTCATTTCCGGTTTCGGTAATAGAACATTTCTTTTTTGACTATTGGTATTTCATATAGATGACCATCTGAATCATTTGGCGCTGGTTTCATTCCGATCGGTCTAGCCGTTTTCGAGATATGACGTCACTTCCGGTTTCAAAATGGCGGCTTCCGATTGGTTTTATAAAAAGGCACCTCAGACGCCAAAAGTGCACATGTGGTAAAAATTTAAGATCGATCGGCTCAGCCTATTAGGCTGTGGCGGTGACAGCGGTGTTTCCTGATATCATTATCATCATCATCATCATCATCATCATCTAAAGATCAAAGTCCACTAGATCAATTATATACTTACAACAATGAACATAAATTTGAGTGATGGACAAAATTTATTCAATGTATATAAAAAAAATACATAGATATTGCTTTAATCTAAATCTACATCTATTATATATTGTGGTTTGCCTCAGTCGGGAAACAAATGCTGGGTATGTTCCCTAATAACAGGCCGGGCTGCCTCATTCCCACCATATGGGAATGAGCGTTCCATATTGCTCGCGGAACGCGTGGGTGTGCTCAACGCAACCGTCTTCATCATTATCCTCCTATCATCATCACAATCATTCATCCTTCGCCATTAGCCTATTTGCAGAACAGTGGGACGTTCACAAATATCACACAATTGAGAAAACATAGTAGATAATAATAATCTAGAATTGTTCTATGCCAATAAATATATAAATCCTTGCAACATGCTCCTTTACGACTGGGTGTGGATCATGAGATAACGCCACTGATAAAGAGCTTAACGAATTATCTGAGTTGTCTTACGCATGACGGTTTGTCTGATCTCAACGCCTAGACGTTCAGTCTTCTCGCGTCGCTCACGAGATTCAGCTGTCTTCTCTCGTCGCTCACGAGATTCAACAGTCTTCTCTAGTCACTCACGAGATTCAACAGTCTACTCTCACCGCTCACGAGATTCAACAGTCTTCTCTCGCTGTTCACGAGATTCAACAGTCTTCTCTAGTCACTCACGAGATTCAACAGTCTTCTCTCGTCGCTCACGAGATTCAACAGTCTACTCTCACCGCTCACGAGATTCAACTGTCTTCTCTCGTCACTCACGAGATTCAACTCTCTTCTCTCGCCAATCACGAGATTCAACAGTCTTCTCTCGCTGTTCACGAGATTCAACAGTCTTCTCTAGTCACTCACGAGATTCAACAGTCTGCTCTCGCCAATCACGAGATCCTACAGTCTTCTCGCGCCACTCACGAGATTCAACAGTCTTCTCTCGTCACTCACGAGATTCAACAGTCTTCTCTCGCCACTCACGAGATTCAACTGTCTTCTCTCGTCACTCACGAGATTCAAACGGTCTTCTCTCACCGCTCACGAGATTCAAACGGTCTTCTCTCACCGCTCACGAGATTCAACAGTCTTCTCTCGCTGTTCACGAGATTCAACAGTCTTCTCTCGCCACTCACGAGATTCAACTGTCTTCTCTCGTCACTCACGAGATTCAACAGTCTACTCTCAGCGCTCACGAGATTCAACAGTCGCTCTCGTCACTCACGAGATCCTACAGTCTTCTCTCGTCACTCACGAGATTCAACAGTCGCTCTCGCCAATCACGAGATCATACAGTCGAGAACGAAGCAACTCGCCAAGGGTATTGTAACTATCTCAACATGATCTCATTATTGCCTTCACTCTCGTCAATTCAGTTAACTTAAAAGTGTTACGTTCTTCTCGCGTTTGCGTTCGCTGTTCTTCACAGCATCTTTCTGTTCGAGTAACGCACATTTTAAGCTCACTCTACTGAAAAATTCCACACACTGAAAACATTACGACCTCTGAGTTCGAACACCTCGGGTTCGAGCCCCAGTTCGGAATATATTTTTCGCTTTATTTATGTTTCACTCTGCTCAAATTATACTTTAAATCCTGTGTTCTCGAATAAAGCTATAAGTTCTTATACTACGTTTTTGGTTTGGTTTTGCTAAAGTTGAAGTTCCCAACAATATTTTTCGGTGAAAAGTTAGCCATTTTGCGAAATTGAACCGAAAGTGAAGTATGGGAACTTATAGATTAAGCTGGCCGATTGCCAAGTAAGAATAGCGATCGCTTTCATTTCAAAGGAATAGTTCGTTGGTACATCAGTTTTAGTGTGTATGTATTTTTCGGATTAGGAGTAACAGATCAGGCCAATTTGCTTACACAAAAGATTTATTACTATCATGTTCGTTTAGAAATTGATTTCTAGAAAGATGGGTCTCTTGGTTTTACTGGAATATTGAATTACAGTTCCTCTTAGGGGCTGTGCATAAAGGACGTCACGCTTCAGGGGGGGAGGGGGGGGGGTGCACTAGTATAGGACACAGTGTGACAGGGGGGAGGGGGGGGTACTGGAGGCAGTAGGACGTCACGTTTTGATTTAGATATTTTGAAGCATTTTAAATTTCAGTTGATACGTCGGGACCGAAAATTTCGCTAAAAACGAGAAATTATGATACATTTTACAGTCAAAAATATTCGATTTAAGGGGGGGGGTAGAGATAGATTTGTGACGTCCTTTTAGGGGGGGGGGGGGTCTCGAAAAGTGTGACACAGCGTGACAGGGGGGAGGGGGGGGGGGGGGTGTCAAAATATCCCATTTTTAGCGTGACGTCCTTTATGCACAGCCCCTTAACTGATGCACAATCTGAAAAAGAAACAGTTGTGCTCTTGCTTTCCAACACTCGCTCATCAACGCTTTCACTAAGAGGAGTCTGTAAACACTCTGTCTAGATCAACACGTGTCTACTAGCACAAGATGGCGTCGTTCCTGAAGAAGGTGTCGGACGCTAAGATCGGCTCCAGACCGGTGGTCAACACAGTATTACAACACGTGCGTCATTAATAGGAGTCTGTAAACACTCTGTCTAGATCAACAAGTGTCTCGAGCACAATATGGCGTCGTTCCTGAAGAAGGTGTCGGACGCTAAGATCGGCTCCAGACCGGTGGTCAACACAGTGCTAGAACACGTGCGTCATTAATAGGAGTCTGTAAACACTCTGTCTAGATCAACAAGTGTCTCGAGCACAAGATGGCGTCGTTCCTGAAGAAGGTGTCGGACGCTAAGATCGGCTCCAGACCGGTGGTCAACACAGTATTACAACACGTGCGTCATTAATAGGAGTCTGTAAACACTCTGTCTAGATCAACAAGTGTCTCGAGCACAAGATGGCGTCGTTCCTGAAGAAGGTGTCGGACGCTAAGATCGGCTCCAGACCGGTGGTCAACACAGTGCTAGAACACGTGCGTCATTAATAGGAGTCTGTAAACACTCTGTCTAGATCAACAAGTGTCTCGAGCACAAGATGGCGTCGTTCCTGAAGAAGGTGTCGGACGCTAAGATCGGCTCCAGACCGGTGGTCAACACAGTGCTAGAACACGTGCGTCATTAATAGGAGTCTGTAAACACTCTGTCTAGATCAACAAGTGTCTCGAGCACAAGATGGCGTCGTTCCTGAAGAAGGTGTCGGACGCTAAGATCGGCTCCAGACCGGTGGTCAACACAGTATTACAACACGTGCCAGGCGCCAAGGACAAGGCTCATGCGCTGCACAAGAGTCTGCAGGTACGACACTCAAAACTGTCAAATTACATCTATTAAATTACTTGTGAACTTTGAAACTTGTGAAATATTTCAAAATTTCATCAGGCCAATGTCTACGACTTTTCTTCAAACAACTGAAAGATTATTTGCAAATTGTGGGCACTAGAATAATATCTTTGGCACTATATAGTCCGTATCGCATCCTGATAGAAATGTCATTTGCAGTTGAGATACTTCCGGTGTAGTGATTGGTTGGATGCTTGAAGCTAACATTCGAGTTTATTATTAACACGAAATGTATTGCAAAAATTACTATAAATCACTTTTTTTTTTTTTTTCAATTGAACAACCCCTGGTTTCAAACATTTTAGTCGGGGGTAGGGGGGGGGGGGGGGCGAGGCGGTGAGGGGATAGAGTTTTCCACATACATTGTCCATACTAACTAGGGCTAATGTCTTCACCGGCTAGCCGATAAAAATATCTTCAATATCTTCTTCCTCCTAATACTTTCTTCCCCCTCCAGCGTCATAATTAAACCATTCCATATGTCGCTATGCTCCAACCACCGGCCCTTCTCAACCATCTTCCAGTCTTCCCCTCTTGAATTTACATCCAATCATCATACTCTTCCACACTACTCTGGCCATCCAATATCAATTCTCATTATGTTACCAAGGGTGCGATCACATAAAATGATAACTTTCTTGTCACGGTGACAAGAAAGTCATCATTTTATGTGATCTCACCCCAAACCTTAGAGGAATTAGTGGAATTCCTCTAAGCCCAAACCACTTCAATCTCTTTCTCCCCAACTTGACAGCCAATTCCTTCCTAATCTTTGAACTTCAAATTCTATCGAACTCCGTCACTCGCACTGCTTAGAAATGTCATCTGTGAAGCTTGTAATGTCCATCCTCTATCTGTATGACGTCACGTGTGCCCACAGGACGACCAGCCCGCCATCTACTCGGAGCTGAAGCGCGGCAACGCCGATGTGGTGACCCTGATGATCCAATCCGGTGCTGACGTCACAGTTCGCGACCAGCAGGGCAAGTCTTGGCTGATGCACGCCGCCCAGGCAGGTCACTTATCAGTCGTCCAGGCCCTCCTGGACTCCTTCAGCAGCGACGCCGCCAAGGTCGAGTATGTCAACGCCGTGGACAAGGATGGAGGGTGTGCCTTGTCGGAGGCGGTGAAGGGAGGGCATGACGAGGTCGTGCAGCTGCTGGTCAAGGCGGGTGCGTGTCAGTGAGGAGGTGGAGGTGCCAGGTCTAGCTTGAGGCTATCATATGTTGTACCATCTATCTTGTCAATACATTCATATTGATCTTTATGTGCGGGCCTCTTTTTAACATTTCGTAAACCTTTTCATTCGATTTTTGGGCCTTGTTTGTTGTCTCATCTGTTGTGCTGGGACATGCATTTGGTTATTATGGCTTTTATGTCGATTTACCAATAACCATCAAAAAGCGGACTCCTGTTCTTACAGACTTCTTTGAGTTTCCAGTTCTTTATTTCGACTTCAACATGATGTGTAAATTTAATATTTGTGTTGTTATTTATTGACGTAGCAGTACTAATTTAAAATACTACAGTGTGTGAATATCTTGGTTAAAATCAATAATTGTTTTCTGTACTAAATAAAATAAATCTACTTGAATCGCTTACTTGACTATCTATCCCTCGTATGTTATTAAATCACTGGGACTTCCTTCATCTTGCCGATCAGAATAGAAGTTGTTTGCATCAGGAAGATGCAGTGGCGTGCGGTGGGGCTCAGACCTGGACCGCACGCCCCTGGGAAGATGAGTTAGACGCTGGAGGTGACTTCGGACTGCACCATGATGATCAAGTAGACCGTGATGGCGCCGATCATCTGCACAATCAGTTCAATCAGACAGTCACAGTGGGCTGTAAATACTTTAATGTTACAATAATTTGTAGCATTTAATTTGTAAAATATTTAATTTATTAAATACCAATTGTAGATTGAAAAGATTTCCCAACTGTGGGATTCGTACCCACGACCCTGAGTTGCCTGTCCAGTGCTCTAATCAATAAGTTAAGCTGGTATTCTGATCTAATCTGCAGAAGCTGTGTTCCACATCAACTATTTCTATGATGAAGAGGTCAGAATACCGTGGGCTTTTCTCATAGAATTATTTAGTTCAAAGAGCTTAAATCGCGTTTATATAAAATAAAAATTATACTTATGAGACGCTCTCCCCTCACCTCAACCTAATGATCTATAATGGTTAGAGTTGTATTACATTGTTCCATTGTTTTACAGACATTTATGGGTGTAAATCTCATATCAATACATTTTTTAAACTAAAAATGAGTACTGGGGCCACCCTCCATGGCGTGCCCTACATTCCATTCCAGTACTCTACTTACCGAGTATAGGAGGTCCAAATCTACAGAAAAGAGCCCAGCAGCCGAAAATCGAATCTTCTTTCCAATCAGCATCAACGAGAACGTCTTCAACTAAAACACAAATAAAAAATCCTACGAAGTTAAATAATATATAATATGTAGTGTGTGATACAATGTAAATTCATACCTCATCTTTGGCGGCGAAGTCCGATGTTTTCAGGATGATCTTGTTCACTTCGTCTCTGGTCCTCTCACTCTGGAAGATTCATCAAACATGTCACAATAAAGTGACTGTGCCCAGAGCCGTCAGGCAAAGTTAATATTTGGTGGGCCCGGTTATAATTACAGCCCCACGCCACAATCTTTTGGAAATACGTGTGTAAACGAATAGCTTGGGGGTCTGGGGGAGGAGCCCCTGGGAAAACGCGGGTCCGGGCCACGTAAACCCGGGAAATGTTTGAATTTCTTATTTATAGATTTGGATCATTCACGTTTCGGACAAGACAAATGCGAAGTATTTCTAAACTTTCGCGTATTAGACAGGGAAGATTTGTGCAAATACTCATGTAAAAGATTAAGCAAATATGGATTCCTAATCTTGAACGTTTGAGCCGGGTCCACATATTATAACCGTTGCGTTTTGTGTTTTCCGCTTTTTTCTATTGACGCAATCACAAGTCTGCCGTGAGCGAATTCTCGACTTGTGATTGGTCGTAAGAAAAAAAACGTAAAAACTATTACTATTTCATAGTGTGTGAAATATTCATCAAAATTCATCAAACTTTTACACTCAAATAATCTGAATCTTTTGCACGAATAATGGCGTGTATATTTTTTTATTTATTTATAAGCGTGTTTTCCAATAACTATATCTGATATAATTTTCAAAACAGAACCTCGTCAGGAACGGTTCACGCGTAGAGATATCACACGCTCGACCTTGAGGGAGCGCCCGGGCAGAAACGTCTTCCTTAGTTCATGTAGTTGCGCTGGCAACTGTTGTGGTCTATCCACGATGAAGAAAAAGGACCGCCATCTTTAAAATATAAGGTGGAAACTCTTCGCTGAATCACCATTGTAAACTTTGAATACGAATTACGGGTAGAAGTTGATGCATAAATAACACCGCCGCGTATAAATCACTAGCGCTTTCTTGAGGAACTAAAGTATTCAAGGTCTATCGGTTGACTAGATTTATTGATTAAAGAATGTTTTAAGAATGTTATAATAATGTTTTAAGAATGTTTTGAATGTTTAAAGAGTGTTTTAAGACGGCTGGGTAGTGAGTTTGACCTTGAAGAGTTTTTTAATCGATTTTTATCAATATCTTTTTCCAGTGCAATTGTTAACAAAATAGGGCTATGGACGTGAATTCAGAACAGTTTAATGAAAATAATTTCATAGTTTGGAATAAGTTATTAGTTCTTTTTTGTCCAGCAGGTGTTTAGAACCCGAAAATTTAGTAATTTTCGGGTTCTAAACACCTGCTGGACACAATAAAACTAATAGCTTATTCCAAACCATGAAATTATTTTCATTGAACTGTTCTGAATTCACGTCCATAGCCCTATTTTGTTAACAATTGCACTGGGAAAAGATATTGATAAAAATCGATTAAAAAAACTCTTCAAGGTCAAACTCTCTACGTTTTAGAATGCGTCGATGGTTAGAAAAGTGTTACGCGATGGGCACCTACAGACCTTGATATTCGGGCTATTGGAACTGATATCGCGGAAAGACTCGAAGAATTTCCACCTTACATTTTAAAGATGGCGTTCCTTTTTCTACATCGTGGTCTTACTCGCCTCCGTCACTGCCACGTCACAGACCACACAGAGCATGACAGCTCGGAGTGACGTCATCACGAAGAAGCAGAGAAGCAAGAACAGGAGGCCGTCTGTCTGATACAGGAGACACTTGACGATCAGGTAGAGGTTGGTGATGACATTGACGAAGTAGGTGACGATGACGAGGAGAAGAGGCAGCGAGTAGAAGCCGTCGACGAGTGTCGCGACGTCGCAGAGGGCGTCGTGGACCGACGCCGACGCGCGCACCACGACGGCGTCCATCAGGTGACCTTTAACACAATGCCTCAAAGGTAGAAGGTTTGATGTCATGTCAATGATTCTTGAGGTGGGCTCGTAAACAGTAATTCTGCCTTCATCCAATCATATTTGTAACGGTGACATGAGTCATTGTGTAAGACAGTGGTACTCAACCTTTTTGAATTGCGGGCCAATAATACGAATTTGCTTTTGTTGGCGGGCCGCATGTTCAAAAAAGTACAATAATGCTCACGTGATCAGGTAGTTTCAGGCTTTCAGGTTCATTTCCGTCGCGTAGGAACTACTTTTATCATGGGGGGAGTGCTAAGTTTTGGCCCCGCAGGGCTTTCTTTTAGATTTTAATATTTTTAAAGTGATTCTGAGGCTCTAAAATGCACGAACTGAAGCAAAGTTCCCTCCAAATGTTGCCCCGCAGGGCGTTTTTTTAGAATTTAAGCAATTTATAAGTGATTCTGGGATGCTAAACTTAATTTTGTGAAATAAGTATTATAATAATTATTTTTTATTATTTTTTATTATTTTCACAGTGGACACATTTTGTGAATAAGTATGTATTTGAAACATCAACTGGGGGGCACAAAAATTAGTCCCGCGGGCCGCAGGTTGAGTACCACTGGTGTAAGAGAATACTTCAATATATCTGTATTTGTTGACATCTGTCATATGACAATTTATATGGCCTGATTACACTTTTTTGTCTGGGGCTTAACGTCGCACTGTTCTGCAGCGAGGCTAATGGCGACGGATGAATGATTATGAGGATGATTGGGAGATGATGGTGAAGAGTAGGTAATGATGGAAGGTGGGAGGGATGCGGTCGAGCCTATTAGTAGGGTACCTTCCCAGCATTTGCCTGTCGACTGAGGGAATACCACGAAAAAAACCCAGTCAGGAAGGACGGCCGCGGGAATGGAACCCGGGCCTCCGGAATACAAGTTCAGAGCGTTAATCACTCACCCAACCTGTTCCGTTAAACACTAGGAATACGCTCTGTGTAACGCGTTGATGAGGGAGCATGGATACGCAAAACACCTCGAACTGAAATTTTGATAACCTTGCAAAGTTTTAAATTCATCGATTGAACAGTTCTGATTGAACGGTTCCTTGATATTTTTCAAAAAATCACAGGATCTCATTAAAAAATATACCTGGGACCACTCATATGATATAAGTGTGTGTACATTAATATCAGATTGATCTGTTGAACGGTAATTATGAGTTTCATATGCGTTTGAAAGTTTCTACCGTTTCTACTCTAACTACCTTGGAACTATGAAAAGTCGAAGTTGCCGTGATCAATCATTTTCGAGAAATTTGACATCCAACACGTAAAATATCCGTAAAAACCAATAACTTATGGATTTAAGCACAGATAAATTTGAAAATTATCAAAAATACAGATAATGTTGGTCCCAATGACCACGCAAAGTTTTAAATTGATTGATGAGTTTAAATTTCAAAAATCAGTGGAAAGATGGTGTTAAATTTAAACCAATGGATTTGGCTGAAACTTTGTAAGATAGGGGACAATATTGGTCGTAATGACTTGTCAAAATTTAAAATTGATCGGAACAACCAATCGAAAGATAATTTTTAATAATTTGAACCAATCACAGGATCCCTTTCAAAAACGATCCAGGGACAGCATAGATTACGTTAGTATATGTGCAAAATTTCAGATCGATTGGTTGTGCGGTCTGACCTGGGCAGTGAACACACAAAAAAAATCACCAGAGAAATTGCCATAAGAGTACCGTGGTGACGCTCGCTTCGCTCGCTCAACTAAAATAAATTAAATTGTAAAAACACGGAATGACTAAAAATTTAAAAATTAAAAGTGTCAACTGAATTTGAAAATAAAATGAACAAAATAATGCGATACTCACTATAAAAATCACAACAAAATTTAAAATTCAAAAAAGATAGAAAGTCAATGTGATGACAGGGCGTCAGAAATGGATCAAAAGCCCAACAACAATAGGAACATTTGGTCAATCAACATTTTTCTACTCATGTGTACCACGTCCACATGTGCACATGTGCAGAACCAAGTTGATGAACCAAACGCTGCAAGTGTGGATCGGGATCTAGATGTCCTAAAGAAATGCAACGTGAGGTGTGTGACCTTGAGCCTGGAGGTGCTCGTTGAGGAGTCTGAACCGCTGGCGCAGAGCGCTGACGCAGCACACGTACTGCGCCTCGGCGATGTGCAGCACGATGCGTGGCACGTAGAGACCGACCCAGTGCAGCAGCGAGACCTCCGTCTTGGTCGCCAAGTTGACCAGCAGCACCAGCAGCACGCCCAGGAGGTTCAGCAGCACGAACCAGATCACGAACCTGACAAGACAATAGCATAAATAATATTACTAAAGGTGGTGCAAGCACTCGGCCGTTTTAGCGAATTGAGAGAGAAAAATTGTTTCATAAGTGGGAGTAACTTTGATGGGATGTTCACATGATCAGTCTGATTGTATATCAGTAGCTTTTTGAATTTTTGGTTCATGTCGTGTTTATTAGGTGCCGGTTATTCAACAAAACCGCTAAAACTATGAAATTTCCGATACGATTGAAGACCGAAACCGATAACCAATTGAACTCAAATTTTAATCATGATTAGATAAAAGACAAACTTAGGGTTATGAAATGGCAAATTGTTTAAATAACATTTCATACGGCACCCCAGCGAGACAAGAAAATATACAATTTTTTACCAAAAACAAACTAACCAAATCAAAAAATTAAAAATGTCTACCAAGTGATAACCTTAAGTTTGTATTTTATCAAATCATGATTACAATTTCAAATCATTTCGTCAACCCATTTTGTCTCCAATCGTATCCAAAAAAGTGCCTTCAACAAGCGGTAAAATCGCTCGCGCTTGCACCATCTTAAGAGGCAAACGGAAGCGAACGGGAATCGCACGGTTTGTCAGAGCTTTTTTTTAAATGTTGTCTTCCCACTAAATAATTTTAAAAAATCAGATAGTAACGACCCATAACAGCCTAATAGACTAAATAATGCCGCACACTGGAGTTCATTATGACCTCTGGTACGACCTCAAAGTGTTAAATACGATGATTTTACCATAAAAATCGTATTTAACACTTTGAGGTCATACAAGAGGTCATAAAGTTCTCCAGTGTGTGGCATTATTTAGTCTTGCATAACGCATGCATAACGAAGGCTCGCTTATCAACGCGTTACACAGATTAATTGCTTTGCGCAAGACCTTCTGTTCTTCGTGTGCGGGACTTGAACATCGATGACTCTCAGCGACCTGTCGACATCGTCCAGACGTGTGAAGTAGGCGATGCACATCTTCTGTCGCAGTCCATTCGTCACCATGACTACGGTCAAAAGGAACGGCGATTCGAACCGGAACATCGTGGACGCCTGCGCAATGAGCGAGGCTGCCCGATAGAATGGCTCGGCTGTTAGGAACAAGAACAACGTCCATCCCAAGTAGGCGGTTGCCAGGGCAACGAGGATGCTGTACGCGGCTCCTGGACGTGATGGAGTGAATCTGCCGTGGCTGGTGGTGAAACTGATGAGACCGACGAGCTTGGAGACGAGGAGAAGGGGCAGGGCGCTGGTGTTCACGTCCAACACTTGTTGATTGTAGAGTGTTACAGATCCCAGCTTCTTCTGATCCTAAATGATGGAACAATGTCTTGATGTAGCGGTAGGACATATCTACTATTCTGGACATCACCGGAACATTACCCCTCTTTGGAAAGTATCAAAACTAGTAGAATTAGTTGGTAGAATTTTACCACTGCTAGAAATCACACCGAAATTTAATTTGTAAAAGTTTTAAACATTTGTGTTGATTAGGAAAAAAGTGAGAAATGATTGAAGTTAAAGTTGAAGAAACTTAATAAGCGATATAAATGGACTTATTTGAAGATTTGATTTGAAGTTCTTTAGTGGGAATTAGGTGACATTTATGTTGTTTGGTCCACCATTTTCCTTGTGGACTATGCGCAAACGATGTTTCCATTGTAATATAGATTTCTGAATCTGTGATACCGAAATTAGTGGCCACGAATCTTTTAATTTTGTTTTCAGTGCTGTTAAGAATCACTCTGCGAAGCGATCTCCAACACCCGCGCCAACGGCCATGAACGCCAGCTCCACACCTCGGCCAATTAATGTTCTTTTAAAGTTTTATAATCCTGGTATAAACCGTTATTCTACATCATAATTCAAATATTATGTAACATGTTTCTCATTTATATAAAAAAAATCAGAAAATGGCACACTTTTTATTTTCATATTATGTTTTCAACAGTGTGTGAAAGTTTTAGCTCCATATCAATATAGTACTGTCGGCGTGACCTCTCAAACAGTTTTTTTTTTTTTACCCACCCGACCCTTTTAATCTGTCCTTCACCTGTTGCCGGGCCGGAGAAGAGGGTGTTGCGGATCCAAGCTCAACAGTGATGTGCTCCTGCCTTCCCATCGAATACACCTTGTTAGTTGCCCCGAACATGCTTCGTTCAAACTCCATCGCCAAATGCTGATTCCAAGCGAGAGTGTATACAGCTAACTCAAGTGTCATCGGAAAGTAATTCGGCTAAGTGAACGCTCGATAATTCAATTACCTTATCGTTTCATAATTAGTATAGAATATTTTGAAAATTACAGGGGAAGAATGACTCGAGCCCAGTTTTGGGGGAAATGAGTTAGAGTGACATCTGGATGGTGTTTGTGTGAGCTTTCAAAATATTCTCTAGGTTCGTTAAATATTGTTACATTTCCTTAAAATAAACATTTTAACTTGGGCTTTCATGACATAAACACGTCTTCCCTACGCGTTTGCCTTGATGATCGCCTTTTCGTTCTTCCCCTGTAGTCTTCATTTAAACAAAATAGAAATTAATCGATCAAAAACTGTCAGTTAATTGGCATCAAGTGCCATCTAAATATAGGTACAATAGAAAACAAACATCCCTTTCGACTTAGTTTAAAGTCCTTACTGTCTTACCTTCCAGATCAAGTTATTTTTAGAAGATGAAGTCGATTGGTCGATGAAGTAGAAATTTCATATCGATCTGCGACTTCTATTGCTCTAGCTAGCAGCAAAAAAACATAGGTCCGTGTCAAAAGAGTTATAAGGAGTCGCTTGCTTCACTCGCTCAATAATTCAGAGTAAGCTCTTGCTTCGTGCGTGAGACCTCGAAATCAAAACATCTCATTCATTGTTCAGTGAAAAGACATTCTTCTTGCAATTGGCTTATTGGCTTGCTGCGTATTCGGTATACTATGTATAAGTCCATTTTACCAAATTGTATCTCTGTTATCAACATATCGACGACATGCTGACCGAATTGAAAACTGAATTATTAACGACTGCTTACAAATATCTGAATAGAACGGAGACAGAACTATCTATGTCCGATGTCGAGTACAATACAACTGGGAAGCCCTGTGTTCTTGAACTCTGAGTGTTGCCTGCTGCAGGTGTGTTAACAACCAGCGACATTGTATTCGTGACGTCAGCAGCCATGGATACACGTCGTGATTATCGCATCATGCAGCCGGCCTTTAAGGTCTTGACGCAACTAGGTAAGCAGCTCTAACTCTCAGATTCATTTGCATGTGAAAAGAAATGTCGCGGCGGCCATTTTGTCAACATAACTCAGCAGAACAACTCTGTTAGGCTTGAATCACTCATTTTATAGAAAGCAATAGGGCACTAGCCAAACTATCTCCCGCTAGGGTGCTGCCATCGGTTTTGTGACAAGTGTGAAGTAAGCTGTTCGTGCCACTCAAAATTAAAACTCGCGAAACTTTATTTTGACATGCGTAAGAAGATGTACTCACTGTTTAGATACATAGATTTTTTACTCTAGTATAATTAAATGTGTAAAAATAAGAAGATAGTGCAATATATAAAGCAAATTCTATTTCAATCTGAAGCGACACCCTCTCAATTGTTTTAATTGGAAGTTACAAAATTCCATTAAGCAGTGAGTCAGTTCAAGAGAGCACTAGAAACAAAAATAATTCTGTGAGCTGTCCATATATGATCAAAATATCATTATTACACTACCATTTCTAATAATTATCCACTATTTCGTTAAATAACCAAATATCAACATTAATTATTATAATATAACATGAAAATACGGACTGTGGAGTAAGAAATGCGTTGATTTGAAAAGCACAGCCTCGACGCTAGCGCCGAAGTGGCCGATCCCGTCGTCCTAGCTTGGCATCGCCCCATCGATTAACCACAATTGATCAGTAAAATCGGACCTGACAGTGACACCTATGTCAACAAAATGGCCACCGAACTACTAGAAAATAAAATGTATTTCATTGTATGTAAAAAAAAATTATAATAGCTCGTGCACGCAATTATTTCATAAATCCGGAAATTATCTACAGGTGACCTTGGAATTGAACACAATTTATCAGGTAGTTTGATTCTCCATAATTAATTGGCGTTTTAATATACCACATAATAGATATGGAAAACCAATCGGCTAGTACCTAAAAATTTAAGAAACAAGAGACCACCTGAATTTGTACGGATTGATATTTTTTAAATTCTTCTAATTCGCTGAAATTCTCCATTATATACTCTGTTAGGAATGACGTCATACAACGTGGAAGTTAACCAGAGCTTCAAGAGTCGCCTGAGATATTATCTACCTCGCGTTGTCGTCGCCGAACAATGCTTCGAGGCGTTCCTCAATCGCTGGGCGTATTTCCTCGTCAACCTCCAGCTCATTCCGTTCAGAGAACTCCCGAAGTTCGCCTGCATCTTGTCCTTCGCTCTTCTCCACGCCGTCTCGTTGCTGAACTTCTACACTCACCCCGACCAGCTACGTCACATTCTGACGTCACTTGAGGAGATGCACGACAAGTACGCGTCTGAGAGAAGACATCGGATGATGGCGCGGAGAGACACGAAGATGGACGATGTTTTGATGAAGTTCATCGCGTATGTGAACCTGCCTTGTACAGTTATAGTTGGAATCACCGTCTGCATTAACTTCTTCTTGACGGACGAGATTTTGGCAATGGGGTAAGTTGGCGTTAACTCCGCCACAGAAGATGTCGTTGAAGTCGTTCTAAATTACATAATTCAATAAAAAATACAATTTATTTACAGATATTATTTCCCGTACGATGCTTCTTCATCACCTAACAAAGAATTGACGGTACTTTTCTTGATGACAATGTGGTGTTCTGCAGTATTCTACTTTTCCACTTTGCAATGCGTTTTGTTGACCATTCTCATTCACATGATCAGCCTGTTCCGAGTCCTGCACTACAAGTTGTTGAATATCCGAGCTGATAGTCTCGAGCACATCAAGGCCAAGCGTCGCCAGATGACTGAGAACAGTCGAACACCAGCTGAGCGTGGTGTGATGGAGTTAAGTCAAGGAGGAGCCGACAGTCTCGAGCACATCATGGCCAAGCGTCGCCAGAAGACCGAGAACAGTCGAACACCAGCTGAGCGCGGTGTGATGGAGTTAAGTCAAGGAGGAGCCGACAGTCTCGAGCACATCATGGCCAAGCGTCGCCAGAAGACTGAGAACAGTCGAGCACCAGCTGAGCGAGGTGTGATAGAGTTAAGTCAAGGAGGAGCCGACAGTCTCGAGCACATCATGGCCAAGCGTCACCAGAAGACTGAGAACAGTCGAACACCAGCTGAGCGCGGTGTGATGGAGTTAAGTCAAGGAGGAGCCGACAGTCTCGAGCACATCATGGCTAAGCGTCGCCAGAAGACTGAGAACAGTCGAACACCAGCTGAGCGAGGTGTGAGGGAGTTAAGTCAAGGAGGAGCTGACAGTCTCGAGCACATCATGGCCAAGCGTCGCCAGAAGACTGAGAACAGTCGAACACCAGCTGAGCGAGGTGTGATGGAGTTAAGTCAAGAAGGAGCTGACAGTCTCGAGCACATCATGGCCAAGCGTCACCAGAAGACTGAGAACAGTCAAACACCAGCTGAGCGAGGTGTGATGGAGTTAAGTCAAGGAGGAGCCGACAGTCTCGAGCACATCATGGCCAAGCGTCGCCAGAAGACTGAGAACAGTCGAACACCAGCTGAGCGAGGTGTGATGGAGTTAAGTCAAGGAGGAGCTGACAGTCTCGAGCACATCAGGGCCAAGCGTCGCCAGAAGACTGAGAACAGTCGAACACCAGCTGAGCGAGGTGTGATGGAGTTAAGTCAAGGAAGAGCTGACAGTCTCGAGCACATCATGGCCAAGCGTCACCAGAAGACTGAGAACAGTCGAACACCAGCTGAGCGAGGTGTGATGGAGTTAAGTCAAGGAGAAGCTGACAGTCTCGAGCACATCATGGCCAAGCGTCGCCAGAAGACTGAGAACAGTCGAACACCAGCTGAGCGAGGTGTGATGGAGTTAAGTCAAGGAGGAGCTGACAGTCTCGAGCACATCGTGGCCAAGCGTCGCCAGAAGACTGAGAAAAGTCGAACACCAGCTGAGCGAGGTTTAATGGGGTTAAGTCAAGGAGGAGCATCAGACTTGGTATTAGGGATCCAGGAATTGAAGGAGGTTGTGAATCGGGATATCAAGAACTCAGTTGAAGAAGAGAATAGACTCGAACTTGATTTGGAGATGCAGAAACGTCTGGTGGAATGCATTGATTTGCACCGGGAATTATTAATGTGAATACAGTTTGTATAATACCAATCGCACGACATAATTTTAAACTGTTTAATGATATTTGAAAATGTGTGTACATATGCCAATAAAATAGGGGTATGACTTCATGCTTCACATTACACGTTTGACTTATTATGCTGATCAACATGTCTAAAATTCTCTTAGAAAACCATTGACATTTTTGTATGGTATTAATAATAACTGAGTATATGCATACCTGCACACTCGCGGTTTTAAAATAAGTGATAGTTCTTCAGTGTCTTATCGCCTTACACAATTTGCTAAATTTATAATTCGGTATAATTCAAATTTGAAATTGATTTTATTATACTTTATCATTTTAGGACATTTAAAAATGCTCTCATTACAATGCAACCGAATATAATGAGTGGCATTATTCTTCACGCTTTCTACTCATCTGTGACTGCTATGTACTTAATTATGGTAAGTATAATGCCCTAAATGGACATCATGAAAACTGAAATTCCAACTAACTATTCTCTTTTACCTCACCACAGGCACCAGCGTACGACGTCGTAGCCAAAATGTTTATGATCATATTTCTCGCTGCATCAATTTTTATCGCCTTCTATTGTTATCTGGGTGACCAGCTCACTGAGGAGGTAATTACCTTGCATTTATCTTTCCCTATGTTGGGCGCCATTTGTAACAACCGCGCTGCCTTGCTATAGTGAGGGAGGCTGTCTACGGTTGTGATTGCTTCGAAGCGTCGGAGAGCTTCAAGCGATCAATGCGGATCATGATGTAAATGGCTAATCAACTTGTTGTCCCGTGTTACAGAGCTCGCTAGTGAGGGAGGCTGTCTACAATTGTGATTGGTTCGAAGCGTCGGACAGCTTCAAGCGATCAATGCGTATCATGATTTCGATGGCCAATCAACCTGTTGCCATCAGGGTAGCTGGTTTAGTTCCCTTAACTCTGGAGACTTTTCAAACCGTAAGTGTTTCTTTACTAAGTACCTAGTTTATAGTTTCGGTTTTCTCAAAAATATTTCGATATACTATTTTCTAGAATATAGTACACTGCCAGTCTATTCTCGGGAATGAGTCGATAAAGTTATCAAAAAGGCATCCAGGTTTATCGTCCAGATATTACGAATCTGACTATTGTTGTTTGATCATGATACTCTTGACGACGACCGCGGTTATAATCAATAGATTTATAAGTATCTTAGCAGTTGTCTAAAGATTACTTCTCTTTCTGATAATCTGAAAGTGTGTGTACGCTTCAGTTCTGCATTGTACCAATTGTTTTGTCTCCTGTTCTAGATGCTAAGGACTTCGTATGGATATTATTCTGTACTTGCCAAGGTCATCGCAAAGAAGTAATCTATCACGGCCTTCAGTTGGCATTCGACAGTTTTAATTCCATATGTGGTAGATTAGTACCTTACTTGCAACAATACTCAATTATATGAGCAAGGAAGATTATTTTCTTGTACAATGAGAATTCTATTTTATTGAGCTGTAATGCTAATTCTTCGAGAACTTGATTGAAACGATTTTTCATTCTTTAAGAATTCTATATTTTGTGTGATTTAGAGAATTTTCCCTGATGATCTTTATTTTATAAGCACTGTCAATAAAATATAGTTAGCTTAGATCATGTGTACAATTAATATGAACTGAAATGATGTATTTTAATAATTTCATTTGAGTTGACTGCGTTGGTAAGAGTTATCGCTATGAACAGTTACGAAATTAATGTTCACGATGAAATTTATTAAGAGATCCTGATAAAGGCCGTTCAATTGAAGATGCATTCTTCACCTGAAGATGTCAGTAATAGAGTTAGCCGAAACGGCGTGACAATAACACATTCGAGGGTCTTGGAGACTAAATCGTAAATCGTATACATATCAGAGTTCAATCGATAATAATGTATTATGTGCTGCTGGGATATCTCGTACCTAAGCTAATGTAAATGAATCGATGCAATGATAACAGTTTTATTGCTTGAATTTCTGTGATATTTGGTTCTTTTCGCATTACGGGTCAAACGAAGAAACGGACAAAGATTAATATTCAAAACAAACATCCTATAGGCAGCGTGTTTAGATTACAGATAGCGCTGCGAAAAGTTAACAGACAGAGCCACCTAAGCTGTGGGAAGGAAGCTTACCTTTGGCAAGGCGTCAAAGTCGCTGCAGTTTTACGTTATGTTGCTGCACATATTACGCATTTATCACTTCTTAAAATTTTCACAAGTTTATCAAATTTTTATTCGCCAACAAAATATTAATAATAATAAAGTTTTCATTATTTCACTGAATCAGGCTATCAGCTATATTTGTTGACATATGATCAGTTCATATTTGCTACTGCCAATGAGAAATAAAACAGTTGAAGATCATCTCCCATAAATGTTGATTATTTCTTTCACTCGTGGCGCTAGACCTATCGAGATCGTATCATCCGATATCAAGAGTAGTCTTTTGGTTTC
This sequence comes from Leuctra nigra, assembly GCA_934045905.1. Lineage (NCBI taxonomy): Eukaryota > Metazoa > Arthropoda > Insecta > Plecoptera > Leuctridae > Leuctra > Leuctra nigra. The sequence goes on from OW203769.1 coordinate 15,426,988, forward strand.
ACATAAATATTGATTAATAGTTCTTTACGTCAGAGGTAGAATGGTGGAAGTCAATTTCATGATTCTTGAGATGAGCTCAAATGCCATTAGTAGTTCTGCCTTCATCTAACCATTTTTGTTATGGTGACGTAATGACAAATGTCAGTTGATAGAGCTTGGTTACATAATTCCAAAAGTGTGCACCAAAAAATCGAGAAAATGGGTTACCACCATTCTACTTTATTTTATTTTATTATCCGCCTGTCCGATTGATAATCTGATAATCCCCCCCCCCCCCCCCCCTAACACACACACAAACAACTCGAAACAAATACACAGTATATAGTGCTGGTCAAATTAACTAACGTTTGAGATGATTATTTTTTGAGCGGGCAAATGATTGATACAAATTAACAGATTTCTTTTGTTTCAAGTATGTCAGTGTTATTCAATATGTGATAATTTGCACATTTTTCTCTGAAAATGATATTCTTCATATGTCAAATTGACTTGATGGCCACTTATTATTAACGTAATTGCACTTTCAGTTTATAAGCAGTTTAGGGGAAAAGAAACCTAAACTCCAATTGAAGGGCATTCATTCTTCGATGAGTAATCAAAAGTTTTATTTTCCAACGACAAATGTCAAAACATAATCATTAGGGACAATTTCACGAAACAAAATAAAACTTGATAAATTAGTTTGGGTTCGACTAGTGAATGTATAGATATTCGTTCGTCCTGGGTATTGGAAGTATTTGGAAGTTCTGACGCCAGCAATGTCGCGAACCGAGCACGACATGTTTAAACAAGTCCACAAGGTCATGCACAACCGCGGTATGTATGTGTTCCATGGTGATTGGTTTATATACCAACCACCATGATATGTTACTTCTAGCAGAGCAGGAGTCGGCAACCTGCGCCTCCTGTGGTTCTTGAATGGCTCTTTATAATTTAAACTAAAAGCGAAAAATTAGAAAATTAGCAAAATGAATAAAAACGCCTTGCGAGGTTGATTGATTAAGATGGCTGAGTAGTGAGCGTGGCCTTGAAGAGTTTTTAATCGATTTTTATCAATATCTTTTACCAATGTAATTGTTAACAAAATAAGGCTTTGTACGCGTCTTCAGAACTGTTCAATGAAAATAATTTCATAGCTTGGAATAAGTTATTAGTTTTATTTTGTCCAACAGATGTTTAGTGCCATCATTTTACTAATTTTCGGGCACTAAACATCTGTAGGACAAAATAAATCTAATAAATCATTCCAAGCTATGAAATTATTTTCATTGAACAGTTCTGAAGACGCGTACAAAGCTTTATTTTGTTAACAATTCCATTGGTAAAAGATATTGATAAAAATCGATTAAAAAACTCTTCAAGGTCAAACTCACTACCCAGCCGTCTTAAGTTTGCCAATGTAATTGTCAACCAACCATCTTCAACCATCTTCAATCAACTTTAAATTTTTGAAATTAAAAATAAAAAAAATGTCCTGGGGGGCAACAATTGGAAGGTTATTTGATTCAGTTTGTTCATTTTAGAGCCCTGAATCAATTTCAAAATGTCGATATTCTAAAAAAAGCGCCTTTGTGGGGGGGGGGGGGGGGGGGGGGCGTTAAATATAAAAATAAACTAGCTATGCAATTTATTGAGCGAGCGAAGCGTAAGCGAGAATGTGATATGTGATATTGAATATTCCAAACAAATTTTTTTCACCAGAAGTAGTGTTTTCAGCGTCCAAAATTTGTTTCTACGAACAGATTAAAATATCCGAAAATCGCCCTGCGTGGCAGGGCTTTTTTTTAACCTAACACTACTATCATGAAAATTATGTGCCAACCCTAAATAGTGTTCGCCGCTCACTGCCCACCCTATCAAAACTTCCCGGCGCCGTCCCTGATAACGATTGTCCCCAGGAATGACGTCACAGGTCCGCGACGACGCGACAAGCTTCACGAGTCGTCTGCGATATTATCTGCCTCGGGTCGTCGTCGCCGAACTCTGTCTGGAGGTCCTCCTCCTGCGCTGGGTGTTCTTCATCGTCCACTGGGGCGCCGTCCCTCTACACACCCTGCCTCGGATCATGTACCTGTTCACCCAGGCCATCAGGTAATAGGACAGGTTACCGAGGGACAGATTCCGACGGACACATTACCGACAAACATGGGGGCACTTTACCGACGGACAGATTAACGAAATCTACCAGGACACTTAACCGAGATTTTTTTGCCAAAATTTTGCCAAAATTTTATAAAAAAATTTAAAATATCTTTTTACAAATATTTTTTTTAAGATTAAAAAAAAGTGAAATCACTATTTCTACATTTTGCCAAAATTGTCAAAATTTTAAAATTAACGATTCATCAAAATCAAAATTGATGATTCATGAAAATAGAAGTCAAAATTCACATAAAATGAACAAATATTTTAATATTTTGAAAGTATCTATATTTTTATTTTTTATAAAACAGTGATTTAACTTTCTTTTAATTTTTTTTAAAATCTTCAAAAATAGTAAAAAATGTATAAAACTTTGTCAAATTTTGGAAAAAAATATTTGTGAAAATTTTATAAAATTTTAACAAATTTTTGGAAAAATCTTTGTGAAAATTTTATAAAATTCTATTTTGAAAAAAATATTTGTAAAATTTTTATAAAATTTTGACAAAATAAAAAAAAATGTATAATGTAAAAAAAAAATTAAAAATTTCGGTAAAGTGTCCGGGTAGATTTCGGTAATCTGTCCGTTGGTAAAGTGCCCCCCATGTTTTTCGGTAATGTGTCCGTCGGTAATCTGCCCTCGGTAAACTACCCTACAACCAGGCCGTCAGCATCGCCACGCATCTCGGCAACTTCTACCTACGTCCCGACGACATACGTCACTTGCTGGCGTCGGTGGAGGCGATCAGCGCCGGACACGCGACGCGTAGGAGACATCACGTGATCGTCGGGAGAACGACGAGGATCACGGACTTCGTCATGGAATACGTCACGACTCTTACCTACAGATCCGTATTCCTTCTTTACGTCTTTGCAGCTATCTTTACTATAATCTACAATGAGTCCTTTGCAACGGGGTGAGTGATTTTGGATGTTGCTTTCTTATTCCGTTGGCCATTCGTTGAATGTTGGGTTCTCCCCACGAACAAACTGCGTGCCTAATATCTAATATACATCACCACGCCCTCCTTTTTTCGAAAAGAATTGATAAGTCTGGCTTAGACCTATGTCAATTCCACTCCTCTCTTTTTCTGCAATTTTACACACACTCACGCACACCCACAAAGAATTACAAACGGTCACGTTTTCATCCCCAATTGTAAGAATTCAATATCAAGTTCAATGTTTTTTGTATTTTACACGAACATTTTAATGGGTTTTTAAAAGGATTCTCATATAAAGTTGCAAAGCCGGAGCAAAGATAACTGGTATAATATTTGCAAAATAACTCACAGTTTTAATTTTCAGAGTGTATTTCCCATACAACACTAAAATATCGCCAAATCGTGAAATTACAATATTAATTTACTTCGCAATATGGACATCCTCAAGAGTTTTATTCGCCGACGCTCAATGCGTAACGTACACAATTATCTTGCACATTACTTGTCAATTCAAAGTCCTGTGCGACAAGTTGTTGAATATCCGAGCTGACAGTCTCGAGCACATCATGGCCAAGCGTCGCCAGAAGACTGAGAACAGTCGAACACCAGCTGAGCGAGGTGTATTGAAGTTAAGTCAAGGAGGAGCTGACAGTCTCGAGCACATCATGACCAAGCGTCGCCAGAAGACTGAGAACAGTCGAACACCAGCTGAGCGAGGTGTGATGGAGTTAAGTCAAGGAGGAGCCGACAGTCTCGAGCACATCATAGCCAAGCGTCGCCAGAAGACTGAGCACAGTCGAACACCAGCTGAGCGAATTGTGTTGGAGTTAAGTCAAGGAGGAGCTGACAGTCTCGAGCACATCGTGGCCAAGCGTCGCCAGAAGGCTAAGAACAGTCGAACACCAGCTGAGCGAGGTGTGATGGAGTTAAGTCAAGGAGGAGCCGACAGTCTCGAGCACATCATGGCCAAGCGTCGCCTGAAGGCTGAGAACAGTCGAACACCAGCCGTGTTGGAGTAAAGTCAAGTAGGAACACAACTTACTCTCAAGGTACTGTCAGACTTGGAAGAGGGAATGCAGGAAACGAAGGAGTTTTTAAATTATGAAATCCAGAGCAAGACTGAACAAGATATGAATCGTGAACTTGACTTGGAGATGGAGAGACGTCTGAAGGAATGCATCCAGCATCATCAGGAACTTATTAGGTAGGAATTCCCCTCACAACATGAGAGACTGTTCTGTCATCATTCCTTTATTCCTGATTTTCATTTGGATGTGTTTTCATATTTCCAGGGTTCATGGCAACTTTGTCCTGAAGCTTCAACCGAACATGACGAGTTTGATTTGTATTTTCTTAGTGAACTCTTCTCTGGCAGTGTTGACCTTGTCCTTGGTATGATGATAATTTTATTAATATTAGAGATGTAAAAACATCTAAAAATAAACTCAGCTTAACCCGGATATGCTATAAACCTATAGTTAATCGATAGGTGTGGATATAAACATAAAATATATGCTGTTATATCCCAATCAACCGTACTTCAAAAGTTACTCAAATAAAAAAAAATCCAAATGATCTATGTTTATTAATAAACATTATTAATAAAACTTGATATAATATAATCATACTTTTTCATCCCTTATAGATAACTGGATTTAATTTGAATGCTTACATCATATTTTTTGTTTTCACCATTGAATCGGTCTTCATTGCGCTCTACTCCTATCTCTTCGATCAGTTGACGGAGCAGGTAAGAATATTGAGATGAAGTCTTTCGTTGGGCGCCATTTGTAACAGTCCAGGCATTCCGTGTTACAGAGTGAAGCAGTGAGGGAGGCTGTCTACGGTTGTGATTGGTTCGAAGCGTCGGACAGCTTCAAGCGATCAATGCGGATCATGATGTCGATGGCTAATCAACCTGTTATCATGAAAGTGGCAGGCTTTGTGCCCTTTACATTGGAATCATTCCGGACGGTTGGTTCAGATTGTGGTACGCTCTACGTCAAGTGATAGCGACTTCGTAAACATTTACTTCCTTTATTTTCAGATCGTGAGAACTTCGTATGGTTTTTACTCCGTCCTTACGAAAGTGGTCACTACGCATTGACCTGTTCAAATTCTACAATTTTGTAACAATTTATTTCTTCGGATAAATTGAAGGCTCACTTCATACTTTACCGGGCTTTTTGGTTGTGTAGTTCTTGTTCTGTAATTGCAGTTTTTGGTTAAATCTTGAAATCTGTGCGTATTTCCTAGTCATTTGAAGCAATTTGAAGATAACTTATTACTGAGATCAATAAATCGGTCCAAAAGACCGGATGAAATTTTGAGTATCCGATTCTGAAATGCTAGAATCCGATTCAGCGCAATGTTATATCTGGCCCTAAATCGGATGCGGGACGAATCGGAAATTTTAAATCTACATAAAAGGGCATTAAGATACGTAAGCAAGGAGATGACTTATCGACGTTGGTCCAGAGCTTGCGTGTAATTTTACAATTTGGCCATTGATTGCACTAAAATACCGCGCATTTATATGATGAGTGGACTGTTAATAACAATTAGTAAATTTTTGCGTGCTTAAACTGGAATCAGCATTATTGGCATTTCATAAGAGATATGAAATCAACTATGGTTGACAGAAATCAACGTTCATTTGGAAAAAAGATTCTCTATCGCCTTACATTTACTAACTCTTTTCATATTTCGATGTCTCATAAACTCAAATTTAATTTTCAAATAATTCACCGACAATTCATTTTCCGAGAAAAGTGAAATTATAAACAGTTACTATTATACATAGGCAGAGTTGGGTAAGTTACTTGTAAAAAGGAACTAGTTACTCTGTAAGTTACCTGATCTCAAAAGTAACTAAGTTACTTGGTAAGTTACTTGATTTGAAAAGTAACTGAGTAGTTACCAAAAAATTGAAGTTACTTTTAAGTTACTTTAAAGTTACTTTTCGGATATTTTTTCGACAAAAAACAAACGTGATCGAACTCCGCCGAGGGTGGAATTTGTTCGTCTAATTGCTGTGCAAAGCAATTTTATTATTTGTATTTACTCACAGTAATCAAGTTCACAGGCAAAATACAAATTACTTTCAGTGGGAAAATGGATAGGAAGTAATTAATGATATTCTGGATCTGATTATTCTACATTTGAATCAATCGGTTGGTACAAAAGGAAATGGGATTTGGAAAACGAACGTTTAAATCTCAAAAGCCGCCAATAATACTAAACCAAAATATGTTGCATTGAAAGTCCTTCCTCAGAAGAAATTTATTAATATTTTGAACTTACAAATTTAGTCAATGTATTGCCTCATTATTATTATTATTATTATTTATTTTTTTCAAAGTTCTTGTCGCTCATCCTTCCTCGTCTTTCACTGAAAATCAACCCTCCAGCACTAAATATACGTTCTACACCAGCGCTTGATGGAATGGGGGTATTGAACCTCAAAAACAATTTCTTTAAGATGGGAAATGTTTGTAAGACATGCACATTGGAAGAAGGTGCAGTCAGAAATTTGCTAACTTCTTCTTCGCCTGACATTAATGATGAAGGCCGTGTCGAGCCGAAGTCAAACAAGTCGTCCTCTTCCACCTCGGCTTCTTCTTCATCGGCAGTAGCATCTTCCATCCTCAATGGAGCAGGTCCTCGACTCGCCTTCCTCACCTCCTCCCGCAACCAGATCTTCGCACGCTCCTCGAGATGGTCGTCCTTGATCCACGAAAAGCGGAACTGAGGATGTAGTGCAGCTGCAATCACGAGGTCCCGGCGAAACCACTTTTCCGCGAACCTGTTGTCTAGGCCCTCAATGATTGCTGATGCAAGAGGCTCACATATTTCGAGTTCCCCGCTCTCCCTGAATGCAACCATCCTTCTCCGCAGGCAGTGTAGAGTTGGAAGCAGGATGGCCATGTACGCAGTCGCCTCTCCTTGAAGACGGTCCAGGGCACAGGCAAGGGGCTTCATGACCTTTTCGATAAAATAAAAAAAACATTTTGTTATAAATAAATCAATTTGAAATTTTAGCATCAAGCACACTTTTGAGCATACTATGCTCAAATACTATGCTCATTTGAGCATACTAGGTCTCGAATGTTATCTTGATTTGGGTAGGTAATTAAAATCAAAATGATGAAAATCACTAATCATTTCCAAAATGATCGAAATATGTTTCCCTAATAATGATGATTGGCAGCAGCTCACAATTATTTTTGTGTGATTTGTTTCCCATTGAATATAGGTACAGTGTGGATTTGAAATGAATACTATCAGAGATTAGAATTTCCTATTTTGGGAATATTAAGACATTGAACACAATTGAAAAATAAAATTTACCTTGCAATATTCCGAAATGAAGATCTCGTCGCTTTGGCGAAATCTCAGGAGTCCGAGTTTGTCGCAAACTTGATTAACCATCTCGCGGTCTCTTTGCAGGCATTTGTTCAGGCACACAAGAGAGTCGTACACCGAGTTCCAGCGTGTAGCATTTGGGGTAATCAAATAAATGCCCAGACATTCTTTTACAACATCGGCATGTAGGGAAGAGGCATTTTGTTTGTTCCATAATCCCTGGGCCATTCCAAGAGTCGACCGGGACTTTCTCTTGTATATACTGTTGTTGTCTGCCGCCTTCTCAGCGTCCTTGGTGGCAACCAAGTTCAGCGTATGAGCTGCACATCGCTCGTGCTGCGGCAAGTGAATGCTTGGGATCCCGTCGTCTTCGTTGAGTGTATGTCCAATGTCTAGGAACTCGACGTCGTCGGCCTCGTCATTGTCCAAGTCGTCCTGTTTTGGCTGTCCATAAACACTGGAGAACAAAAAATAAAAAATTATTAAAATTATTCCACAAGATTTAGAAAATAGGAACTTCCTACTTATGGTCCGTGTCACACGGAATTGTCCGCTAAGATATTTTGAATACCCCTTGTCCGAGAGAAAGGGATGGTCTCGGAAGACTGCGCGATCGCACACAGCGACTGAGGGATGGACAAAAAACCTATTATTTGCAACATTAGGGGCCAAGTCTGGCGGACAACTCCGTGCGACACGGACCATAGGTACTCTAACAGGACCCAGGATACTTACCGAAAAGCTTTAACAAAATTCGACCCATTGTCGGTAGTGGTGGATTGAATTTTGTTGTGAATTGAAAATTCTTTGTTTATATCTGCCAGTAGTTGGCCCAGGACATCATAGGTTTGGGAGCCAATGACTCGGCGACATGCGAGGACTGTAGTCTTCCGGGCCAGAGATTCCGGGTCAATCCAATGACACGTAACTCCCATGTAGCTTCTAAAACATTTGAAAAAATAAGGTATGAGTGACATTAAAGTTGACAGTATATTTGCTATCATAATGTAATATTTAAATTTGTATTAATTTTTTTTCAATTTGAAACATGAATGTGACTGTCTAAGGTATTAACTAAGTACCTGAGTACATCTGAGTAGGTATTCATTCAATTAATTACCTATACACTGTAATTACTGCCTTCATTAGAATTGTTTTGTAACAATAGGAAATGACCTCCCTCACCTGTTGAATGTTTTCCAGCTGTCTGCAGTTGTGGCAACGTACTCAATATTATCAAGTATTTTACTCAATTCCTCTTTTTGTCCTACAGCTGCTTCATTGATCCTTTTCATGAGAGTTTTTCTTGTCATTACAGTCCTTCCAGGTGCAACACCTTTCATCAAAGCCAAAAATCCACTTTCTTCAACGATTGAAAAGGGGTGAATACCTTTCACCACAAAATCAATTAGCAGTCTGTCCAGCTCCTTCTGTGAGCATACACGATTATGACCTTCTTTGTATGCATCCAGCTTCATTTGTTTCAGGGGCTTTTGAGCATCAAGTAATTCATCCTCTCCATCAATGTCCCTGCTCCTCTTCTGCCTTGTGTCATCCACTTTTGCCAAGTGGGATGCATGTGCATTCTGCAAGTAAAATTTCATTACATTGAATCATAATTATACAAATATGCAGACTTAATCATGATCACTTTTATAACCTAAATACCAATTCTATTTTTGCATACAATATCAACCAATAGTAAGGTCTTTGTGTAGCGGCGCAAACGGGGGTGGAAATTAGGGGTAGTGCGCCACCAACCATACCGTGGAGGACATGGTATGGGTTTAGATGTGATAATTGATAATAAAAAGGTAGAATTGTTGGAGGTGTGGGAGATAATCTAAATGTTATCTGGTCAAGTCATGGAAAAGATAGCGTGGGTGGTTTACGATGAATGAAGAAGATCATTTATGATGATAGCGAACAATGAATACGATGTTTATTAGTTACCGTGGAAATATAACATGATTGAGAATAGCGAGCGAATAACACGTTGAAGCGTAATATTATTGATAATAATATTATTGATTTAATAATATTGATAATTGAAAGTGAAAGATAAAAGATAAATGGACACAAGTTATGACTGAAGTTATGATTGAATTGGTGAACAGATTTGACATAGTTGGATTGTAAATAATCTTGAATAAGACAGAGAAAATTATTGTTACGGTAATTATGAGCGAAGACAAGAGACAGAGATTCACAGAGAGACACTTGTTACAATTGTATCGATGATTATCACAGACTTACCGGCGAAGTCCAGCGTTTCTGACCATGGGGCAAAGCCCATGGTCAGAGTGAAACTCTACAAGCCAAACGTCTAGAGTTCCAAGTTGTTGGAACCAGACTAGATATTTAGACTTGGTAGTACAAGGAGAGATAATGTTCAGAGTTCCAAGTTGTTGGAACCAGGCTGAGCTTTATCTTCCATGGTGGTGAGTTAGATGTTAACTGATTTGTCTAGTTGAAGACGGCTCTTTATATAGTCAGTTCTTAACAGTAAATAGAAAGTGTGTTACTTTGTAGAAAAGGCGGAAAGATTCGAATGGAAGTGAAGTTGTTGTTTTGACTTTAGTTAGAATGATGTTGTTGATGGAATATTACAATAATAGTGTGAAGTTACATTAGAGAAGTTATATAATAATATTTACTTCCATTCCTTTCCTTATGTTGGTGTTTGTGTGCATTGAAGATGTTAAAAGAGGTAAGATTGAAGAGCTGTCATTATGACGTTGATTTGACACATGAACATCGACTTGATTTGACTTAGGTTTATAAACAATATGGCGTCTTGCCGTGACATGGTTTAGAAGGTTCTCTAGACCTGAGATTACATTGATGGTTGTCGTTTGATAATTAATACCTACTGTGTTGTTTAGGTGAAGCAGCCATTGAATAATTATATAATTTAGAATCAGTAAAGGGTAATTCCTTTACAGTCTCTCCTGCTTCGGGGATTTTCGTACTACTCCTGACGGAGTAGTCGAAAATAAACTTTAAACAATTGATGAATGTCTTTGTTTGCTTGATGTTGAGTACTTGATTCGAAATACACATTTTACACTTTGATTGACACTTGATCACTGCACTGGGGAACTTGCGTTGTGTAGGCGACGAAGGTGGAGTGTCGTGATGGTTGCGTGATGTGTGTGATGCGAGCACGAAAATTAAGCCGTTGACGTTGAAGTTGAGGGGATGAGTTTGTACGTTTGTTTGATGATGTAAGGATTGTTTGTCTGTTCTTGATGTTGTGATGATTTATGATAATTGATTGTTCGCTTGACGTTGTGATGAGTGATTTTCTTTTCTTTTCTTGAAAGTGTGAGGATTGTTTGCTTTTTTTCTTTGGTTGTGGGGATTGATTGAGGAATTTGTTCATTTTAAATTGTTAGGATGGTTGATTAAGTCGTTCAGTTGATGTTTTTGGAGGATTTTAAGAATAAGTCGTTAGCATTAAAGTCGATATGATTGGGCGTTGAGAAGAATGGAAGGCGTCGAGAAGATTGGACGGCGTGTCGAGAAGATTGGATATCGTGTCTGGTGACACTGGCGTCGAGAAGAATGGAAGGCGTTGAGAAGAATGGACGGCGTGTCCGTTGACAGTGGAGTCGAGAAGAATGGACAGCGTGTCCGATGACACTATGGCGTCGAGAAGAATGGACGGTGTGTCGAGAAGAATGGACAACAAGTCCGATGACACTGGCGTCAAGAAGATTAGATGGTGTGTCGAGAAGAATGGATGGCGTGTCCGGTGACACTGGCGTCGGGAAGAATGGATGATGAAGACGTTGTCACTTAAGTCCAGATGATTCCGATGTTCTACTGAATCTTGGCGGAAACTGGATTCTGCGTTGACTTTCAGTTTCACTCTGGCTTGTTGATGATGATTGACGACTGGTCACAAGTGTTCGAGTGACTGATGACTTTCGCTTGATGACTTTCGCTTTTGTTGAAAGAATGTGTACATCAATAACAAGAGTGAACTCGTGAATAATCTCTGATTATATGAATTTGTCTCTGTATATCTAACAATTGCCGCGAGAACGATGTGCGAAAAGAATATGCCTTGTCTAAAACTAGGAACATAGAAAATAACGATGGATTTCTTATGCATGGCGGAACATCACATACAGAAACGAGAGAATGTCTTATGCAGGGCGGTACATGCCATAAGGTTGACTTAAGACTAAGAGATTGCAAAGTGCTTTGCGAAGGCAATACTTAACACACGTGAAAAGAGAGGCAATGAAATTTAAAGTGAGACGAGATAAATAACCCGAGATAATCCAACTGAATTTGGAGACGAATAAACGGTGTTGCGTGACGACTGGCGAACTATAGTAAATGAGAGATTTTAATGAAGTAATTTTCCAGACTGTCGGAATAGCATTTCGGAAGAACTAGAAGGGATTCATTCAATCGAATGACCCGGATTTAGTAGCTATTTGACAGAAGGAGAAAATTGATGATCGATGACGAGATTGCGATGAGAGAGAGAGAAAATATAACGTGAACATAGATATGCAAGTTGAGTTTGAACGTACAGTTGAGAACGTGAACCTGTGTATTTTTTTGAGGTCAATAGACTATCCTGGAAGTTGATTCTTTGAGGTTCAAAAAAATGAATAGACGTAGGAGATTACGTGATTATAAAATTTTTGCATTCCTGAAGAATTGTAATATCAAGGAGACACGGTAATTGAATGAACAATTAGAACTGTTGTGCGTATTAATTGAACTTTGATCATGACACGAAATCGAGGTAATTAGTGTCCGAGAAGAACGACGCGACGAAATGATGGAAATAGAACGACTTAACGACATGATTGAATGATGAATACGAATTGATTAGAAGATAAATGATCCGAAAAATTGTTACGAGCTTGACGTGGATGACTTGACATAGGTTTGATAACAGGTGAAAAAGGGGGGTTTCGAGCAATTCCTTGACCACTTTTGTAACAGAGTCTGGTTGCTAAAGATAACAACAACAAAAAAATTGTGGGGTTAGGGGGGGGGGGGGGGGTCGAAAAATGTGGGGGTTTATTTCTAGCAAATCCCTGAGCCACCACTTTTGTAGCAATAGAGTTGCTCGAGTAAAAAAAAACTTTTTTTGAAAAAATATTTTTTTTGAGAAAAATATTTTTTGTGGGGTTGAAAAAGGGGAGTTCCTGCAGCAAAATCCCACCGCTGGTACCACTTTTGTAGCGGCGCAAACGGGGGTGGAAATTAGGGGTAGTGCGCCACCAACCATACCGTGGAGGACATGGTATGGGTTTAGATGTGATAATTGATAATAAAAAGGTAGAATTGTTGGAGGTGTGGGAGATAATCTAAATGTTATCTGGTCAAGTCATGGAAAAGGTAGCGTGGGTGGTTTACGATGAATGAAGAAGATCATTTATGATGATAGCGAACAATGAATACGATGTTTATTAGTTACCGTGGAAATATAACATGATTGAGAATAGCGAGCGAATAACACGTTGAAGCGTAATATTATTGATAATAATATTATTGATTTAATAATATTGATAATTGAAAGTGAAAGATAAAAGATAAATGGACACAAGTTATGACTGAAGTTATGATTGAATTGGTGAACAGATTTGACATAGTTGGATTGTAAATAATCTTGAATAAGACAGAGAAAATTATTGTTACGGTAATTATGAGCGAAGACAAGAGACAGAGATTCACAGAGAGACACTTGTTACAATTGTATCGATGATTATCACAGACTTACCGGCGAAGTCCAGCGTTTCTGACCATGGGGCAAAGCCCATGGTCAGAGTGAAACTCTACAAGCCAAACGTCTAGAGTTCCAAGTTGTTGGAACCAGACTAGATATTTAGACTTGGTAGTACAAGGAGAGATAATGTTCAGAGTTCCAAGTTGTTGGAACCAGGCTGAGCTTTATCTTCCATGGTGGTGAGTTAGATGTTAACTGATTTGTCTAGTTGAAGACGGCTCTTTATATAGTCAGTTCTTAACAGTAAATAGAAAGTGTGTTACTTTGTAGAAAAGGCGGAAAGATTCGAATGGAAGTGAAGTTGTTGTTTTGACTTTAGTTAGAATGATGTTGTTGATGGAATATTACAATAATAGTGTGAAGTTACATTAGAGAAGTTATATAATAATATTTACTTCCATTCCTTTCCTTATGTTGGTGTTTGTGTGCATTGAAGATGTTAAAAGAGGTAAGATTGAAGAGCTGTCATTATGACGTTGATTTGACACATGAACATCGACTTGATTTGACTTAGGTTTATAAACAATATGGCGTCTTGCCGTGACATGGTTTAGAAGGTTCTCTAGACCTGAGATTACATTGATGGTTGTCGTTTGATAATTAATACCTACTGTGTTGTTTAGGTGAAGCAGCCATTGAATAATTATATAATTTAGAATCAGTAAAGGGTAATTCCTTTACAGTCTCTCCTGCTTCGGGGATTTTCGTACTACTCCTGACGGAGTAGTCGAAAATAAACTTTAAACAATTGATGAATGTCTTTGTTTGCTTGATGTTGAGTACTTGATTCGAAATACACATTTTACACTTTGATTGACACTTGATCACTGCACTGGGGAACTTGCGTTGTGTAGGCGACGAAGGTGGAGTGTCGTGATGGTTGCGTGATGTGTGTGATGCGAGCACGAAAATTAAGCCGTTGACGTTGAAGTTGAGGGGATGAGTTTGTACGTTTGTTTGATGATGTAAGGATTGTTTGTCTGTTCTTGATGTTGTGATGATTTATGATAATTGATTGTTCGCTTGACGTTGTGATGAGTGATTTTCTTTTCTTTTCTTGAAAGTGTGAGGATTGTTTGCTTTTTTTCTTTGGTTGTGGGGATTGATTGAGGAATTTGTTCATTTTAAATTGTTAGGATGGTTGATTAAGTCGTTCAGTTGATGTTTTTGGAGGATTTTAAGAATAAGTCGTTAGCATTAAAGTCGATATGATTGGGCGTTGAGAAGAATGGAAGGCGTCGAGAAGATTGGACGGCGTGTCGAGAAGATTGGATATCGTGTCTGGTGACACTGGCGTCGAGAAGAATGGAAGGCGTTGAGAAGAATGGACGGCGTGTCCGTTGACAGTGGAGTCGAGAAGAATGGACAGCGTGTCCGATGACACTATGGCGTCGAGAAGAATGGACGGTGTGTCGAGAAGAATGGACAACAAGTCCGATGACACTGGCGTCAAGAAGATTAGATGGTGTGTCGAGAAGAATGGATGGCGTGTCCGGTGACACTGGCGTCGGGAAGAATGGATGATGAAGACGTTGTCACTTAAGTCCAGATGATTCCGATGTTCTACTGAATCTTGGCGGAAACTGGATTCTGCGTTGACTTTCAGTTTCACTCTGGCTTGTTGATGATGATTGACGACTGGTCACAAGTGTTCGAGTGACTGATGACTTTCGCTTGATGACTTTCGCTTTTGTTGAAAGAATGTGTACATCAATAACAAGAGTGAACTCGTGAATAATCTCTGATTATATGAATTTGTCTCTGTATATCTAACAATTGCCGCGAGAACGATGTGCGAAAAGAATATGCCTTGTCTAAAACTAGGAACATAGAAAATAACGATGGATTTCTTATGCATGGCGGAACATCACATACAGAAACGAGAGAATGTCTTATGCAGGGCGGTACATGCCATAAGGTTGACTTAAGACTAAGAGATTGCAAAGTGCTTTGCGAAGGCAATACTTAACACACGTGAAAAGAGAGGCAATGAAATTTAAAGTGAGACGAGATAAATAACCCGAGATAATCCAACTGAATTTGGAGACGAATAAACGGTGTTGCGTGACGACTGGCGAACTATAGTAAATGAGAGATTTTAATGAAGTAATTTTCCAGACTGTCGGAATAGCATTTCGGAAGAACTAGAAGGGATTCATTCAATCGAATGACCCGGATTTAGTAGCTATTTGACAGAAGGAGAAAATTGATGATCGATGACGAGATTGCGATGAGAGAGAGAGAAAATATAACGTGAACATAGATATGCAAGTTGAGTTTGAACGTACAGTTGAGAACGTGAACCTGTGTATTTTTTTGAGGTCAATAGACTATCCTGGAAGTTGATTCTTTGAGGTTCAAAAAAATGAATAGACGTAGGAGATTACGTGATTATAAAATTTTTGCATTCCTGAAGAATTGTAATATCAAGGAGACACGGTAATTGAATGAACAATTAGAACTGTTGTGCGTATTAATTGAACTTTGATCATGACACGAAATCGAGGTAATTAGTGTCCGAGAAGAACGACGCGACGAAATGATGGAAATAGAAC
This sequence comes from Leuctra nigra, assembly GCA_934045905.1. Classification (NCBI taxonomy): domain Eukaryota; kingdom Metazoa; phylum Arthropoda; class Insecta; order Plecoptera; family Leuctridae; genus Leuctra; species Leuctra nigra. Next base: position 15,442,752 of record OW203769.1, read on the forward strand.
GACTTAACGACATGATTGAATGATGAATACGAATTGATTAGAAGATAAATGATCCGAAAAATTGTTACGAGCTTGACGTGGATGACTTGACATAGGTTTGATAACAGGTGAAAAAGGGGGGTTTCGAGCAATTCCTTGACCACTTTTGTAACAGAGTCTGGTTGCTAAAGATAACAACAACAAAAAAATTGTGGGGTTAGGGGGGGGGGGGTCGAAAAATGTGGGGGTTTATTTCTAGCAAATCCCTGAGCCACCACTTTTGTAGCAATAGAGTTGCTCGAGTAAAAAAAAACTTTTTTTGAAAAAATATTTTTTTTGAGAAAAATATTTTTTGTGGGGTTGAAAAAGGGGAGTTCCTGCAGCAAAATCCCACCGCTGGTACCACTTTTGTAGCGGCGCAAACGGGGGTGGAAATTAGGGGTAGTGCGCCACCAACCATACCGTGGAGGACATGGTATGGGTTTAGATGTGATAATTGATAATAAAAAGGTAGAATTGTTGGAGGTGTGGGAGATAATCTAAATGTTATCTGGTCAAGTCATGGAAAAGGTAGCGTGGGTGGTTTACGATGAATGAAGAAGATCATTTATGATGATAGCGAACAATGAATACGATGTTTATTAGTTACCGTGGAAATATAACATGATTGAGAATAGCGAGCGAATAACACGTTGAAGCGTAATATTATTGATAATAATATTATTGATTTAATAATATTGATAATTGAAAGTGAAAGATAAAAGATAAATGGACACAAGTTATGACTGAAGTTATGATTGAATTGGTGAACAGATTTGACATAGTTGGATTGTAAATAATCTTGAATAAGACAGAGAAAATTATTGTTACGGTAATTATGAGCGAAGACAAGAGACAGAGATTCACAGAGAGACACTTGTTACAATTGTATCGATGATTATCACAGACTTACCGGCGAAGTCCAGCGTTTCTGACCATGGGGCAAAGCCCATGGTCAGAGTGAAACTCTACAAGCCAAACGTCTAGAGTTCCAAGTTGTTGGAACCAGACTAGATATTTAGACTTGGTAGTACAAGGAGAGATAATGTTCAGAGTTCCAAGTTGTTGGAACCAGGCTGAGCTTTATCTTCCATGGTGGTGAGTTAGATGTTAACTGATTTGTCTAGTTGAAGACGGCTCTTTATATAGTCAGTTCTTAACAGTAAATAGAAAGTGTGTTACTTTGTAGAAAAGGCGGAAAGATTCGAATGGAAGTGAAGTTGTTGTTTTGACTTTAGTTAGAATGATGTTGTTGATGGAATATTACAATAATAGTGTGAAGTTACATTAGAGAAGTTATATAATAATATTTACTTCCATTCCTTTCCTTATGTTGGTGTTTGTGTGCATTGAAGATGTTAAAAGAGGTAAGATTGAAGAGCTGTCATTATGACGTTGATTTGACACATGAACATCGACTTGATTTGACTTAGGTTTATAAACAATATGGCGTCTTGCCGTGACATGGTTTAGAAGGTTCTCTAGACCTGAGATTACATTGATGGTTGTCGTTTGATAATTAATACCTACTGTGTTGTTTAGGTGAAGCAGCCATTGAATAATTATATAATTTAGAATCAGTAAAGGGTAATTCCTTTACATTTGACAATATGTTACACCCACACTCTCACTGACACTAGAACAGTAGAATTGAATCAGAACAGTTTTAGGATTGTTATTAATTAGTCCCATCACTATACTGATTTATAACCTCTCGGTAGGTACACTCAGCCAAACATAAAGTGATCGTGATGAAAAGTTAGAGTATCATCTCTTGTCTATTAATTTTCCGATTGCCTGTACAAACCGGTCAGACCTCTCACTCTAGCTGCTATCTCTCTCTGTGCTCGAGTAATAACAAGGGATGGGGGAGATATTGACGTCAAATAGAAACAGGTAATTTCTCAATCGCATCAGCCTAAGCATGTCGAATCATCATTCGAATATTGCTCCTGGCTAACCCGATCGTGGTCTACCGAGATTTCGGCTCACATTTTCTCAATAAGTGCAATCTATATTATGTTTCAGATTCATAATTTTAAAAATATTTATTATGATGTTTTGCTTTTGCTAATTTTAAATTTCATTTGCAAACAATCCGGTGTATGTGCAGTTAATCAATTCATAGCACAAAGAATACGTCTGTCTATATCAGTGGCACTCAACCTGCGGCCCGCGGGCCGCATGCGGCCCGTGGAACTAATTTTTGTGGCCCCCCAGTTGATGTTTCCAATACCTACTCGTACTTATTCACACAATCAAAATCAACTGTGCAAATAATATAAAAAAATAACAAATAACAAAATGTTTCATTGAACACATTATTTGAAAAATGTGAAATGTTTTATTATTTTATATGATTTGGTTTTTTAAAGTTTAGTTTTGTCCTGAAGAAGGTCCAAACATATTGATCGAAACTGTTAACATTACATAGAAATAAACTAACAGGATGAAATATCCATATGAAGAAGATTTTAACAATTTCTTGTTTGCACTTGAGAGGAATTTTGAGAGTTGTCATGTTAGGATCCACGCAACAGGCTGTAAATGCGACGAAAACTTCTTAAATGTAACGTCATACTTGTTAAAACGAAAATGAAGCCATTCACCAATTCCGAAAATTGTGAAATAGTGTATTGTTTTGGCGTGTGATACTTTGTTCAATTCGTTCCCTAATAAACAAAATACACTGAATTAACCAGACACATAAGAAGGGGTTGGGGGATGGGGGATTAACCCCCCAACCCGAGCAGACTGACCCCCCATTGACCATACAAAAATAAGTGCATCCCAGAACCACTTATAAATAGCTTAAATTCTAAAAAAAACGACTTGCGAGGCAACAATTGGAGGGTAGTTTGATTCAGTTCGGGCATTTTAGAGCACCAGAAATTGAATCACTTTTATATTGTAAAATTTTTAAATGACGCCCTGCGGGGCTAAAATTTACATGCTTCGCTCCTTAGACCCCCCTTCCGGGTGTCGAAATACCCCCCTCCCCCCTCTCAAGATAAAAGTAGTTCCTACGCGCATGGATGAACCGACCTGAACACGTGAGCATTATTGTACTTTTTTTTAAAAAATGCGGGCCGCCAACAAAAGCAAATTCGTATTATTAGCCCGCAAGTCAAAAAGGTTGAGTACCACTGGTCTATATAAATGATTGGGTTTACATCCTACGTTGACTTTAAATTAATTTGAAGAAAAACTAAATTTCAAAATAACACTCACATTATAGTTTTTCTTTTGTCTATACAAAAAAAAATTACCTATTGCCAATATTATGACAGTTACGCCTTTTCATTGGAATTTATTTCAAAACCGACTTTAATATTACTTTACTCATAACTCAAAATATAACAATTTTCATTAATAAATATCAATTTGAATTTACGTAAATATCTTTGAGGGACTTTAACACTATGTTGAAAATCAGTGTGATGTAATATTTATCAAACAACAATGATGTTGCTATAGCAACAATAAAATTATGACAGAACATGGCATTAATGTCTTTGTCCCGCCACAATGTTCACTGACATTAAATTTCATATTTATGAAGGACATTATTTTCTATTGAAGATCCTGACAAAATTCATCTTGTTGTTTTGAATAATTATAATCCAACTTATTTTAAAATTGATGGATATTCCCTAACAATTTTTTGTATGGATACCTACTGTAGGGGATGCAGTTAAATAAATGGCAGCATTTAGCTTGCATTTTAAGCGCCAAGCCTAATTTATGCATCATGTTTAATTTTACTGGAGCAAGTTGGGTCAGGCAGTAACGCCCTAAGCTTGTTTCCCGGAAGTCCTGACTTCGATTCCCGCGACCGACCTACTTGACTGAGGTGCGTCGTGGTGTTCCTCAGTCGAGAGTCAATGCTATGATTGTCACTAATAACTAGGAAAACGCCCAGTGTAACGCGTTGATGATCGAGCACCGAAACGGGCAACACCTCGAAGTCGAACTGAAATTCCCTTTACAGAAAATATAAGACAGATTATGAAAAGCATTAACACGAACGACAAATGAACGTTATCCATTATTCAGATTGTTATGAAGGGATGTGCGTTGTTAAAATATCCTATCGAACCGAGGCACGAGCCCGGGACCTCTCACTTGCCGGGCGAGAGCTCTACCAATTGAGCTACCCGGTCGGACAGACGGACATTAGACACAACGCACTGATGAGGGTTAGAGATCTCCGAGGAGAATGGAATGAAGGTAGAGAATGCTCACTACGAACTGTGATATCACCGGTGACGATGCTGTCACCATGTCTCTTTGCACTTGTGTGCGCAAACCTCTTACACTCGACTTTAACGAGTTGCTTGAGTCTGAATGACTCCATGGAAATGCATTTCCACTTTAAACGATAAACACTCTGGAGTCTGGAGGTATTTAAGATGAAACTAATACAAATCTTTTAGAAATCATCAAGTCCTCAATCAGGATAGTAATTAATGTGTTGTGAATAAATTGGCCTAATCCGTTATTCCGTTTGACCTGAAATAGATCAAGAACAACAAACAGACAAAAAATCAGAGATTCGAGCTATAAGTTTCAGATAAAGACGCTTGCTTTATTCGCTTGATAAGCCACGAGCGCCTCCTTCCCACCTTCCACCGGCAACCCTTTATCATCCATCAAGTGGACTCTAACTGCAACATCCCCGGTGTAAAGAAACTACCGCTCTCCAAGAACAATTAGTTAAGATGCATTAGAACGGTAATAATATCAGAAAATGTTACCGCATTCAATTACTCACAATATTTCTTCACTAAAAAAGGTAATTAATAAACGAGCTAAATCTTATGTCCAAAACTAAATTTTCTGCTCTCACTAAATAAATACACAAAATGTATCATGCTTTGACTGAATATTAATTACGCACACACGGCAACAAGGCTGGTGAGTTTATTTAACGACGCACACTTAACAAAGATAAGATCATTGTTACATTCATTGTTTTATAAAATGCAATGCATGCAGTTTATGGTAACAACGTCACTTTTATATTAAGGGCGCAGACTTTTCAACTAAAATTTTCCTTTGATTCATACTTACGAATACCCTAAATAGTGGGCGTAGATTAATTTTGTCAGGATACTCAATAGCCCAAATTTCCCTCCGTCAATATGAATATTATTTCAGTGCACATTATTGCGGGACAAAGAATTAACGTCATGTGCTGTCCTAGTTTTATTGTTGCCATGGCAACATCATTGTTGGTTGATAAATATAACATCACACTGATTTTCAACATACTGAATAATATTTACGGAATTTCAAATTGATATTTATTAATGAAAATTTACATATTTTTTGTTATGAATAAAGGAATATTAAAGTCAGGTTTGAAATAAATTCAAAAATAAATCGTAACTGTCCTATTGGCAATTTGTAATTTTTTTGTATAGACTAATATTGTATGAATCAATGATAGAGTAACTTTGAAATTTACGTTTTCTCATAAAATTAATTAAAAGAGCCTATGTAATTTTAGCCCAATCCATTATATAGACGTAGGTATACTTTGTTCCATTGATTAACTGCACTTAGATCGGATTGTTTGCAAATGAAATTATACATTAGGAAAAGCATAAGATCATATTATACACTTTTAAAATTATGAATCTGAAACATAATATAGATTGCACTTATTGAGAAAACTTGAGCCGAAATCTAGGTAGACCACGATCGGGTTAGCCAGGAGCAAGATTCGAATGAAGCTTCGACCTTCTAGGCTGATGGGATAGATAAATTACCTGTTTCTATTTGACGTCAATATCTCCCCCATCCCTTGTTTTACTCGAGCACCGAGAGAGATAACAACTAGAGTGAGAGGTCTGACCGGTTTGTACAGGCAATCGGAAAATTAATAGACAAGAGATGCTTCCCTACCTTTTCATCACGATCATTTTATGTTTGGTTGAGTGTACCTACTCTTTAATTTGATCAAAGACTTTACTAACCTTACATTACATAATGAATTGTACATAATGAACAACTGACAGTAAAATCAAAAGCACTGTCACAGTCTCACAGACACGCAGTGTCGCCAATCTATTTCGTAAACTGCTCAAAATTAAATTTCTATTTGTCACGTTTGTCACCGGCTAGGGACATTTTAGTTTGCGTAAGAGAAAATCATATTTATTGTGACGGCTTTCCAACATACATGGTTGATCATTCAGGTCTAGCGTACTAATCAATAAAATTTACAATTGTATAATAATAGTATGACTAAGAAGATATGATATACAAATATTTTATATTTTTGCAGTTTGTGTTTCCTATGTTTGATCCCTCACCAGAATGCGCTGATAGGCAGTTTTTCTGCTAGGCCGAGAAAGACTTCATTGCGCGCTCATCTTGCAATGACGTCTTTCTCGGCCTAGCAGAGTAAGTAAGTGACGGTGGCTCCACCTGGTGAGAGTTCAAACATAGGAAACACTATGATCGATGCATCGATTAAATCGATCTGAAAAATTCGATACGATTTAATCGATAATCGGAAGAAAAAATCGATTAATCGAATCGTAAAATGTCGGTCTTGAAAAATCGATCCACCGGTTAATCATAACGCTCATCGATCAAAAAATCAATTAAATCGAAAGCAAAAAATGGATGTTCAAGAAAATCGAATCGAATCGCCTGTCACTAATTTTATGATGCAATCTTTGTGTAAACTAAATATAAATATTAAATAAATACTGCTAAAATAATACGAAATGAAAATCTTGCGCAACAATAAATAATGTGTACAAACTAAAATATTTAAGTACTAAACTAGCTACGGAGGAATTAATGATTGATTGATTATTGCTCCTCAATTCTATAATTCTAAAATGGTAAATAAATATATACATAAATGGGCTCCATTTTTATGGCATTCAATACATTTTAAGATGATTTGATTGAGTTGTCCAAAATCTAATTTCGAAGAAAAGAAAGCTCTATTATATTTTGTCAGTGGACTTTTGTCTTTGACAACAGAAGGACTGCATAATGCAATAATTAATTGAATTAGGTATAGGTACTAGCAGGTACTACTTACTAGGTAATGTTTTCAGTTTTACTAACCTTCATGTGTTTGCGCAAGTTGGAGGTAGAACTTCTTGATGCACTTATCATTTTCGTGAATGGCACACATAATAGACACTTAGCAGACAAATTATTCCCATTAATCCCTTTTTCATTCAAGGTGAAATAAGGTTTGAAATGTGGCCAGGGAAGCAAATTTTCTTCAGTGTTTTCTTTCTCCATGTTTAACTCTTATAACAATTTAAAATAAACTTCTTTGTCCGTGTGATCACTTATAACTATGTTGGTAACTAATAATTATTAATTAAACAAATAAACGTAATTACTCTAGAACTAAACAAAATTGCACTCGCGGTAACTGGTAAATATTATTGCACGCACCTCTTCTCTTCACTTCACTTCTTTAAATGGTACATCCATGTGACTATATCGCCTTGATTTGTGAAAGATTGCATCTGATTGGTTATCCATTTTATGTAAAAGCGACCCTTATTGGCTAGTAATGAATGACGTCATACTTGTTTTCACTTTGGATAGGTATGATTCTCAGAAAAAGCATCCCCCAGCCCAAATACCTGAAGCAGCTAATGACTTGTGGAAGGAAATAGATCAGTGGGATGGGAAGGAAGGACACACATTTCATTTCCTGTGATTTGTTGTCTGGGTTTTGTGATTTTCTCTCAAGAGATAGATAGGGAGTTCGAGTTTGTAGACTTTGAAAATATGATATTTTTGTCAGATTATTTCACCTGAAAGTAACTTTAAAAGTAACGAAAATAAGTTACAAGTTACTGTAAAATTGTAACTTAGTTACTCACAAAGTTACTGAGGATGAAAAGTAACTAGTTACCCCAAAAGTTACCTAAAAAGTAACTAGTTACCAGTAACTAGTTACTTTCGTTAAGTTACTACCCAACTCTGTACATAGGTGTGATAATATTATTAATAAAAAGTTACACTTAGTTAAGTTATATTAATTCATAATATCCAGTAACCACCTATATAATAATGTAAAAGTAGGACAAAAATTACATTTTCATAGTAACGGATACAATTGTGCTTGTGCTAAGTTGTTATTGTTGGCTTGAATTATATCTTAAAGCATAGACAAACGAATAATCGGCCGTCCATTGATAGCAAATAATTACAGTGTTCTTTGTTTCTTTGCCGATAAAACTTTTAGTAAGTAGTCTAAGGTTGCTTAGAAATTGAAGGTCGTCACGAAAGATAGCCAAAGCAATGAGGGAAATTGTTTCTGGAAGTGAAATTCCCAAGGTACGGTTATTAAAATTATTCAGTGCCAACGCGACATGGAAATAGATTAGTGTGAAACAAATTGATCAATTCGTATAATAGCAATGATGTGATGTAATGTACTGGATAACATGGGGCTTCTTGATGTTTTGTCTTATCCACTTTGACACGTGCTTATGACAGGTAAGCTGACTTGTAGTAATGAATAAGAGAGAGAGAGAGAGAGAGAGAGAGAGAGAGAGAGAGAGAGAGAGAGAGAGAGAGAGAGAGAGAGAGAGAGAGAGAGAGAGAGAGAGAGAGAGAGAGAGAGAGAGAGAGAGAGAGAGAGAGAGAGAGAGAGAGAGAGAGAGAGAGAGAGAGAGAGAGAGGTTTTTTTTTGTTTTTAGTTTTTTTATGAAATCAATTTATTTATACAAAAATAATAGGTTGCTGATTTCCAGGCTGAGATGGGGTCAAAAGGTTGCGAGTCATGTATAAAAGTGTTAGATATTTGAAGATTTTGTATATTGCGGTAAATGATAAGTGCTATAATTTTGAATAAAATATTGTTAGGAAGAGGATGATTTGTTTGTTTGATACATTATAAGCTTAATACTGGGTTGAATTTAGATCGATCACATCAGGTATCTACTCAAAAATTAAAATAATGTAAAACTCAAAGAATGACGCAAGGTCGTTTCCTTTATAAATTATGTCAAGACCATACGTGCTAGGCTGGATCCCTCAACACTGCGTAAACGTGCTGAAATCCCCGAACATGAATCATTTAATATACGAAGATAATTAATTTTTAATTTTTGGGCTCAGTGCCATTGTAGGACATTTTTAATTCCTCTTTTGTTGGTGCCTGATGATCGAATAACTAGGAATGACGGCTGTGATATCGGTTGCATTGCTACTGCTGGCCGTCATACGTCCCAGCGCATGCGCCTGCTCCGCCATCTACATCCCAGTAGCAGGTCAGAACCTGACGTCACAGATGGCGCCACGCGGCAGAGACCACGCTGGCATGGCGGAGATGTGCAACTCGGATCCGCTCTACACGCTGCTCGCCAGTACCGCGATCACGCCGCCGATGGCAGCACTCTGCAGCGGTCTCGTGCCGCTGGCGCTGCGCAAGCGCGGCGGTGACGTCACGTGGAGCGCGCCGTGGGACGAGGTCAAGGTCAGGACTACTTCTCTGTGTTCTAAACTAGATGACCTGCCCGGCGTTGCTCGTGCTGGCGGGGAGGGGTGCATGTGATTTAGGTAACCCGCATTACACCTATGTGAAACGGATTGCCTATATTGCTCGGCGGAGAAACCCTGTCCATAGAGTTCCATGTACTAGGCCTAAAGAGGAAGCATTTTCCTGACGACCGGAATAAACTACAATAAACTAACTAACCAACTGTGAGATATGCAACAGAAATTACTTCAAAGTAATAGTGTTTCCGTAAAGTAATTCTTGGAATGTGTGTACATGACTTGTCTAGCCGAGTCGAGTCAAAGGTGGCTGAATCGCTATTTCTAGCGTAAGCAGATTTGAAAACTTGCAAAACAATTCGCACGCACTCGTCTATGCAGAACAATAAATTGAATTTTCTATTAGGGGTGGTTTTTTTTTCAATTAGGGGTGGTTTGCGAAATTGGGTAAGACCCCTAAGATGTGCGCAGCACCCCATGTAAACTCCATACCAAATTTGGTTGAGATGGGTCAAAGGGTATAGGAGTATGAAGAACATACAGTCATACCTACAGACAGACAGACAGAGTTATTCTACTTTATAGATTGATAGATAGAAGATAGATAGATAGATAATATTGCCTTCATGCACATGATTACTTGTCAGTAATCACTCTAAATATGAGGAACTTTAGATTGCATCTGGCAGAATTTCTTATTCCCTTTAACTTTATATAGGAGATAACTATGGCAACCTTTTCTTATACAAAAAGCCTACCGGCTCTGTGAGGCAACAACTTGGCAGGTTGTTTGATACCGTTCGTGCATTTCAGACCCCGAGAATCACTTTGAAATTGTTGAAATCATAAAATCTACCTGGGGGGCCTGGGGGACCCCACACCCACCAACCCCTCATGACCACCACTAGCTTGACCACTGTGCTTGCAGGTAGTGAACAGTACCGACCTCTCAACGAGCACACTGGACGGAAGAGGTACCGTGGGTGCCATCGACGTCACCACCGGCAAATGGCGCCTAGTCGACGAGAGCTACAAGTTCACCTGCGCCATCTGTGAGTTGGCGCCACAACGTCGACTCCAGGACACAGCGCATCTCATGGCCAGTCGACCGAACTACACGTTCACAATTGCTGGGAAGAACACAGACGAGATAGAAGAATGTGCTTTTGATATCACAAGTAATAACACAATTGCCCCCCTATTCTCTAACGAAAACGAAATTATTTCGTCCTGAAATCAATATGCCATTTAAGAAAGTAAAGAGCCATCTGTTGGTGAGGTGGGGTGCTTATCTTGTCAGACTTTAACGCATGCGCGCATCCCTATTTTTGGTGTCGTGACGTCACCCCACCCACAGCCTTCTCGAACACACGTACATTTATGACAGACATCAAACATACACTGTTTGACACACTATAGACAGCTGTGGACCTGTCCGGCTTTATCGCAGCGCACTGATTGCCTTTTCACGGTAATAAGGCTAACATGGATCTGAAATGACTTCAGAGCAGACCTATTTGATTGCATTTTCGTTACAGAATAAGGGTCCAAACGGTTATTCAAGGTTTAAACATACCGGTGTCGCCTCAGCAACAGATACATACGCGAAGTCCGACACCAGGCTTTATCGTATTTGAGGTCATTACAAAATAAGGGTCTGGTAGCTTGTGAGAGGATCGGTGTTTCTGATAGAGTGTGTCCATCTCAAAGCAAATGTCACACAGAAAACATATTCGTGATCAAGTAGTAGTATAATGGTGTTAAACGGCGCGTCGACAGCGAGGTTAATTTGCAAACATTATGTTTTATTTTTGGTTGATCTTATATGGAGGTCAAGTGGAGGGGGTCGACCAAATGGCCTCGGTTTGGGGCCAGAGAGTCTGACAATGGTGGGAAGGCCACTTTCGAGAGATCGCATGGCTAGGTCGACCCTGGCTGCTCTTTGTCTTGGCCCCACCACTGGTCCATTACACATGTTCGTGATCAATTTGCAGATAATTTGGCCCAGCGGCTGTCGTTGGACCCGGTCCAAGTTGTGTGTCCCGATGTCGACGCCTTCGCTCTGCCGCTGCGAGGACATTGTGTGGTGTTCACGTCGACGTCGCTCGCCGCCGACCTCGACGCGGCGGGCGCCGTGACGCTGGGCGACGGATGGGACGGCTCATGCACGGCGACGGTGTCCCACGACGTCGTCGTGTCGAGCTGCGAGTTTGATTCGACATCGGAAGGCGGTGACGTGTTCTTGTGGGAGGCGACAAACCAGGGTAACGAACAAGTCTCACGTTGAATGTAAACGTTTCAAGTAACATACCGTGTTATATTTTATATCATTAGAAAACTCACGTGGACGTCTTTGCAGATTAGACCTTATGCTCTAAAAACCGCCAGTGGAATTAAAGAGTATGAGAAGTGAAGGATGTAGAGTAAATATTATGAAATAAAGGTAATTACCTCGAAATGAAACTGTGCTTTAGCAGCGTCGAGCTAACGCCCAACTAGACCTATTCGGCAAAGTTAAAGACGAACATCAATCAATAATGTGTATCAAACCGTAAGCGGTAAAGATGTTATGCTAGGTGGCATTGTTTATTTATTGACATAAACAATAAATAATCTAAGCACCATGGCTGGAACTGTAGATCCTAAAAAGTGATGCCCACTTTTGCATTTTATTTTGGGTTCAACCTTTTGTCTTCCTTTTCTCCCGGTTATTGAGAGACTACCTGAGTGCTTCAAAACACTTTGAAATTCGTCTGCAAGTGAAAACCAAATACAAGCGCTCGGCCGTTTTAGAAAATTGAGAGAGAAAAATTGTTTCATAAGTGGGTCTAACATTAATAGGATGTTCACATGATCAGTCTGCTTATATAATAGTAACACTTTTTCATTTTTGCTTCTTGCATTGTTAATTAGGCGCCGCTTATTCAACAAAACCGCTCAAAACTATGACATTTCCGATACGATCTGAGACCATACCCGTGAACCAATTGATCTCAAACTATAATCATGATTAGATCAAAGACAAAGTTAGGGTTATCTCTTGGCACATTTTTAAAACTATATATCATACGGCACCCAATGGGACAAGAAAATATAAAAATGTTCACCAAAAATCCACTAATTATTACTAATTAAAAAGCAAAAAATTAAAAATGTACTAATTGATAACCCTAAGTTTGTCTTTTATCTAATCATGAATAAAATTTGAAATCATTTCGTTAACCCATTTAGTCTCCAATCGTATCCAAATAAGTGCTTGCAACACGCGGCAAAATCGCTCGCGCTTGACCTTATAACACACCTCTTCCTCACCAGGTTCCGTGGCACAACAGGGCAGTCTTCTGTCACCCGAAGTAGCGTCCAGAGAATGCACCGCCACTCCGTCGGGACAAGCCATGTGGTCCGACGTCTTGCGCTGGCATGCAGTCTGGCAACCCTGCGACCGAGATACCATCTCTACCATGAGCCTCGACGCGCGCAGGTCGGCGGCAACCGCCCTCGTCACGTATTGCAAGGACGTGCTAGAACCAATCACACTCGACAACACGGCGTTTGTCGACTACGCAGGGTTGGTCAACCAGTTCGTGGAGCTACATGCCGAGTCCGATGAAGACATGCGATCCCTTCTAAATGCAATCTCTACCAGTTACTTCTTTTACTCTGGTGTAACTCCGACGGTCGTCGCCGAGCTGTCCAGCGTCTTGTTCGCCATCACAGTGCTCACAAATGAGACATTTACCCTAGTATCAAACACCTTAAACATCACCCTTGTCGGTGATGACGGGGAAAAACACCAGCCTGAAGGAAACCGCCCGGAATTAACAAGCATACTTCTAACTGTCCCGAAAATTATCTTCGAAGAGAATCTTCAATTCTCCGTGATAGCAATCAACGACACATCCGCAGCATTCTATCCGTTTAACGAAACCGCTGAAAATGCGATTTTCTTATCACTGCTTTTCACTAACAACATCGACGTTACACTGATCGAGAGGAATGTATCCGAAGAAGTGATTCCGCCCAACTCGTCCCTGAGGTTACGTGTAGGTAAACTCAACTCGTCGCCACATTGGGAATGTTTCTACTGGGACTTGGCGGGAAACCCGAGCGTCCCGTGCGAGGAACACGACGGCGAGCTCCTGTGCCGCAATGCTTCAAGTGGTTACTACCTGCTGCGCGAGGTGGAAGCGCACGAACGAGTGACGTCATGGAAGATGTGGCACGTCTGGATCATTGTGGCGGTGCTTTTGGTCTGTGTGGCCGTGCGGACGGCGATGAAGATCAGATCCTGTGGCAAGAGGAAGGCAAGGATGTTCAAGAACAGGGCGATGGCGAGATATACTCCGGACGAGGGATTCGTTGACCAGGAGGTGGCTCCCAATGTAGACGAGGGGGTTTTACCTGCAGAAGTTGTTGTTACCGTCCGTTCGTACGCGGTCCTTTAGTGTTCTGCTTTGCCTGCACAAGTATTAAAGTTTAAGCGTTCATAGTTTATTGTTCATTGGTTAATTCGTCACACTGTGGTCAGAAAGTGATGTAAGTCACGACATCAATTAAAAATAATATTAGAATAACAACTGATACAGTCAAGATATTATACAAACGCAGGATTACTACACTGTATGTGTAAAAACATTTGTCAATTAGATACTGTTTTAAAATCTAATTCTTAAAGTACACTGTGATCAGCAAGTTACGCACTTTATATTTTTTATTTCGTCTGGCAGAGCATTAACAAATAGCGCAACACCGTATTGAATTCTAGACTGAAAGTGGGAAAAATAAACTAGCTTATAGCTCGAGCTCTTGGCCACAAATCACTATAGATACGATCTGCGCTTAGGAATAGGTAAGTGGGATCCTTTAAGGGACTTGCTTGCCCGTCAGAAGATGGTCAGATGACTTTAGGTCTAGAGGTCTTAAAGAATGGAAACTGTGTTTGTTTTTCATATTGATTATGTCTATTCTGTATTATTTTGTTAGAATAAAAAGAAATTCGTTCTCATTTACTTCTTGTAAATTGTCAACCCAATGCTTCATATCATTCCGTCGCCATTAGCCTCGCTGCAGAACAGTACGACGTTAAGCCCCAAACAAAAAAATGCTTCATATCATTGGTTTAGGATAGTTCTGACTTCAAAGGTGAAATTACTAAATTAGGTTTCCCGTTGTAATGATGACTCCTGGTTTATCCTTAGGACGTAAACCAATGGCTGGTGATTGGATACAATCGGTTCTCGTCAGATCAGCCAGTTGCTGCAGTTGGACCAGAGAGACTGGGGTGATTAGGGGGTTAGTGTGACGACCTCCATCCTCCTGTTATCAGTCTCTCGACGGCGCGGGTTGTGGAGGCCCTTGCTGTGAATGATTCACCATCTTTCGGATGCCGTTACCGGGTTTTCTCTCCTCCCTTCTCTATTTTATATCCTTACTAGTGGAGCCTCAGCTCAGCTCTGTTGAAAATATAGGATGACAATCAAAAATAAAATGGAACCCATACTGGATAAGTCAATGAAGTACGAGATTTTTACCAGTGTATTTTACTGGTAGAATTTTACACAAGTAAATTTTCTATAGATTCTGGGTCAAGACTGGGCTATTTATTTCATCTTGCAACCACGGATGAGAGAAGTGAGTAGTAACCATATGAAGTCTTCAACATCTGTACAAGAGAAATATATGCAATGATTAGTTCTTTTATAATACGCAAGAGAAAAACAAGGTCACAAATACGCACAATTCTTAAAGTCACAAAAGTTAGCGGAACGAAACCAGCGCCCTTCAAGACCACTGGTTGATTAGCCATCGACATCATGATCCGCATTGATCGCTTGAAGCTTTCCGACGCTTCGAACCAATCACAACCGTAGAGAGCCTCCCTCACTGCTTCACTCTGTAACGGGACAACAGGTTGATTAGCCATCGACATCAAGAACCGTATGATCATCGTACCCGAGCGAGACTTATTTGCTGGAACCGCACCAGCCATATTCGTTGGCACCTACAGAGAAACCTTGCCCCGACTCTTGCCTCCTGTAGTCAGTGTTTCTCAGCCTTTTGAGACACCTCTAACTTTCTCTGTAGTAGGTACATTTCGGTACATATTGTAATATAATGTAATAGTTATACTCAAGGACTTACTCCAATGAAAAACAAGTTTGGGTAAGAAAACACATTTGTGCTCGAATCCTTAGGCAGGGCCACACAGGCCACACATGTGGGTCCGCCGGGCCGCTCAGGTCGGGAACATTTTGAAATTCGAAAGATTTTTTTCCCATTTTAATTCGTTCTAGACAATAATTTTCGTCGATTTCATTTTATTACGTCACAGAGAATATGTTTACACATTTTGTATTTGTGGTAGCAATTCCGCCTCCTCTCAACCCCGCCGGTAGAGAACCACTGCTTTAAATAATCAAGTTCGATCATACTTCGATTGGTTTGTAAGTTTCCTCACAACCTTAGAGAGTCTCTTCACTGCATCACAATGACATAAACATATGAATGTTTTCCTGGCCATTTCCTGGATATTTCTGCGCTTGATAATCCCCCAGCGACCACCCGTTCACGCACCGAGGCTAGGCGAGGTGGTGGGGATCGTCAAGCGCAGCAATTGTGCCATCAAAGTAGTTGTATCTCTAGGAAAACATTGTTAAACTCTGGTCAACCTCATTACCAACAGAGTCCAACTCTATTTGTCAATCCCTCAAGGTCTTACCTCAGCCGAGAGTTGATCGAATAGGAGACAGTACACGGAGATGATGAATGTGCCTAAGACATGCAATGGCATAATCATCAAAGTGATCGCATCTATAGTGCGTACCTGCGGAGGAAAATAGATTGATTAGGTTGTTAGTTGCCAAGAAAAATATCTAAGTATAATGAATTTACAAAGTGATCGCATTAATTGTGCGTACCTCCGGAGGAAAAGAGATACATTAGGCAGTTAGAATGTCTAAGTGTAGATAATGGATTTTACCTGGAATAAGTATACAGCTACAACAGAAGTAGACACAAGGTAGAAAATAATTCCAGCCATAATATTCGGTTGCAGGAAGGCAAGCATGCCATTGAAACATCTGAAAAAGTTTGAAGCATGAGAATGATAATGCGAAATTTAATACAAAATCTAGAGATAAAGCAAGACACGCTGTTTGCGACCCTATACAAACTTATATTGTAGGGTTTTGGGGTTTGTTTCCCTACCTTAAGAGTGCCTGGTGGTGCTGGACACATTCAACCAATAGACTTTGCATTTCCAACTTAAGGTCATCGCTCGTCTCATCAACTTTGTCCATGATTGACTGATTAACAATCTCTTTCAATTTCTGGATTCCCTCTTCCAAGTCTGAAAGGACATTAGGAGATGGTGGTGCTCCTTCTTGTCTTAAATCCTTCACACCTCGCTCAGCTGGTATTCGACTGATCTCAGTCTTCTGGCAACGCTTGGCCATGATATTGTACTCGAGACTGTCAGCTCCTCCTTGACTTAACTCCACCACACCTCGCTCAGCTGGTGTTCGACTGTTCTCAGTCTTCTGGCGACGCTTGGCCATGATGTGCTCGAGACTGTCAGCTCCTCCTTGACTTAACTCCACCACACCTCGCTCAGCTGGTGTTCGACTGTTCTCAGTCTTCTGGCGACGCTTGGCCATGATGTGCTCGAGACTGTCAGCTCCTCCTTGACTTAACTCCATCACACCTCGCTCAGCTGGTGTTCGACTGTTCTCAGTCTTCTGGCGACGCTTGGCCATGATGTGCTCGAGACTGTCAGCTCCTCCTTGACTTAACTCCATCACACCTCGCTCAGCTGGTGTTTGACTGTTCTCAGTCTTCTGGTGACGCTTGGCCATGATGTGCTCGAGACTGTCAGCTCCTCCTTGACTTAACTCCATCACACCTCGCTCAGCTGGTGTTTGACTGTTCTCAGTCTTCTGGCGACGCTTGGCCATGATGTGCTCGAGACTGTCAGCTCCTCCTTGACTTAAGGTGGCTCATCCAATCGGGCATGGTCTCAGATTTTCATAATTTTTTGTCTACTTATTGATAATCATGCCATACACAATCCCTGAAAAAATTAAACACTTCTCGTGTCTAGTTTTTGAGATAAATTGAGTTTTCTTCCCCATGTTATCTTATGGCAGACAAGTAAAATCGTGTCACATTTAGGCTAATAATGAAGATCTAATTTTTATGTAGTCCCAACTTTGATCAAAAAACTTTTTTTCTGGTAGATATATGGATATCCTATTAGAGAAAAAATTGAAAACAATACCAACGTGTGCTATTTTAGAAGTTATAAGTCAAAAACGCAATGATTTTCCTATACCTCCTGTGTTAAAGTTTTCTTCATTCTCGGAAGGCAATAATTTTAAACCTCGCTGTAAGACAGGAATTGCAAGTTAAATGACATTTTATTATTTGTTTATACTTAAATAGAGTTCAAATGTTGGAAAAAGTAATTCATGATGGTAATTTCAAAAAATAATTATTTTGGCATGTTCGATCGGTTGAGCCACGTTAACTCCATCACACCTCGCTCAGCTGGTGTTCGACTGTTCTCAGTCTTCTGGCGACGCTTGGCCATGATGTGCTCGAGACTGTCAGCTCCTCCATGACTTAACTCCATCACACCTCGCTCAGCTGGTGTTCGACTGTTCTCAGTCTTCTGGCGACGCTTGGCCACGATGTGCTCGAGACTGTCAGCTCCTCCTTGACTTAACTCCATCACACCTCGCTCAGCTGGTGTTCGACTGTTCTCAGTCTTCTGGCGACGCGTGGCCTTGATGTGCTCGAGACTGTCAGCTCCTCCTTGACTCAACTCCATCACACCTCGCTCAGCTGGTGTTCGACTGTTCTCAGTCTTCTGGCGACACTTGGACATGATGTGCTCGAGACTGTCAGCTCCTCCTTGACTAAACTCCATCACACCTCGCTCAGCTGGTGTTCGACTGTTCTCAGTCTTCTGGCGACACTTGGCCATGATGTGCTCGAGACTGTCAGCTCCTCCATGACTTAACTCCATCACACCTCGCTCAGCTGGTGTTCGACTGTTCTCAGTCTTCTGGCGACGCTTGGCCATGATGTGCTCGAGACTGTCAGCTCCTTCTTGACTTAACTCCATCACACCTCGCTCAGCTGGTGTTCGACTGTTCTCAGTCTTCTGGCAACGCTTGGCCATGATGTTCTTGAAACTCTCAGCTCGGATGTTCAACAAGTTGTCACACATAACTCGGAATTGACAAGTGATGTGCAATGTTAATGTGAACAAGACGTATTGTGGAACTCCGAAGATGAATATTGCTGCTGACCAAATCACAACTAGGAGCAACGCAGTGATTTCTCTGTTTGGTGACTGCAATACGTTGTATGGATAGTGGTACCTGAAAATTATGCCTGCTGTTATCAAACGAAAAATACGAGATATGAAAAATACGAGATATAGAATAGGGCCCCAGGGGTGCTATTTTCGAGATCGTTCGAGCGCTCGCATAATCGAGCGTGACGTCAAAGTGACGTCCGTCCGAAGGAAATAGCATCCAATAAGCCAAATCAGTTTATAGTTTTGTTTTGTCTGACGTCATATCAGCTCGTACCCGTATGATATTTTACTCGAACGATCTCGAAAATAGCCCCCCAGGGCTCTAGTAACTCTCACTGCCATTAAGATAGCATTACTCCGAAACGAAGGCGGCCGCGACGAGATCAAAAAATATATAAAAAAGGCCCCCAGAGTCATGTTCTTTCGGAACTTTTTTTTTTTACTCATAATTCAATTGCATTAAATTATGTACTGTACTTTTTATTTAATCTATTAATTGAGTATGAGTTTCAATCGTATTTTTTCAGCGCAAAATTATTTTTATATAAATTTACCCAATTATCTAAGATAAAATACAACAATTAATTCGTTAGGGTTGTTCCCATTTGTTTTCTAAAACATTGTCCATAGATTTTTTTTCACAAATCTATGAAATAATGAATATTTATATTCATTTATCTGGGCAGCCATACTGTCTTTTAACGAAATTTTTCTCTAAAACTGACAGAAGTGTTCTAATATTTGAATGAATTGTTAGGAAGATAGACTCTTCATAAAGGTAAATAAAGTACAATTATTACCCAATTTATAAATTACATTCTTACCCAGCTGTGTTCAGTTCATCGGTGAATAATAAAAACACGAACGATGCAATCGACAGCGGAAAAATTATCGAAAAATGAACAGTCTGGACGTATTTCATCATAGCATCTGTTTTTCTCTTAGTTCTATTGACAATCAAGAGATTGCGCGATCTGCTCCTTGAGAACTTCGCATTGACCTCCTCCATAGCTACAAGCAAGTGACGTAGTTTGCCTGGACTCGAGTAGAAGTTGCAGAGTGACACAGCGAAGAGAGAACTCAAGTTTAACAAATAGACTAGCTTCGGCAGCGCTCGGAAAGTGATTTCGCTAGAGTTGATGTAGAAATAAAACCAGCGGTTGAACATCGCTTCGAAACATTGTTCTGCCACAACAAGTCGCGGCAGAAAATATCTCAGACCATTTGTAAAGCTCTTCTTAACATTGGAGGAGTAAGGACGAATTCCTGAAAATTGAAATATATTTTTATCAGATTTGATAACATTAGTTTTTAAGCTGACATTTTCAAATGAGTATACTGGGCATAGGGTAAGGTAGCCGATAATGGAAAGTTCCATTTAATGGACAGGGAAACACATTTCTCATGTGATGTCTTGGATAGGGTTTTAGATGTAAGAATGTATTTTTAACCAAACGTTGTACGTTAAGGATCAAACGCATGAAAACAAGGACGCATCAAACGCAAAATATCTCTACGGCACTTTATCCACGAGTCACGACATATCTCAAAGAAATATAATTCCTGGTCCATTTAAGACGCGAGTCCATTAACCTTGCTCTAATATTTGTTTTATATTAGTAACAAAAAACTCGAGTTTTCCTATAAGTTTTTGAATACGAAATTTTTAAATGCTCACTAAAGTTGAACACAAACTCAGAACTGAGAAAGAGTTATTAAACAAGGCAAGGAAAACAATTTTCGCGAGAATAAGGGGGTTGAATGGGACGCCCCCTCCTCCAGCCCCGCATGGCTTTTTTTGGTGTTTGGACACTTTCAAATTAATTTTTTAGTATTTTTTTCTTACGAAATGAAACTATACATAACACAACAAAGAACGTTTAAGTTTTCGTGATATTCAGGGGGGGGGGGCAAATACCTTCTCTTGCCCTCACCCCCCTATACGTCAATACACGCACCTAAGCTGTCCAACACACTGACTGACGCCTTGAAGATGTGATCCTCGTCAGCCTCTTCAGGAGATACCCGAGACATCACTGCTGACGTCAGAGGCGATGAAGAACAGAGATACAAGAGAGTTGACTGGATTCTCTGACGCGAACCTTCAGACAAACCGTCGACGGGTAGGGAAATGTTATTGATATTATTGTGTGGATATCGACGAGCGTTGAAGCCGCCTTTCCGTGACGGCGTGTTTTAAGATTTTGCGTTGCTACTCTTAAAACACGAATTTTGCCGCGTGTTTCAGGCACTTTTTTGGATACGATTGGAGACAAAATGGGTTGAGGAAATTATTTGAAATTTTTATCATGATTAGATTTAAGACAAACTTATATGGTTATACCTTGGTACATTTTAAACTTTTGCTTCGTTAATTGGTTGATTTTTTGTGAAAAATTGTCTATTTTCTTGTCCCGCTGGGTGCCGTATGGAATTTAATTTCAATAATGTGCCAAGTGATAACCCTAAGTTTGTCTTTTATCCAAACATGATGAAAATTTTAGATCAATTGGTTAACGTGTTTGGTCTCCAATCGTATAGGAAATTTCATAGTTTTGAGCGGTTTTGTCCAATAACCGGCGCCTAATTAACAAGGCAAGAAGCAAAAATTATAAAGTGCTGCTAATATACAATCAGACTGATCATGTGAACATCCTATCAAAGTTACACCCACTTATGAAACAATTTTTCTCTCTCAATTTCTAAAACTGCCGAGCACTTGTATACCTTAACATATTAATGAATGATGGCTAGGAGCATTTTTCCAAGAATCTGATGAAGTTACTAAGCTGATTGCCCTCCCCCCTCCCTGCCACCCCGGGTATGCCAGGAATCATCACTGATTGGTAAACTGAGGTTCATGCCCTGCAGGCTGTCGTTTGGATTA
This sequence comes from Leuctra nigra, assembly GCA_934045905.1. Taxonomy (NCBI): domain Eukaryota; kingdom Metazoa; phylum Arthropoda; class Insecta; order Plecoptera; family Leuctridae; genus Leuctra; species Leuctra nigra. Next base: position 15,464,471 of record OW203769.1, read on the forward strand.
TTATCAATAGAAACGAAATTGGGGTAATTTCGATGTGGGGTGTACATATTATTATATTGTGTACAGTGTAGGTATAATAAACACAGCACATGACTCATGGTGGAAATGCTATAGGTACACTCAACAAAAGATAAAATGGATTCGAAAGAAATTGATTGGCTGAAAAGATTTGATGGCATCTTCCGATGAGGTCTATGCTAACTTGTCATCAACTCCAGTAGGTGAGCTCTGATTTCATTAATAATAAGGATGAATTGATTGTCAAGAAACCTGACCATCAGAGAATCCGTTTAGTTAAATTACTCTTTTGTCTTCGTTTTCAACATAAAAACGCGCAAGCGCCGAATGACGCAGTCATGGAAAGGCAGCTTGACCTTCGCGTTTTGGATTGGGTTACTTCAGTCTTGCATTATTGATATTATTGATTATTCTTCAATTCAAAATATAAAATGAGATCTCTTTCAATGTTTGAATTGGGTGGATTTTGGGGTTATTTTTTAACCTGTGACAAGGACGAATGTACCACAAAAAGTAATATTAATTCCTCTAATTTTAATCATTTTATCTAAACAAAACTATAAATATTGTTTGAATGAAATCCATTTATTTTGTATTATTATTAAGTGGGGTTTCTACAGAAACTATGGCCGTTTCCCACATTCAAGATGCCACCTCTTCCTATCCACACAGTCATCATCTTTTAGCCCTTTTGCCTCCATGTCCGACCTGACCTGCCACTTCCACTAATCCCTTTAGGTCGTCCTCTCTTTCTTCTACCTGGAGGCGGTTATATCTATCTCCCCCCTCCCCCCAAAAAAAATCATACAATTCATTTATCATAATCAATAAATTAATGATTTATCATAATATTTATCGTAGTCAAGATGGCAAAAATTAGTGCGTTTAGTGAAACAAACATGAACATCGGTTCACACAAATTTGGTTATGAGAATTCAAAAATGTATGGCTATAAGCTGAATAATTATCAGCATAATTAGCATAAAATTAATAAAAGAAATTTAACACTTGATCATATTTTATAAATGGTCTTCATGGGTACCTACCTTATCACTAATTGTCTTAATTTTGTGTTTTTTGATGATTATCATAATTAATTATACAGAATTAATTATTAGAGCATCTATCAGTTGATAATGCATCTGACTGGATATCGGAAGATCGTGGGTTCGAGTCCAACTCGAGGAAAATCTTTGCATATTGTAGTTGGTATTTATTAAGGATTAATTATGTTAAATTCACATTTTGGTAATAATTTTAGTTGTTTCTTATCAAACAGGATATTTAATGTCACAAATACTTCTCTAATGTGATTTCATTGCATAACATAATACATTGTTTTGATAATTCTTTAATTCCAATAAATAACACAAAATATTTATGAATATTGTATAGGATAACATCCTATACCTAGTAGAATGTAATTATAGTTAAATACAAGTAATATGGGAAATTCATCATTCAGGCAAAGGGACAAAAGTGCTTATTGATCACTTTATGAAAACTATATAATCTTACAAAGGTCAGTCAGAGGCTGTTGCCATCGGATTATACCGAGTATCATCAGTTTCTGCAAAGGTCACAGTTGATTTTAATATCCAGAAAGCCGAAAATGCCATGTTGTTGCTTACAGTAAAAGTGTTTGGTCTGCTCCTTAGTTTATTAGGTAGTAACGGTATGTTGAGTGACTGTGAGGGTACAGTACGACTTGGCTGGGTGGTGCGACCGCTCCACTTAATTAAAATTAGCGAGCGAAGAGCGACTCATTAAAAACTCGAAACAACTCTTGGAACTACACCAGTACTGCGTTAAAATAATTAAAATAAACTGCCCAATATTTCGCGAGTGCTTCGACTCGCTTCGTCCGGTGCCTACTGAATAATGATGAGCTCACTCTTACGCCCCTAGTCAACTCAACCGTCAAAACAACATCCCCAGCACGACACAACTAGCACTATCTGTGGGTTTAGTAAACAATTAAATACAAACGCCCTCTATCAAGCAACCCACAAACCAAGCCAGTCAATGCCCCTATGCATTCTGCTGGATGCATTTGACCGATGACGACAACAAGGAACGCCACGATTCATAAAAAAAGCAACTGCTCTGGCTAATAACACTATTCCCACACGCGATGAAAGCCGCCTCAATAAACCTACGTTTTTTAGTATCCTCTTCATTGTACATTTTTCTGGCCGCATCCCATTGAAAATTATGACACTGTGTCCAAGCGTGCTCAGCAACTAATGAAGTACGAATTTTGTGGTTTTTTACATTCTTTTTATGCTCCTCTATCCGAATAGATAACGGTCTACCTGTCTCGCCAATGTAAACATCTCCACACTGACAAGGCAACGAATAAATAGCATTTCTTGAGCTTTGAATTTTATCACGTGGTTTAGTAGAACACAACATACTTCTCAAAGAGTCAGAGGATTTCAAAACCGTTCTAATGTTAAAAGAGTTAAGAATGCGCCTAATATTTTCCGAAAAACCTGGAATATAATCAAAAGTAATAGTTTTTATGCACTGAGGTAATGATTGACGCATTGAAGAGCGACTCATTTTGACAACGCCTTCTTTTGACACAGGCTGTTGGTTCAAGGAATCTGATTGCGAAACTGAATCTGCAATGCTGTCGACGCACTCAGTAAAATCCATAGCGATGTCCAACAGATGAATTTGTTCATGAATTGTTCACTTGTTTAACTCGTCCACACTCGCGCTTTCGTTCAAGATTGTGAACACTTTGACAGAGGGTCGTTGCGCGTGGTCGTTCCACCACTGCAGCTGCGCACTGCCGAACAGGATGTAAAACGTCCCCGCGCAGACGTAGAAGCCTGCAGCGATGAAGAACACGATCCGCCACTGATCAGCCGAGGTCTGCCGGAAACACACGAACAATATTAGTAGATGTAGAAGCCAGCAGCGATGAAGAACACGATCCGCCACTGATCAGCCGAGGTCTGCCGGAAACACACGAACAATATTAGTAGATGTAGAAGCCAGCAGCGATGAAGAACACGATCCGCCACTGCTCGGCCGAAGTCTGCCGGAAACACACGAACAATATTAGTAGATGTAGAAGCCAGCAGCGATGAAGAACACGATCCGCCACTGATCAGCCGAGGTCTGCCGGAAACACACGAACAATATTAGAAGACGTAGAACCCTGCAGCGATGAAGAACACGATCCGCCACTGATCAGCCGAGGTCTGCCGGAAACACACGAACAATATTAGTAGATGTAGAAGCCAGCAGCGATGAAGAACACGATCCGCCACTGATCAGCCGAGGTCTGCCGGAAACACACGAACAATATTAGAAGATGTAGAAGCCAGCAGCGATGAAGAACACGATCCGCCACTGCTCGGCCGAAGTCTGCCGGAAACACACGAACAATATTAGTAGATGTAGAAGCCAGCAGCGATGAAGAACACGATCCGCCACTGATCAGCCGAGGTCTGCCGGAAACACACGAACAATATTAGTGGATGTAGAAGCCAGCAGCGATGAAGAACACGATCCGCCACTGATCTGCCGAAGTCTGCCGGAAACACACGAACAACATTAGTAGATGTAGATGCCTGCAGCGATGAAGATCACGATCCGCTCTGCTCGGCCGAGGTCTGCCGGAAACACACGAACAATGTTAGTAGATGTAGAAGCCAGCAGCGATGAAGAACACGATCCGCTCTGCTCGGCCGAGGTCTGCCGGAAACACACGAACAACAGGCGTATTAGAAGAAGATAAGAACACAACAGAAAAACAAGTTTTACAAATGTTTATCTGGAATATAATGAACGAATCTTGGAGAAGCTAAACAAGTCAGCTTGGAATAGCAGCTCAGCATTTATCAAAAGGTTTTTAAAAACAATTGCGTAAGACGATAGAGCACTGGCCAAACTTTCTCCCGCTAGAGTGGTGCAGCGCTTCCATCGCGTTAGGGATAAGTGTGATGTAAGCTGTGGTGATAAAAATGGAAATTTGCCATTTCCAATTTGCCATCTTTAGAATTTGCCACCATTTTAGAAAAAATTAAAGCCAACAAAGTCCATCCACAGTCTTCGAATGCATCGAACGCAGCGCCTGGTGACCTACTGTCACCTACTGTACTGTGTACACTACTGTACACTACTGTACTGTGTAGCTTTCCATCGTCCTATCAGCAAAAAATATTCTTGAAAGAAGAAAACATTTTAAATTACGACCGATTGTAAAAAAATCCAGGCATTAACTATCCAAGTCCATTAACCCTTGAATCGTCAATCCATGGAGTTATAAATATATAGTACATAACTCCATTGTCAATCTCCCTCTGTAGTGACTTAGATTGCTTGTCTTCAAAAAGGCCCATGCGGTGGTAAACAACATCTGACTGTGACTGTACTCACGCTGTCAGACACGACGACGCCGACGACGAGGGGCCCCACGACCCCCATGACGTTGGTCAGGGAGTTGGCGATGCCGACCATGGTGCCGGTGAAGTTGGCGAGGGATAACATGTACTCACGCTGTCTGTGACGACGACGCCGACGACGAGGGGCCCCACGATCCCCATGACGTTGGCGAGGGAGTTGGCGATGCCGACCATGGTGCCGGTGTAGTTGGCGAGGGATAACATGTACTCACGATGACAGTGACGACGACGCCGACGACGAGGGGCCCCACGATCCCCATGACGTTGGCGAGGGAGTTGGCGATGCCGACCATGGTGCCGGTGTAGTTGGCGAGGGATAACATGTACTCACGATGACAGTGACGAGGACGCCGACGACGAGGGGCCCCACGATCCCCATGACATTGGCCATGGAGTTGGCGATGCCGACCATGGTGCCGGTGAAGTTGGCGAGGGATAACATGTACTCACGCTATCTGTAACGACGACGCCGACGACGAGGGGCCCCACGATCCCCATGACATTGGCCATGGAGTTGGCGATGCCGACCATGGTGCCGGTGAAGTTGGCGAGGGATAACATGTACTCACGCTGTCTGTGACGACGACGCCGACGACGAGGGGCTTCACGACTCCCATGACATTGGCGAGGGAGTTGGCGATGCCGACCATGGTGCCGGTGTAGTTGGGCGAGGGATAACATGTACTCACGCTGTCTGTGACGACGACGCCGACGACGAGGGGCCCCACGATCCCCATGACGTTGGCGAGGGAGTTGGCGATGCCGACCATGGTGCCCGTGAAGTTAGGCGAGAGGTCGATGTGGTTGACGAAGAACCCCACATAGGCGGCGCTGTTCGCACCGACGGCCACGGTCAGGAGTGCGATGGAGAGAGTCTTGTCGGTGGAGTAACCGAGACCGAGCAACATCGCAGCAGGTGTGAACATGCCTGCAGGAAACACGAGGACGCGTTGATCAGCGAGCATTCGTATAGGAATCCTGCTCGTGACGTCACAGTGGTAGAAAAATGGAGGCTGCTATGGTAGGGGAAATGTGTCAAAGCTATAAATTATAGCTATAAATCATATTTATCAGATGAATATTTAACTTGAACATGTGTAAAGATAAATATTGCGTATTATTATTAGCTTGTACTTACTTAAATATCTTTCTTTCACAAGTAATCACTCAAAATATGAGATTTGGATTGCCGCTGTCAGATTTGTTTTTCCCTATACTTTTGTATAGGTTACTATGGCAACCTTTTCTCACGCAGGATGCCTATTGCATGCGATTTTACGCGTTTGCAAGTATCTGCTCTACAGACCAATTATAAAGAGCCGAAACGAAATGGTAAAAAATAAGTGATACACATCTGATTTCAATCAAGATTTTGACACAATCAAATAAAACTATTGAGACTTTTCACAAACTATTTTTTAACTACCATGTCCTACCAGCGGTCTCTAGTATTGTTTTTGAACAAAATCTTCTAATCGGTTGAAATGTAGAAACAAGAACTGTGTCTAATCCAATTATTTTTGCATGCGGTCAATGGCATCAACATTTTGAGACACTTTGCCAATTTTCAGACACATTGGTCATAACTGCAACGGTTAGGAGTGGGTCAACGACCCCCCATTGTCCTAGTCAAGACCTCGACGAAGACAATGGGGATAGGGGAAATTTGGAGCATTTTATTCGTATTACCGGTATCTTTCTTTTGATTTTGAAAGCCAAGACTATTCCTTCTTATATGCAATGTTGTTGAACTTATTGATCTCGGAATAAACTTGGCGAGCAACTAATTAAGATATCCCTGAAGAGTGGGCGTTTGAGGGCAAATCCTCCGAGGAAATTGTCTGTAACAGACATATGTTTTTGTACAATTTTGAGGCACATTACGTCCAGTATTCAAGAAATCCTTTCAATCCCAATTAATGAAATCCCACATATGCCACCATTTGTAAAAGAGATGCAATTTCTCATTTCTTTTCCGGAGCTTGCTTCTTCTTCCCGTGTGTAGAAAATTTATTTCCAGCTAGCTGTATGCTTCTTCTGGTATGTTTTATTGTAACCGTGCCTATTTACAGACAAAGATGGCGGTCTGGATCAGGGAACGCCGAACGCCGCAGTTTGCCCGGGCCTGATCTAGAGAGTAGTCCTGATGCATTTCATTAGGTTGGTTCACAGGATGTTTCAAACGCTCATGGGCGTCCGCACGATTTCTGCCAGGGGGGGACAAGGCAAGGACAAATATTTTCCACGTGTTAGTTAAGGGGGGAGGGGGGGGGGGGGGGGGGCGAGGCCACCACCCAGCCCCGCAGGGCGTTGTTTGGACACTCTGAAATCAATTTTGTGAATTTATGAGTTGTATTTTGTTTAAATATTCCATTTTCTTTATAATTTGACACTTTGTGGTGGTGGAAGGCATGTCCCCTCCCAGCCCCCCAGGGCATTTTTAAGATTTTCTACAGCTTGAAATGAATTTTGAGGCGTTATGTTTTGTTGAAATAATAAATATTTCTTAAAATTTGACACTTATAAATATTAATTAATATTATTAAAATTAATATTTTTGAGTTTTTAGTTTACAAGATGAAACTATTTACGTAAATCACCACTCAAATTCTATGTTTTCTTGACATCCAGGAGGGGGAACCCTCCCCCATGTGGAAGCCCATGATAACGCTTATACACGCTTCTGTACTGTTCAGTTTAGATTGAAATATATCTCACCTAAACTATTGAACACTTTTCGTGCGACGGTCTTCGTGAGAATATCGTTGTTGGTGACGTAATCCGAGATTCTACTGATCAGGAAGCTCAACAGGAACATTGTGAGATAAGGAACAGCAGACAGCAGCCCGTTCTGTGGACACAAGAGCATTAGCGAACAGTCCAGACACTCACAACTCTAGTCGTAACGCTTGTTGAGCGTGGTCTTGAAGAGTTTTTAATCGATTTTATCAATATCTTTTACCAATGTAATTGTTAACAAAATAAGGCTTTGTACGCGTATTCAGAACAGTTCAATGAAAATAATTTCATAGTTTGGAATAAGTTATTAGTTTTATTTTGTCCAACAGATGTTTAGTGCCATAATTTTACTAATTTTCGGGTACTAAACGTCTGTAGGACAAAGTAAATCTATAAACCATTACTAGCTATGGAATTATTTTCATTGACTGTTCTGAAGACGCGTACAAAGCCTTTTTTTGTTAACAATTACATTGGTAAAAGATATTGATAAAAATCGATTAAAAAATTCTTCAAGGTCAAACTCACTACCCAGAAATTATTGTAATGGCCAACGGGAAAAAGTCGGCGAAAATGTTTCGTATCGTATCAACTCGATTGGCTTGAAAATGAACGTTAAAAGTATGACATTAACTCGCAGTTGGAATGAAATACCCATATGAATTCGAACACGATAATCTTATTAAACTAGAGGGACCCGTCATGGGGTGCGCGCGACGGCGTTCCCCACAGACAGACAGACATAAATGGGTAACTAGGTAGATCGAGTTTTTCGGAAATGCATGACATTTTTCCAAAGTCTTTATCTTTAACGGTTTATAAAGAATTTGTGAGAGAAGATTCTTACATGCCTTCTTCCTCTGAGGTATAAATTCTGTTCACAATCAGATAAGACGGCTGAGTAGTGAGCGTGGCCTTGAAAAGTTTTTTAATCGATTATAATCAATATATTTTACCAATGTCATTGTTAATAAAATAAGGTCTTGTTATAAAAATAATTTCATAGATTGGAATGATTTATTATTTTATTGTGTCTTACAGACGTTTAGTGCCACATTTTTAATAACTTTCAGGCACTAAACGTCTGTAGGACAAAATAATAATAATAAACCATTCGAAGCCATGAAATAATTTTCATTGAACTGTTCTGAAGACGCGTAGCCTTATTTTAATAACAATTACATTGGTAAAATATATTCATAAAATCGTGTAAAAAATCTTCAAGGTCAAACTCACTACTCAGCCGTCACAGTGACGGCTTCAGTGACACAGTGGTTAGAGTTGTTATACTTTCCAGGTTCACCTATGAAGTCGAATCTGGCTTTGAATCCTAGACTCACCGCTTTGAGGTCGAACCCAAGGACGGAGTTCATGAAGGACGGCATCTCCGTCATCAGCGTCCAGAAGCCCCAGCTGTTGCCGCAAGATGCCACGATGATCGCTATCATCGGCAGTGACGTCATCAACGCTCGCCACGGAGTCGAGAGCGTCTAGAATATGTGTCTCTGTTATTGTAGCGAAGACTCGTTGCAAGTTGTATTATTACAAAGCTTCCACTTTTGAGGCGGTGCAAGCGCGAGCGATTTCGCCACTTGTTGCAGGCACTTTTTTGGATACGATTGGAGACGAAATGGGTTGACGAAATGATTTGAATGTCAATCATGATTAGATAAAAGACAAACTTAGGGTTATTACTTGGTACATTGTTCATTCTTTGCTTTTTTAGCTAGTAATACCTAATTAGATGATTTTTGGTAAATTTTTTTATATGTTCTTGTCTCGCTGGGTGCATTATGAAATTTAATTTTAAAAATTTGCTAAGTGATAAACCTAAGTTTGTATTTTATCTAATCATGATTAAAATTGGAGATTAATTGTCTCCAATCGTATCGGAAATTTCGTAGTTGTGCGCGGTTTTGTTGAATTACCGGCGCCTAATTAACAACGCTGGAAGCAAATATGTAAAAGTGACTACTAATTGAGCGAGCGTAGCGAGCGTCACCACGGTACTCTTATGGCACTTTCTCTGAGTGCTTTTGTGTTTGTATTTTTGCCTGCACTGCCCAGGTCAAACCGCACAACCAATCGATCTGAAATTTTGCACACAATCTATGCGGTCTCTGGGATCGTTTTTGAACGGTATCCTGTGATTGGTTCAAATTTAAAAAAATTATCTTTCGGTTGGTTGGTCCGATCAATTTGAAATTTCGACAATTTGACCAACACTAGACGATCAGGATCTACTGACCTTGCTGGGTTTGTCCGAGGTCCTGAGAGAGTCCTCGATGTAGGCGCGCTCCTGGACGGAGATGAGTCGATCCTCTGCCGGGCTGTTGGAGCCGAGTGCGAGCCAGAGCAGCGACCAGCACTAGACGATCAGGATCTACTGACCTTGCTGGGTTTGTCCGAGGTCCTGAAAGAGTCCTGGATGTAGGCGCTCTCCTGGACGGAGATGAGTCGATCCTCTGCCGGACTGTTGGAGCCGAGAGCGAGCCAGAGCAGCGACCAGCACTAGACGATCAGGATCTACTGACCTGGCTACAAGTGTCCGAGGTCCTGAGAGAGTCCTCGATGTAGGCGCGCTCCTGGACGGAGATGAGTCGATCCTCTGCCGGGCTGTTGGAGCCGAGTGCGAGCCAGAGCAGCGACCAGCACTAGACGATCAGGATCTACTGACCTGGCTACAAGTGTCCGAGGTCCTGAGAGAGTCCTCGATGTAAGCGCGCTCCTGGACGGAGATGAGTCGATCCTCTGCCGGGCTGTTGGAGCCGAGTGCGAGCCAGAGCAGCGACCAGCACTAGACGATCAGGATCTACTGACCTGGCTACATGTGTCCGAGGTCCTGAGAGAGTCCTCGATGTAAGCGCGCTCCTGGACGGAGATGAGTCGATCCTCTGCCGGGCTGTTGGAGCCGAGAGCGAGCCAGAGCAGCGACCAGCACTAGACGATCAGGATCTACTGACCTGGCTACATGTGTCCGAGGTCCTGAGAGAGTCCTCGATGTAAGCGCGTTCCTGGACGGAGATGAGTCGATCCTCTGCCGGGCTGTTGGAGCCGAGTGCGAGCCAGAGCAGCGACCAGCACTAGACGATCAGGATCTACTGACCTGGCTGGGCTTGTCCGAGGTCCTGAGCGAGTCCTCGATGTAGGCGCGTTCCTGGACGGAGATGAGTCGATCCTCTGCCGGGCTGTTGGAGCCGAGAGCGAGCCAGAGCAGCGACCAGCACTAGACGATCAGGATCTACTGACCTGGCTACAAGTGTCCGAGGTCCTGAGCGAGTCCTCGATGTAGGCGCGTTCCTGGACGGAGATGAGTCGATCCTCTGCCGGGCTGTTGGAGCCGAGTGCGAGCCAGAGCAGCGACCAGCACTAGACGATCAGGATCTACTGACCTGGCTACATGTGTCCGAGGTCCTGAGAGAGTCCTCGATGTAAGCGCGCTCCTGGACGGAGATGAGTCGATCCTCTGCCGGGCTGTTGGAGCCGAGTGCGAGCCAGAGCAGCGACCATCACTAGACGATCAGGATCTACTGACCTGGCTGGGCTTGTCCGAGGTCCTGAGCGAGTCCTCGATGTAGGCGCGCTCCTGGACGGAGATGAGTCGATCCTCTGCCGGACTGTTGGAGCCGAGTGCGAGCCAGAGCAGCGACCAGCACTAGACGATCAGGATCTACTGACCTGGCTACATGTGTCCGAGGTCCTGAGAGAGTCCTCGATGTAGGCGCGCTCCTGGACGGAGATGAGTCGATTCTCTGCCGGGCTGTTGGAGCCGAGTGCGAGCCAGAGCAGCGACCAGCACTAGACGATCAGGATCTACTGACCTGGCTACATGTGTCCGAGGTCCTGAGAGAGTCCTCGATGTAGGCGCTCTCCTGGACAGAGATGAGTCGATTCTCTGCCGGGCTGTTGGAGCCGAGTGCGAGCCAGAGCAGCGACCAGCACTAGACGATCAGGATCTACTGACCTGGCTACATGTGTCCGAGGTCCTGAGAGAGTCCTCGATGTAGGCGCGTTCCTGTACGGAGATGAGTCGATCCTCTGCCGGGCTGTTGGAGCCGAGTGCGAGCCAGAGCAGCGACCATCACTAGACGATCAGGATCTACTGACCTGGCTACATGTGTCCGAGGTCCTGAGCGAGTCCTCGATGTAGACGCGCTCCTGGACGGAGATGAGTCGATCCTCTGCCGGGCTGTTGGAGCCGAGTGCGAGCCAGAGCAGCGACCAACCCAGTCCCAAGCCGCCGAACAAATAGAACGTCGACGGCCACCCAGCGGCGGAGGTTGCCAACAGACCGCACACGGGCAGAGAAATCACCGTTCCCAGTTGTCCTCCTTAAATAATAATAATGAAGTGATCATAAACGTATACAGAATTTTTGGTCTGACTTGGAGGTGTAGAAATTGGGTGAGAAATCGATACCAGCTTGTAAATTTATTCTGTCAAATGTTAGAATGAATTGACGAAAGTTATTTAAGTACTATTTCACACAGACTCTGGTCGTCTTCATGAGAGTGAAGTGAAGTGATGTCTACCAACAAAGAGGTTCTAGTAGGCTCGAAGCCTACTAGAACCTCTTTGCTACCAACCTGCGTAGACGAAAGTCACCAGAGTGCCTCGTTCTGAGGACGGAGCCCACTTGGACAGTTGCGAGTGAAGCGATGGGAAGAGAAACCCCTGGAACAAAACAGACATGTCACGTCGAAATGAGGAGTATTTGATATTAAGTTGATTCAGTTCTTGTGATCATATGATATTGGAAACGTCAGATGAACAAAAGAAGACATATGGTACTTTTAGTTAGCAAAAACGATACACAGACATTACATATTATTTCATTCAAGTATTGTGTACTAAAAGCTTTTGAAGATGTGGAATGAAAAATAAACCACGCCTCTTTATACAATCTGGGCGAGGCAACCGCAGTCTTTCCTAATTCTTTTCGGATTGATTCCATTCCGTTGGACTTGAACTAACCTGCGCCAGCCCCTGTACAACCCTGAGGGCACACACCAGCCCCCAGTCCCCCCCCCCCACTTCTTGTACTGACCTGTGCCAGCCCCTGGATGACCCTGAGGGCACACACCAGCCCCCAGTATCCCCTCCACTCCTTGTACTGACCTGTGCTAGCCCCTGGATGACCCTGAGGGCACACACCAGCCCCCAGCCCCCCCACGCCGCGGCGCTCGGAGTAAAGATGGCGCATATCGACGACGTGCCGATGCCCAGGACCAGCAGCGGTTTGGCGCCAAAGCGTTGAGCGAGCAGACCAGCGGGGATCTGGGTGATGACGTAGCCCCAGAAGAAAGAGCTCAGGATGATGCCCTTGGTGCTCTCATCCCAGTCGTATTCCTGCGGGAAGAGTTTTAATTATCTAGATAACGAAAATCGGAAGAAAGCGTGGATTTTTTCCCGTGTTTAAGAAACTCGAAGAGAATTACGGTCATTTTGTTTTTGAATCTACCCGCATTTATATGCATCGACCCTTTATAATATGCGTGAATACTTATAATTTTAATTCCTATTTGACAATTTGTTTCCTTTCTAAAACGATATACATTTTTTCAGCCTATCTCAAATTTTCTTCTATCTTGACCCATCTAAACCAAATTATCAAGATAATTTGTCGAGTTATCTTTATCTAGCTCAAACTCGCCGTAGGATTCCACAGGATTTACGTGTTAAATCAAACTTGCCGCGTCAACAAACGAGTTCAAAACTGTGCCCAATATGCCTCAACTCAAAAGCCTGGGCTTTGTGATCCAACATAGATGCCTCTGTACTTTTATTCATTTGACCTGATTCGACTAGATTCTACTCAAGGTCACGCCCAGATGAACACGTGACAATGTTAAAAGGATAGGAAAACTGGGGCATCATCCCTTATCTCTCTCAGCCGCCAAGGTAGGTCAGGGGTCGCTAGAGAACAGAAGAAGGGGGGGGGGGGGGGGGTAAAGTACTACCCACTGACGAGAGAACGGAGGTGAAGGGTAGGGGGGAATATCTAGGTTAATTGTCAACATGACATATGAGATATGAAGTATGACATTCCAGGGAATGAATTATTTCATAAGACGTAATTATTATTCCATAATTGTCAGGTGATAAATAATCTGTGATTAAATTTTCTTGGAATGGTAATTAAAATATAAGTTATGCTAAGTTACGATTAAAATATTACAGGAATTGTATAGCGCAATTCTATAAAAATTGTATGTGTTTGCTATCGTTAGTAATTCGATTATCGATTAATTCGATTATAATTCGATTAGTAATTCGATATCAATTATCGTTAGTAATTGATATTGACTTGGGTATAATTTTATAAGAAACATTTTCACGAATGAATGATAAATGTATGAACTTATTTATTTACTAGGAAAACGCTCAGTGTAACGCGTTGATGAGCGAGCACAGAACATGCAACATCCCCATAGTAACGATGCACTACACGGCACAAGACGATTTTCTCTGCAATTTTTCAATCTCCATAATACTCAGGATGAATAACAGATCCATTGTGTCGTGAAGTCTTACCTACATACCTTCTCCAGAAATCTCTTGTGACATCCCATACTAAACTCGTAAAATTACAATTAATACTTGACTGATTGGGCTTACAATATGTAAAATTTAATATTAAGTTGGTCTTGATCACCATGCAAAATTTGAACTTAATGTGAACATTTTTATTGTCGACCAATCAGAAAATATTATTTAAACTTAAACCAAATAGAGGATTTGTCCTTTGTACTGCATCCGATTTTATGCGCTAGCTCAAAAATGCTTTCATTTTACTTTACATTGTGGATAGCTTGGCTGCTCTACAGGCCTTGCCTTGGAGCAGAAGCTTAAAGAAGGCAGGGATGACAATTTAGTATACATTTTTCAAGATTACGGAATAAAATGACCTTTAAATGACAAAACTTTTGAAAATAACGACAGATTAGACTGAAAATTGGCAAAAATACCTCAAATGTTGGTACCAATGACCACGCGAAGTTTTAAGTTGATCGGTCAATCTGTTCTAGTTTAAATGTCAAAAATCACATGAAAAATGGTTTTAAATTTTAACCAATAGGAGGATTTGGCTGAAACTTTTTATGATTGGGTACAATGTTGGTTGCAATGTTTTTGCTAAATTTCAAATTGATCAAAGCAACCAATCAAAAGATAATTTTTTTAAAATTTGAACCAATCACGGGAGCCCGTTCAAAAACGATCCCAGTGATCTCATAGATTACGTTAGTATGTGTACAAAATTTCAGATCGATTGCTTGAGCGGTTTGACCTGGGCTGTGACCACAAAAAAAAAAAACACACAGAGAAAGTGCCATAAGAGTACCGTGGTGACGCTCGCTACGCTCGCTCAATTAATTTATTTATTTTTACCTCATACACTTATACACTTATTTACTTACACATATTTTATTATTTATATATTTATTTATTTTATAGAATAATTTTAAATTGTGTAGCGAAGTACGTCGTACAAATACATATAACAATAAAACACAACTGTTTGCCAAAATAATGTGTGTGAAGTCATTCCATTTACAATGAAATGTTTTAAATTCTCACCTGTTTCAAAAGTCATATCACAAAGTTTTGTTCCTTAATTAGTCTAGTTGTTAGGATGCAGATTAAGATGACATCTCACCGGAAAGTCTGGGTTGGCAGTGTTTTGGTCCGTCATTGCGACTATTGATACGGACAGAATGATGTTCTGGCTGTAGCCGAGCAGGATGGACAGGAACAGCAGGCCGCACTGGAGGTGGCGCATCCCGAACCAGCTCTCTGGAACAATCTGGATGATGCACACTTACTTTGCATACCAACTTGGCACCGTTTCCCATCTCAAGAAGACGTTTCTTCAATACATCCGAGAACTCAATGGCGTCAACAATGGAAACAAACATCTTCAGAAACTTCTGGACGCTCTCATTGACTATAGTAGACAGAAGGCGATCTGTGGATTGGATTTTATTTTAAAACAGTTATTTTACGAACACCTGAATTAGCTCAACTTGGAGTCCAGAATCATTTCCATTGTTAGAATCATCTCAATTATTAGTTCCAGACTCCAGGTTGAGAGAACTAAGGAGTTCATAAAATACTTGTTTTAAAAGTGAAATTAATCCACAGATTGCCTGCTGCCTACTTTATAGCAGAATGAACATAAGGATCGTAAAGAGATGCTGCACCGAATAAAATCCTACCTTAGTAAAAGAAAAAAATAATGATGCATGTAGAATCATGTGCGCATTGGAACTTCAAAATTTCCAAATTACGAAAAAAAATTATGCGAGTTTTATTCATACATTTTTAAAATGCGTAAATTAACTTTACTTAACCTCTGAACAATTATTTTTGTAAATGTTTATTGTAGACAAACTTAGAATATGTGAGGGTAGCCTATTGAACCCAAATAATCACAACAATAATTTCATTCATAATGTATCCAGTAGACTAGGCCGAAAATGCTATTGAGATCTCTAAAATTGTTGGTCAGCTCCTCAGCATTTTTATATTACATTAGGCATTTTAACGTTAGTTTGTATCGGTTTGTATGAGCCAATTTTTTAAAATAAAATATAATATTTAGTCGATCTACCTGGTTTCGGCGCTGCCCCGCCAACTTGGCCCACACTTCCATCTTCTATAGCCATTACTTCAGGAGTTGTCACCGCTGCACATGCATCATCGAGGCGCGTGTGGCCTCATTCGACTCAGCTCTATCACTAAACGCTCGCCATAATCATCACAACAGCAGAGCCGAGAGCCAGCTCGCTCTGATTACCTGTACTTCAAGTCATGATAACGCTCTTCAAATGAAGATAATTCATCAACAGAGTTAATTGATACAACAATCTTCAAAACAATGTGCAATTCAAAACAGTGATTTACAGAAACCTTGTAATTTATATTTAGTATAATGTTTAACGACGCACTGCCTGCAACTATTCGTGAACATAAGGAATACGACCGACCTCTGGTGGATTTTGTGGAACTAGAGATAGGGGCGATCATGAAATTTGCTTTACTTGTTG
This sequence comes from Leuctra nigra, assembly GCA_934045905.1. Taxonomy (NCBI): domain Eukaryota; kingdom Metazoa; phylum Arthropoda; class Insecta; order Plecoptera; family Leuctridae; genus Leuctra; species Leuctra nigra. The sequence continues at coordinate 15,480,696 of OW203769.1, forward strand.
GCAGTGTTGTGATCAGATCATTTTATTTTTATCTAGATAAAGATGAAGATAACCTGCCAAAAATTTATGTAGATAAGATACTAGATACATTTCCAATAAATCATCTAGAGATGAAAATAATTATCTAGTAGAATTTTTTTGTACCACATACTACTGTTCTCTAATTATTTTAAAATCCTACATTCGGAGCTCGAGTTTTTAAAAAATGGTGCCGTCAAAACAAGCTAACAAATTCGACTAAAGGGAGAAGAATTTCCTTTTTCATATCATCTGACATTTTGTGGTTCGAGCACACTCAAATTCAATGGGATTTTTTTTTATCTAGATCTAGATAAAGATAACTAATTATTTAATTATCTAGATAAGATAATAGATACAAAAAAATAATTATCTAGATAATTTTATCTAGATAAGTCACAACACTGGTTGTTGGTTATGGCTTAAAAGTAAACTAGTACCTAACTAAACTTAGATTTCAATTGTTTCTCCTTTTCCACTGCATTATTGAAACACGAACTTCAAAATAAAAAAGTGCATCTAAAAAGTTTTCAATGAATGACATCTTGCCAGAAGTGGCTTCATCACGTATCACTTATTTGCGGGGATAGTCTCATGGTGACGGATGAAATGAAACACATATCAGGAGGCCAAGTCTTGAAACTTACGCTTTCAGGACGCAAACGCTTTCGGACGTCATAAAGTCCCATTTACTGTAAGAATGATGACCTTGAAATCTTCCTTTAACTGTTTAGCTTAATTTTGAATAAGGTTTTATGACTGTATAATATCTGTAATAATAATTATAATGTTAATAAATTGTTTACAGTAGATTGCTGGATGACAATCAAATAAGTGGCTTGACTTTATGTTTCAATGTCGATCACTCTTACAGTAAATGGGACTTTATGACGTCCGAGAGCGTTTGCGTCCTGAAGGCGTAAGTTTCAAGACTTGGCCTCCTGGCTCATCTTGTAAGAAACAATAAGTAACACAAAGTGTATTAGTCACATTACCTCATCAGACCCCTGGTATCCTGTAGGATACACAAAATGTGTCCGACTTCGGTATTTATTTGCTGAGCCACCGAAGTTGTAGGGACATGCAGTTCAGTATTTTTAGATGTAACATAGGTTGAAGCACATAACAGAATTTTTTTGAAGATTGTATGTTATTGGTCGTCGCTGTGACATTCATCTGAATATTAGCTACCAAAAAAAAATGGGCGCCATGGTAAAACCCAATTTACAGTAATTTAATTAAATTGTAATTATTCATTGGGGAATATAAAAAATAAAAGTTTTATTGCTTCAATGCCATAACAAAACACCAAAGATTATATTTTAACATTTTTTTTTAATTTTTACACCGTAACAATGACTTTTTAATTAGTAAAAAAAAAACTTTAAAAACATTGAAAAAAAAAATTTTAGATTTTTTTCAAATTTTTTTAAGAGAGAAACTAAATTTTACCAAAATCAGGGCAAAAAAAATATGTCCGGGTCTGAGGACGATAATACGTAAAATAACTTGTCGGCGAGATCGAATGTTATCTCAGAATATTACACTCTGGACAGCGTACGTCTGAGCTCTCATCAGACGGAGCCACTCGCAGTTCTTCTGCTAGGCCGAGAATGACTGCATTGCGCGCTCACCTTGCAATGTAGTCTTTCTCGGCCTAGAAGAACAACTGGCGATCAGCGCATTCTGTTGAGAGTTCAAACATTCGTTGCCCCAACGGTGTGTGTTATTCGTGTACTGCAGTGGTCATTTTGTGTAATATTGAGTTCATTATATTGAAATTCAAAAAGTTATGTCGTTCTAAAAAAATAAAAATACGATTAATAACAAATAAAATAAATGAAGGTACACTTGGCCAAAGTAAAAACGGTATTTGTAAGAAACGGATTACCTGGGGGTCAGGTTCCCTGACAATCAATCCAATTGTTATTATTAATGTAATAAGAGCTCATTTACTAGAGATATGATTAGGTAACAGAGACTTTATCTTAATCAGCCTTTATCCTTACTCTTTATTAGCCAATCCGTTTCCTTCGATTTGAATTCGGTTTTTACTTTGGACAGATATACCTAAACAACAAGCTATTTAATATTTTGGTTCGTAATATTATTTTACTTAATAATCACGTGCTCATAAAATAGAAACATAGTAGGTACCTACTATATTAAAAAAGTCAAACTAGTTTTCCGTACAAAATCATATTTTTATTCTTACTACATTGCAAAATCTGGTGAAATTACTGCCAAATTACGCATAGGTCCAGTTTTTCAATACTCTTTTAAAAACAGTAATAAAGTTAACACGTCATTCACAATCAACAGGAATGTTATTGGTTGTTACCATGACAATACAGTCATAACAATAAAGACTGCCCCTTAACAGTGTTAAGTAGCATGATGAAAGAACGGCCAAGCTGTTAGCATTACGTTTGGGAAATCATTTCGTTTACAGTCAAGAGAACTCAGTGATTTACCGAACATTTTTTAGATAATAACTATCACAGGTTTTTAAGGCATGAATTACATACAGTGCACTATTTCTAGCTCAAATCAAGTTAAAAATGACTAATTTTTGGACATGCAAAACTCTGGAACATAATATAGAAATGTGTAAAATACTTGTCATTTACTTCGCCAAAGAATAAACTGCACAAAACTTCATTTCAGAAGAGACACAATTTTGAGAGAATAGTGTAGTTCCGAAATATCTGTTTTTCCAACTGATTTCACTCAAATTTAACAAATTAATTTAAGTGTCAGATTCAATTTCATTTATAACTGATTTAGTAGAGGCTAAAGTATGAATCCATTGTCCACCCTCCTTAATTCATCAACCTCCCCCTCCCCCTACCTGCTTAATTCATGATCCTCTCCCCTCCCTCCTTAAATCATCACCCTCTACCCTCCCCGTCGTCGCGACGTGTCAAGTCGACGCTGAACACGGCGAGGGCGACGTCCTGTGACGCCACGGCGTCGTTCCAAGGCTGCAGCTCGGCGCTGCCGAAGATCAAGTAGACGACGCCGCTGACGAAGTAGACGGCAGACGCGATGAAGAACACGGTCCGCCACTGGGTGACGTCAGTCTGCAGGTAAACCACGTGACTTGTTGAAGATCATTGCACGTACTGTTAAGAGGCCTGCGTAAGCGAATGGTAAAAGCACGGTTCGTCAAAGCGATTTTTTAAAATTTCTTTTCACGCCGGCAAAATTTAAAAAAAATCAGATCTGATTACAGCGTAATATACTAAATATTCCCACAAACTGGAGTACTTTATGACACTTGGTACGACTTCAAAGTGTTAAATACGATTATTTTACCAAAAATATCGTATTTAACACTTTGAGGTCGTAACAGAAGTCATAGGTACTCCAGTGTGGAACACTATTTTAGTCTATTAGACTGTAATGGGTCGTTACTATCCGTTTTTTTTTAATTTTGTCAGCGTGAAAAGAAATGTAAAAATTCGTTTTCCCGTTCGCTTACGCAGGCCTCTTAATCTACTAGGAAAACGCTCAATGTAACGCGTTGATGAGCGAGCCTTCGTACTGCATCCGATTTGATATGCGTTTGCAAGTATCACCTGCTCTACAAGCCTTGGAACAGAAGCATCAAGAGGGCAGGGATGAAAATTTATACCTACATTATTCAAGTATTTCAAGAAAATTTCCTTAAAATGACAATAACTTTTGAAAATAACGACAGATTAGTCTTCAAATTGGCAAAAATACCTAAAAGGTTGGTCCCACTGACCAAGTAAAGTTTTAAGTTGATCGGTCAATCGGTTCTAGTTTAAATTACAAAAATCACAGTAAAGAATAAAGATTATATTAAATTTTAACCAATGGGACGACTTGGCTGAACTTTGTAAGATTGGAGACAATGTTGGTTGCAATGCGCATTACACTGAGCGTTTTCTAACGTGGATTATCAGTGAACTCACCGCCTCCTGTACGACGACGCCGACCACGAGCGGCCCGAAGATCGACATCAGGTTGCCGAGGCCGTTGGCGATCCCCATGAGGGTGCCGGCGAAGTTGGGCGTCAGCTCGATGTGGTTGACGAAGAAGCCGACGTAGATGGCGGAGTTGACGCCGATCGCGATCGTCAAGAGGGTGATCGCCGTCGTGGAGTCGGCGGAGTACCCGAGGGCGATGAGAGTCACGCCGGGCGTGAAGATACCTGCGGAGGCAGACATGGATGTTGACACTCTTTCTTATGGCAGTTGACAGTTCGAAACTGTCGTTCAGGAAGATACAATTATCTATCAATAAACTACAATTTATTATATTCAAACCCATAAGATGATTTCGTTCAAATACTAGACAGGTAAGTCAACTCAAAGAACCGTTGTGTGTTGTATCGCACCAGCAACCGGAATAGATAGAATCTGGATCCAGTCTATATATTCGGCATACTAATTTCCTGATTGTCGTTATATTATTTTGTATTGTTTAAACGTCAATATTTTTACTTCGGATTCAAGTTCATTTGCCAGTTCGTGCGTCCGGGGAGAAGTAATTATCGTAATAGGGCACGTGCACAGCGAATCAACCAGCAGATAGCAGCACAATGCATTTTGTGGGAAAAAGCAAGATAGTAAGATTGGCGGGCTGTTTGTCAGTCAACTATAGGTGGCGGTGACTTTCATTTGAATTTGAAAAATTGCGGTTTCAGTCGTATAACCACACCATTTCCTTGTTAATAATATTTATCTACCCACACTGATGATTTCAAATGATTTTAGGGTAACAACGGAACATTAAATGATTACTAGGCGTGGAATTACTTTTGAACGACAATTTTTAACTACACAGGTTTGAACTGTCAGCTGTCAAGCTGTCAACAAAATCAGCTGAGTGTAACTGTAATCCAAAGATACTGAAACCAAAGAATTTCAGAATAAAGATGAAACACTTTCCCACAAAACGCTTATGACGCTTACGGCGGACAACTTATCGTCCTATCTTTGGCATGCCCTATAGTAACTTTTATAATTACATGCGCACCGATTGAGTTGAACATCTTCCTGGCCGTGGTTTTGGTGAGCAGGTTCCTGTTTGTGACGTAATCGGAGAGTCGACTGAAGACGAGGCTGAGGAGGAACATCGCCAGGTAGGGCAGCGCAGACAGCATGCCGTTCTAGAAGCATAGAGAGGAGCTTTAATCAATCACAGTAGTTCACAGTCGTTCTCGCCTGGGCAGTGTTGAATCCAGGCATACCTGAGGGAGCGAGTTCCCCCTGGGGCTGATCCGGTGCCCCCCCCCCCCCTACCCCCGGGGAAAATATTCTATTTCCACATACACTTTCTTCTGTACTTTTCTTAATTCGCAAATAAGTAATGTGACTTTTTAAACTAGGAAAACGCTCAGTGTAACGCGTTGATAAGCGAGCACGGGTACGTGCAAATTCTCGAACCGGAAATGCGTACACAACGCACAGAAAACATATACATCCATATTGAATTGAAATATGATCACTCAACATAAAAGTATATTATGCTTTCCATCGAAACTTGAAAATAGCATCTAAGCACCCTGGTAAATATAGCAAATCAGATTCAATCCAATTGGCACTGGAAAACATTCATTTCGATACTTCATTTCTGACAGATATTAAAAATTTCAAAAAGTTCATACGTTCTTAACTGATTGGAATGAAATTTTGTAAAATAAGAGACAATGTTGGTCTTAGTGATCATGCAAAATATGAGTTTGATCAGAATTATTGAAGACCGTTTTCATTTTTCAGCCTATCAGGAGATATTTATTTCAATTTTAACCAATTAATGAATTTCTAAAAAATTAGGGCCTGCAATCAGAGAAGGTTGTCTCTACATGTGCGCAAAATTTCAGCATGATCGAAGAAAAACTCTGACATGTATAGCCAAAATATGAATTTGATCAGATTTATCGAAGACAATTTTCATTTTTCAACCTATCAGGAGATGTTTATTTAAATTTTAACCAATGAATGGATTTAAAAAAAATTTGGGGCCTACAAACAGAAAAGGTTGTCTCTACATGTGTACAAAATTTCAGCTCGATCGAAGAAAAACTCTGACCTGTACAGCCTCACCTAGCGGGGGAAAAAAAAAAAAACAGAGGTCCGTGCCAAATGAGCCGAAAGGAGACGCTCGCTTCGCTCGCTCAATTACAAAGAAACATCTTAAACCATTTTCATAAAATTGGCAAAGTTATTGTCAACGACTCACTGTCTTGAGATCGAAGTGGAGAATGGAAGCCATGAAGTTCGGCAGCGTGGTCAGAAGCGTCCAGAATCCCCACCAATGACCACACGTGGCGACGACGATAGCCCAAACCGCCGCTGACGTCATCATAGGTTTCCATGGCACCGGGAGCTCCTGCAAGAGAATGGACGCCATGAAGTTGGTCAGAAGAGTCCAGAATCCCCACCAATGACCGCACGTGGCGACGACGATAGCCCACACCGCCGCTGACGTCATCATCGGTTTCCATGGCACCGGGAGCTCCTGCAAGAGAACGGACGCCATGAAGTTGGTCAGAAGCGTCCAGAATCCCCACCAATGACCACACGTGGCGACGACGATAGCGCACACCGCCGCTGATGTCATCATCGGTTTCCATGGCACCGGAAGCTCCTGCAATACAGGTGTCAGATTCAGGTGACACGTCCTTACGGACTCAACAGGTCTACGGACTCAACAAGTCTACGGGCTCAAGAGGCTTGGGAACCGCACGGTTCATCAAAATGGTTTTTCTGAAATTTCTCTTCACGCTAACAGAATTTTTAAAAAATCAGATAGTAGCGACCCATAACAGCTTAGATAATAGACTTAATAATGCCACACACTGGAGTACATTATGACCTCCGGTACGACCTCAAAGTGTTAAATACGATTATTTTACTATACATATTGTATTTACCACTTTGAGGTCGTACCAGAGGTCATAAAGTAATGGGCTGTAATGGGTCGCTTCTATCCGATTTTTTAATATTATGTTTGCGTGAAGAGAAATGTCAATAAACGTTTTGACGAACCATGAGTTTCCCATTCGCTTACCCGGGCCTCTTAATATGGCCGACATCACTGAGTGTATCCAAGAGTCTTATCGAGTTCTCGAAATAGACGCGCTCCTCAACGTACTACTAGAGGATCTAGGATTCAGTGTCCCTCAGGGTGCTGTATCCTGTCCGGTATTGTTCTTAATTTGTATAAGTATAATTATTTAAAACTGCGCTCGTTTGTTAACTTATCATCAAATGAACCTCAAATGAGGCATGTTCTCACCGCGCTGGGTTTGTCCGAGGTCCTGAGCGAGTCCTCGATGTAGGCGCGTTCCTGGACGGAGATGAGTCGATCCTCTGCCGGGCTGTTGGAGCCGAGAGCGAGCCAGAGCAGCGACCATCACTAGACGATCAGGATCCACTGACCTGGCTACATGTGTCCGAGGTCCTGAGCGAGTCCTCGATGTAGGCGCGTTCCTGGACGGAGATGAGTCGATCCTCTGCCGGACTGTTGGAGCCGAGAGCGAGCCAGAGCAGCGACCAGCACTAGACGATCAGGATCTACTGACCTGGCTACATGTGTCCGAGGTCCTGAGAGAGTCCTCGATGTAGGCGCGTTCCTGGACGGAGATGAGTCGATCCTCTGCCGGGCTGTTGGAGCCGAGTGCGACCCAGAGCAGCGACCAGCACTAGACGATCAGGATCTACTGACCTGACTGGGTTTGTCCGAGGTCCTGAGCGAGTCCTCGATGTAGGCGCGTTCCTGGACGGAGATGAGTCGATCCTCTGCCGGGCTGTTGGAGCCGAGTGCGAGCCAGAGCAGCGACCAGCACTAGACGATCAGGATCTACTGACCTGGCTACATGTGTCCGAGGTCCTGAGCGAGTCCTCGATGTAGGCGCGTTCCTGGACGGAGATGAGTCGATCCTCTGCCGGGCTGTTGGAGCCGAGAGCGAGCCAGAGCAGCGACCATCACTAGACGATCAGGATCTACTGACCTGGCTACAAGTGTCCGAGGTCCTGAGCGAGTCCTCGATGTAGGCGCGTTCCTGGACGGAGATGAGTCGATCCTCTGCCGGGCTGTTGGAGCCGAGTGCGAGCCAGAGCAGCGACCAGCACTAGACGATCAGGATCTACTGACCTGGCTACATGTGTCCGAGGTCCTGAGCGAGTCCTCGATGTAGGCGCGTTCCTGGACGGAGATGAGTCGATCCTCTGCCGGGCTGTTGGAGCCGAGTGCGAGCCAGAGCAGCGACCAGCACTAGACGATCAGGATCTACTGACCTGGCTACATGTGTCCGAGGTCCTGAGCGAGTCCTCGATGTAGGCGCGTTCCTGGACGGAGATGAGTCGATCCTCTGCCGGACTGTTGGAGCCGAGAGCGAGCCAGAGCAGCGACCAGCACTAGACGATCAGGATCTACTGACCTGGCTACAAGTGTCCGAGGTCCTGAGAGAGTCCTCGATGTAGGCGCGTTCCTGGACGGAGATGAGTCGATCCTCTGCCGGGCTGTTGGAGCCGAGTGCGAGCCAGAGCAGCGACCAGCACTAGACGATCAGGATCTACTGACCTGGCTACATGTGTCCGAGGTCCTGAGAGAGTCCTCGATGTAGGCGCGCTCCTGGACGGAGATGAGTCGATCCTCTGCCGGGCTGTTGGAGCCGAGAGCGAGCCAGAGCAGCGACCAGCACTAGACGATCAGGATCTACTGACCTGGCTGGGCTCGTCCGAGGTCCTGAGAGAGTCCTCGATGTAGGCGCGTTCCTGGACGGAGATGAGTCGATCCTCTGCCGGACTGTTGGAGCCGAGTGCGAGCCAGAGCAGCGACCAGCACTAGACGATCAGGATCTACTGACCTGGCTGGGTTTGTCCGAGGTCCTGAGCGAGTCCTCGATGTAGGCGCGCTCCTGGACGGAGATGAGTCGATCCTCTGCCGGGCTGTTGGAGCCGAGTGCGACCCAGAGCAGCGACCAGCACTAGACGATCAGGATCTACTGACCTGACTGGGTTTGTCCGAGGTCCTGAGCGAGTCCTCGATGTAGGCGCGCTCCTGGACGGAGATGAGTCGATCCTCTGCCGGACTGTTGGAGCCGAGAGCGAGCCAGAGCAGCGACCAGCACTAGACGATCAGGATCTACTGACCTGGCTACATGTGTCCGAGGTCCTGAGAGAGTCCTCGATGTAGGCGCGTTCCTGGACGGAGATGAGTCGATCCTCTGCCGGACTGTTGGAGCCGAGTGCGAGCCAGAGCAGCGACCAGCACTAGACGATCAGGATCTACTGACCTGGCTACATGTGTCCGAGGTCCTGAGAGAGTCCTCGATGTAGGCGCGCTCCTGGACGGAGATGAGTCGATCCTCTGCCGGGCTGTTGGAGCCGAGAGCGAGCCAGAGCAGCGACCAGCACTAGACGATCAGGATCTACTGACCTGACTGGGTTTGTCCGAGGTCCTGAGCGAGTCCTCGATGTAGGCGCGCTCCTGGACGGAGATGAGTCGATCCTCTGCCGGACTGTTGGAGCCGAGAGCGAGCCAGAGCAGCGACCAGCACTAGACGATCAGGATCTACTGACCTGGCTACATGTGTCCGAGGTCCTGAGAGAGTCCTCGATGTAGGCGCGTTCCTGGACGGAGATGAGTCGATCCTCTGCCGGACTGTTGGAGCCGAGTGCGAGCCAGAGCAGCGACCAGCACTAGACGATCAGGATCTACTGACCTGGCTACATGTGTCCGAGGTCCTGAGAGAGTCCTCGATGTAAGCGCGCTCCTGGACGGAGATGAGTCGATCCTCTGCCGGGCTGTTGGAGCCGAGAGCGAGCCAGAGCAGCGACCAGCACTAGACGATCAGGATCTACTGACCTGGCTACATGTGTCCGAGGTCCTGAGAGAGTCCTCGATGTAGGCGCGTTCCTGGACGGAGATGAGTCGATCCTCTGCCGGGCTGTTGGAGCCGAGTGCGAGCCACAGAAGCGACCAACCCAGTCCCAAGCCACCGAACACATAGAACGTTGACGGCCACCCGGCGGCGGAGGTTGACAGAAGACCACACGCCGGTAGCGAGATCACCGTTCCAAGTTGTGCACCTGACAAGTTGTCCAGGGCAGTGAATGTTTATACGATTAAAAAGAAGAACACTCAAACAAAATTGAGTTTATTTTACTTTTTTAAAGTATCACTGTCCCTTACTTAGGCTAACGGCAGCTGATAAATTAGTAGCTGAATAATAAATTATTAAATAATGCAGTAATATTCTGAATAATACTCTGAATAATCAGAATATTACCGCATTATTTAATAATTTAATAAAATGGATTCTGACAGCTTTCACGATAATTTGTGAATATGTTGAGATAGTGATGAAGCTTATTGAAAGATGGACAATGTGAAGGAGGTGGTCGTAGCCTATTTTTCCTGGACTTTCATCTCGGGTAAGGGAAGCCACGAAAACTTCATGTCAAGAAGTTTGTGTTATTAATGAAATAATTGATTGAAATTCAAAACAAGCTTTTACCCAATCGTGATTATTAGTAAAACCACTTGGTTTAAAATGACTGGTTTTCTCCTCTAAGTTTCAAAGCGAACGCACCTACCTGAATAGACGAACGTGACGAGCGTGCCTCGCTCAGCGACTGGCGCCCACTTGGCGAGCAGCGTGTGCAGCGAGGGGAAGAGGAACCCCTGTGCATGGAACAGTCACGTGATCAGAGTAACATCGGGAGCAGCAAGCAGCGCAGCTCTCGACGCGTCGAACAGAAATAACTCTTTATGCGACATGTTTGAGTCATACCTTCCGGCTGAACGGATCGTGTTTCTTGGCCAGGGGCTGTTCATAGTATGTCACTTCTCAGGGGGTGAAGGGGTGGCTGTTATACTGTGACAATCTGGACGAGGGAGGGGGGGACTAGCGTGATGTCACAGTTTGTTGTATCTATTTTGTGATAATTTGTACCTATGTTTCAGCACAAAGAATTATCACAATCTATTGTTCTCAACTGAGATTTGAATTTTCTCTCTCTTTAGGATAATACTACAAGTATTATAAGTAGGAAGTAATATAAGTCTACCATTTTTGTTGTTACTCATTTTATGAATGTAATATTTTGCAATAAATCAATACAAAGTTTAGTTTTTTCTCATTCGTTCAATGTATTCTTTCTTTGCAATAAATCAGTAACTAGTGAAAATATGCATTTTGTGTTATTTGCGTGGAGGGTTTTCAGGTGTGTCATACTTTTTAGGGGGGGGGGGTAAAAACAAGTGACCTATTTTGCGTGACATACTTTATACTTTAAACAGCAAGCATCTTTCCACGTCAGAATTGAACCACTATGTTTAGTAGCAACATCGGGAGTATCAAACACAGTAGCTCTCAACCATCAGCCGATCAATAACCTGGTTCAGAATTCCTGGAAAAAACATATTGAAGTGTTGCCGTGACGATCGTAATAGTTTATTCCGTGATGCGTCGAATATATTGCGTTTAGAAAGGTAATTATTGATATCTGATCAACCCAATATTAAAACATTGCCTATTGACTGTGAAAATATTTGATAATCGTAGTCTGGCATATTTGAGTAGATTAACGCTGAACACTTCTGTGAACAAGTGTTAATGATAGCAACTGACCTGGGCCAGCCCCTGGCAGACCCTGAAGGCACACACCAGCCCCCAGCCCCCCCTGGCGGCACCGTGGGGTGTCAGCAGCGAGAAGAGTGACGCCAGTGCCACGGCTGTCAGCAGCAGAACAAGTGTTAATGATAGCTACTCACCTGGGCCAGCCCCTGGACGACCCTGAAGGCACACACCAGCCCCCAGCCCCCCCCTGGCGGCACCGAGGGATGTCAGCAGCGAGAAGAGTGACGCCAGTGTCACGGCTGTCAGCAGCAAAACAAGTATTAATGATAGCTACTGACCTGGGCCAGCCCCTGGACGACCCTGAAGGCACACACCAGCCCCCAGCCCCCCTGGCGGCGCCGAGGGATGTCAGCAGCGAGAAGAGTGACGCCAGTGCCACGGCTGTCAGCAGCAAAACAAGTATTAATGATAGCTACTGACCTGGGCCAGCCCCTGGACGACCCTGAAGGCACGCACCAGCCCCCAGCCCCCCTGGCGGCACCGAGGGATGTCAGCAGCGAGAAGAGTGACGCCAGTGTCACGGCTGTCAGCAGCAGAACAAGTATTAATGATTGCAACTGACCTGGGCCAGCCCCTGGCAGACCCTTAAGGCACACACCAGCCCCCAGCCCCCCCTGGCGGCGCCGAGGGGTGTCAGCAGCGAGAAGAGTGACGCCAGTGCCACGGCTGTCAGCAGCAGAGGTTTGGCGCCGACCTTCTGGGCCAGCACTCCGGCGAATACTTGAGTCATCACGTAGCCCCAGAAAAAGGAACTCAGGATCAGAGACTTCGTGCCTTCCTTCCACTCGTATTCCTGCAAAACAACATTCGTAGGGTTGGGCGAACCGGTTCGAAAACCGAACCGAACCGAACCGAACCGGCTTTAGATGTTCCCGAACTGAATTTGAAATTCCTGCCAACATTTTGCTTCCAGTGTACAGTTCGTGTTTTCTATGTTTGAACTCTCACCAGATGGAGCCACCGTCACTTACTCTGTTAGGCCGAGAAAAACGTCATTGCCAGGTGAGCGCGCAATGAAGTCTTTCTCGGCCTAGCAGAAAAGCTGCCAATCAGCGCATTCTGTTGAGAGTTCATACAGTAAAAAAACGGACTGTAGTGTTCTAGATAAAAGGCTATGTGACAATGAAGCTAAAGAAGAAAATAACGCAGATTGTTCATTAATAATTTTAATTTAATTTTACTCTTCTGACCTTTTCTTCGTGCATTAATTACAAATAAAGGAAAATTAAATGCAAAATACCCTTTTGTAAACAATGCCAAACAATATTTGATGTTTATTTTGTGTGTAATGACTGTACCTAATTAATAAGTGAAAAAAACCATGCTGCAGATAAAAATGCAAGAGGTTCGGTTCGAGGAACGGTTCGGTCAAATGTTTAAAGTTCGGTTCGGTGCAAAAATATGAGGTTCGCCCAACCATAAGCATTCGTGTTTCATGGTCTAGTTCTTTACATCAGGGGTAGAAGGGCGGAAGTACATTTACTTGATTTTGTGTGCACCTTTTGGAATAAAGAAAAAGCTATATCAATAGCCATTTGACATGATGTCAACATATTAACTGGGGTTTACGCTCACCGCACTTCTAATTAAAATGGATATCGGCCCTTCTACCTATGAGGTGCAGCGTTAATCTATAATGGTATTTTTATTTGGTTTGTTCGTTTGTTTTTTTAGGCAATAACTATCGTCACATTGTTGAATTCAATCAATCTATCAATCAATCAATCAATCTTTGCACACACTAAGTGGTCAAGGAGTTCTGACTTTTTTAACAAAATACTCTGATTGGTTGAACAGTGAAAAATACCCGTTTGTATAGGTACTCAAATTGAAATGTTAAAAGGTCTTTGTAATTTTTTTGCCTATTTTCATTCAAATCTGTGACGAATTTTAATGAGTTGATGTTAAAACGATTGAACTAATTTTTAATATAATATGTCTGACGGTAAATGTGGTACACACAACAATCATAAAACGGTATTTGAACGAAACAGATTGGCTGTTGGTCAGGTTCCTTGACAGTCAATCCTTGTTTTTATCAATGAAATCAGAGCTCACCTTCATCGGATGATGCCATCACATTTTTTCAGACAATCCATTTCTTTCTTTCTTTCTTTTTTGTCTGGGGCTTAACGTCGCACTGTTCTGCAGCGAGGCTAATGGCGACGGATGAATGATTATGAGGATGATTGAGAGATGATGGTGAAGAGTAGGTGAGGATGGAAGGTGGGAAGGAGGCGGTCGTGGCCCATTAGTAGGGAACCTTCCCAGCATTTGCCTGTCGACTGAGGGAAAACCACGAAAAAACCCCAGTCAGGAAAGACGGCCGCGGGAATCAAACCCGGGCCTCCGGAATACAAGTTCAGAGCGTTAACAACTCAGCCAACCTGTTCCGTTCAACCCCATGTCTTTCAAATACCGTTTTATGATTTGTCGAGTGTAAATGCACTGCACCATGTCACATGTCTCACCGGATAGTCAGGGTGTGCGCCTGCGCGATGTGTCATGGCGACGATGGCGACGGACATGTTGACTCTCAGGCAATAGCACAACAAGATGGCGGCGAACATTAACACACACTGCAGGTGTCTCACTCCCACACACCCGCCGGTAGCACCTTAAATCAACATACAATCAGATGAAGCAACGTCCCATCCAATACCAATTTCTCTGTTTATTTGATGTTTTGTTCGTGTTTTTGTAGGGAGTCAACTAATGTAGGGTTGATTTTAGGGGGTGCGAATTTTTGCCGGTAAAAAAAATAGTTTGGCGGTGGCAAGCGAAAATAAGATATGGCCAGTACCGAGTCCGCCACTATTGACGTCACTGTACATGATACTCGCACGCCTCACAGTACTTCCTAGATCTATCTGATCTCCATTTGCTTTGGCTCCAGTTTGGCAAGAATACGTCGAATCTTTGATGATATCATCATTATTATTTTTATATTGTTATGGAAAACAAACACAAATATAAACATGGAACATCTCACACATCAGTCTCGAGTGAAACTTGCTTGCATTAGGACGGACACAGAGGAGTACAGTCAGGGAAACTAGATGTTTCATAATCGGCCTCTCTCTGACCCATAACATAAACATGTTTTTATATGGAGCAGAGAGAGATAGAGTATGAATCTAGTGGAGCGGTCGCTCCACGCCAGCCAAGTCGTACGGCGCGCGCACACACTCATTTAAAAAGGCTGGAGCAAACCCACTTTTAGTGTAAGCATCAAAGTGGCATTTTCGGCCTACTGGATCTTAAAATTGGAAAATCTCACATTGTTGCGATATATCTTAATTTCGAGCTATGGCCCACCCTACAACATATACCAAATTTGGGAACAATAGGTCACGCCCTTTGCGCGCTAGAGGGCCGTGAAAACAGTGTTTTAGGGCGGTTTTCATAATAATAATAATCTCAGTAGTAGTAGTAGTAGGAGTCTCCTGGAATTTAAATCCGGTAAACAGGCCACAGCCTAAACGGCTGAACCGATTGATCCCACATTTTTACCACGTGTGCACTTTTGGCGTCTGATTTAACCTTCACCCCATAAATTTTTTGTGCCGCCATTTTGAAACCGGAAGTGACGTTATATCTCGTCAACGGCTGGACCGATTGGAACGAAAATTGCGCCAAACGATCCAGACGGTCATCTATATGCATGATAAGTAGCAAAAGACTAAACATTATGTTAAAGAAACCGGAAATGACGTAATGAAATTTGAAAATCATCGATTGGCTTTTTGGCAACAAAGGTTGATCCGATTATTTTGATATTTATGTAACGTATGTACTTTTGACGTCTCATGTGACTTGTTATAAAACTTACCGGAAGCCGCCATTTTGAAACCGGAAGTGACATCATATCTCAATAACGGCTAAATAGATTTCAACGAAACCAGCGCAAAACAATTGAGACGGTCAACTTTATGTATTATCATCAATAATATTTGCAGTTTCTTATACCTAAACCGGAAATGACGTCACACATTTTAATAATCTCACAAATTTTTATTTTGATGCAATAAATATACTATTTGAGACAGCTTATAAAATTGTAATCATGTTTCAAATATACTTCAAGGGGTCAGAGATATCAGCCGCCATTTTTAAACCGGAAGTAACGTCATATCTCAAAAACTGGTAGACAAATCGGTATGAAACTAGCGCCAAGCGATTCGGAAGGCCATCTCTATGGAATATGATCAGTACAAATAGAATTTTCCTATTTATGAGACCGGAAATGACGTCATTCAAATGTATAAATTATTATAATTCCCTCCTATACAATAAATACATATTCAGAAAGCTTAAAATGATACACATCATTTATAGAAATAAATTCTATGTGGCATTGCAGAAAGTTCAGCAGCCATTTTGAAAATCGAAGTGTTTCCATATCTCGGAACTGGGTTGACTGATTGGAATGAAACCTTTGCTATTCTTCGTGAAAGATCATTTAAAGCAATTATTTAGGACCATACGCTGCTATTCATTAGTGGTAACGAAATTGTAAAGGGTGATGATTTTTTAAAAGAATTTAGTAATTGTTCATTTTATATGTGTCACAAGTTGTTATAGAATTAACTAAAAAAAGGAGTGATATCCCCATAAAAAACACTTCGTGTAAAAATACCAGCCAAGTCTCTACTAAAAAAAAATATATGAAATCTAAAAATTCTGCACTGAAAAGTAATGATATCAAAAAATTTGCCAAGTCAAAACTTTATTTGAAAATCAAAAAATACTTGGCGCATCGATTTTTTAGGGCATTTTAGGTCTACTATATGTTTGTATATTTTATGTATATTTTATATCTGGCCTATACTTCTAAGCTATTAATATACACGATGCGCCAAGTATTTTTTGATTTTCAAATAAAGTTTTGACTTGGCAAATTTTTTGATATCATTACTTTTCAGTGCAGAATTTTTAGATTTCATATTTTTTTTTTAGTAGAGACTTGGCTGGTATTTTTACACGAAGTGTTTTTTATGGGGATCTAGTTTCCTTGACTATACATATACAAGTGTTTAGTGCATAGCGTTAGGATTTTTGTTGTGATATGGTTGTGTACTATTTTTATTGTGCGTAATATTGTGTTTGTATATGGCTGGTTTAAATCCTTGAATTGGCAAAAACGCAAGACAATGAAAGAGACTGGAAAATTGGAGTCCGACCTGGGACCTAGGAAATGTAGATTAGTTTGTTTGCGGTGGGAGTGAAAATAACGCTGATGAAGTGTCGTTGTGATCACAATGCAGACAATATTGAACATGTTAAAAACATAAACAATGCATTACTGTACGTCTCATTCATTTCCAAGGGTAGAATGTCGAAATACCTACTGCCCGATTCAGCTGTATCAAGTGTAATCAAAAAAAGAAGAAATAAATGTCAATGTCAAATCGGCTGTGGTGACATCGCGTATACAAATTAGTTTATTTGATCTCTCGGCTACCTCTTGTCACTCATCATGATTCATGATTGTGAAGGCAATTTTATTCACGTTGGTTTCAATGCGTTATAACGATGCAGAGCTGGAATACTGTGATTAGAGGTAAATTACATAGTGTGATTGAGTTACTCATTGAAGGAATATTTACCAAGTCACGGCATAATTACTCCACTCTCAGTCTGTCAGGCAAATGTTCCACCTCATTGTTCTTTCGGTAGCCGATCACTCAAGAGCCGTCAGACAAATTTTCCTAGTTCTGTTTTCATAATTTGAACTCCCTTTCCTGTCAGCAAATTTTCCACCCGATCCTACAAGTAAGTAACCCCTAAGGCAAATTTGCCACCTAATCTTTTGGCAGGTATAATAAAAGGTCAGGCAAATTTTCGGCAGGCAAATTTTCCTGGAATAGAGTCAACTAATCGATCTGAAATTTTGTAAATACACCAATTGAAAAAGTGTCATCAAGAACATAAAAGATTAATATATTTCTAAAGATTGGCCCTAAAAATATCTGCAGGGGGGGAAGGATCCGAAGCTACGGCACTCCACAGAGTTCAGGACTAAAATATTGGAGGCGAAATAGGTCAAATGGGTTGTAGAATCACTTATAGGCTAGAATGAGGAAAATACATTATTTCCTCTATGTGCAATAGTTTGGCCAATTTCGTGTTATATGTTTGGTCACGTGGTACCACTTGAATGCCCTTAAAAGAGCGGTCATGTGTCTAGTTTTTTAATAAGATTCTGTGATTACCTATAGTTTGGAAATTAAAAATTAAACCGTTGGACCGATCAACTTTAAAAAATTTGTATGGTCATTGGGACCAACATTTTAGGTGTTTTTGACAATTTCCGGATAAATTTGTCTGGAACAAGAGATATCGAAATTTTACGGATATTGTATGCTCGTTTGAAATAATATTCATGATTATTAAAATAAATTTAAAACAATTGATCACTGATCACTGATCAGATGACGCCTTCGATTAAATTGTCGTCCATGTAATTATACCAGGGTCTATTACAGAGCAGCAACTTTCATACAGATATGAATTTACATTCAATACGAAGGTTCTCATCCAGGCGCGTAGGAAGGGGGGGAATGGGGGGAAATCCCCCCCCCCCCCTCTGATTCAATTCCCCTCCCTATGTTCTTATACATTTATGTATCAAGAAAAAAATTTGCTTAAAAAGGGTTAAAATCGCGTAGAAATGCACCAAATTGTGTCTGAAATTCAAAAAATTTCCGGGACCCGGACCCGCATTTTACTGGGGGGCCCTCCTACCAGACCCCCCATTGTCTTCGTAGACACTAGTATGTCCAGCTTAAGTTATTTTACAATATTATTCCCCCACCTCTTGCAAATTTAGTTCCTACGTGCCTGTTCTCATCCCTGAAGAGAGTGTTGTATTTGCTCCTTTTAATCCCTATACTTTGCAGGCAGTCCTGAATGTATATTTCATAACTTACCTGTGTCCTGGAAAGTGTATTTCTTCTCTTCTCTTTCTGTCTCCCTCGGTTCCGCAATCTCTCCACTCTGCTCCTCCACTCTCTCCACCATGTTGTCACCGCGAGCTACCAGCGCCCTCTGTCGGTGACACACGACACTGTGTCGATCAAGATAACCTCATTGACCAGATGGTTCGGCCGATAAGAGAGGTGTCTTTATTATTGACATTGGGCTGGGTTTTAGATTGAGTGTTGATTGTTATTATCGATTGTTTTTTTGTCATATCCTACATGACATGTCACATGCGTCAGGTAGATAACGATGTAGATATTCAGGGACGGCAGCACACGGGTCAGCCCACCCAAAAATAATCGAACAAACTTTTATTATTGTATTTGAATTATTTTGTGATTTTCTTCATTTTATCGTGAAATGAGTAATCTAATTATAGTTCCTAACAATGACAAATCAAAGAGGTCGTACCCCCCTGGACCTTAATTAAAGAAATCGTATTTTTGGAATAGGTCAGATTTACTGAAATTATATTCTAGAAATCATATTTTTTGGAAATACCAATAATAACTTGATTTCGTGATATTATCTTCAATTTTGACCCTAAATTTTCAAACTTTTAGTATATGACAAGTCTAAGGGGTCGTAAGCGCCCCCATGGACCTGCATCAATAAAGAAATTGTATTTTTTGGAAGTACCTAAGCTTTTGTTTTCGTGATATTTTCTTTTATTTTGACCGTGAAATTTTAAAACTTTAATACAAATTACAAGTCCAGGGGGGCGTAAGCGCCTCCCTGACCTTGCCCCCCCGGGCGGTCGCCCGCTCGGCCTACCCTTTGCGCCGGCCCTGTTAGCGGGTATAATTAATTTGAAATAAGTAATCAAAATATCCCAAGTATGGTCGGTGACAAGCAAAGATGAACCCGCTGTAGCATGGGCCGGCCTAAACCTGGCCATTTAAACAGGGTTCATCTTTGCCTGTCCCCGACCGTAGAGTCATTTTCTACAATGACACTGCATTCACGTTGTGTATACAGTACGTTCTACAAGGAATTTGCAACAGCGAAAAATCTATTTTCCATTTAGAATTCCTATTTTCCACACTAATTTTGGCTAGTTTTCTCGCACTATCTCCACCTCACCTCATAACAATAGAGGACCAAAGAAAATCCACATTTCAGAGGTGTAGGTATACACTATACAGCATTTTATTGGCGTTTGTATTTTGGCATTTGCCCTCAGGCGATGAAAGGTCCTCGTAGAACGTACTGTAGTAATAGATCAAACTTTTCTTTGGTACCTTTACAATCCCCCCATATTTTACCCCAAAAGTCGTAATTTCAGCGTCCCGAATCATTTAAATGCATTTAAAAAAAAATCATTTCTATTCATTTAAAATTCCGAAAAACTCCCTGCGGGGCATGGCTTTCTTGACATACAGAAAATAGGCACACATGTGCCCACCCTAAATAATTGTCCGCCGCTCACTGCGCACCCTAACCAGGATCGGGCCCCCTATGCCATGGGTCGGCAACCTTTTTGATGAAGGAGCCAATTTCCCAAAAATTAATACATTTAATAATAATGGGAGCCGCAGTAGAGGCAATCAAATATAATACACCGAAAATAATAAATTGAATGCCTGTAGTTTATTGTGATATTATGACGAAGCCCTCCTGTTATTGCCCCGCAGGGCGTTATTTTTAGAATTTCAACGTTTTAAAAGTGATTCTGGGACTCTAAAATAGACACATTGAATCAAATAACGATTCAATTGTTGCAGGGCGAATTTTTAGAATTTCAACAATTCTTTCAACAATTCTCAAGAATTTCAACCTTGAAGGAAGGAAGTAACTCCTTTGAAAACGTCGCGAACGGCCCTTATCAGGGCCACCAGCACTTTCATCGGAACAAACCGTCACCACTGCCATGCTACTTAAAAGTGATTCTGGGACTCTAAAATGAACAAACTGAATCAAATAACTTTCCAATTATTGCCCCGCAGGGCGTATTTTTTTCTAATTTTCTAATTTTTCGATTCCAGCAGCGCGATTGTGTAAGCTTAACTTCCGAGTTAGACGGTCATCGTCTAATCTCGTCCATCGTCCATCTCCTAGATGCTGAGTGTGTTAATCACTTTAGAGATGGAGTACTACACCTCTAGCCAGAGTTAGACGGACTACATCTCTAAAGTGAGTTACACACTCAGCGTCTAGGAGATGGACGATGGACGAGATTAGACTATGCTATCGTCTAACTCGGAAGTGAAGCTTACACAATCGGGCTGCTGATCCCAATTTAAATTATAAAGAGCCATTCATGAACCACCAAGGAGCCGCAGGCAGTGTTGGGGAGGGAACTTTTAAAAAGGAACGCGTTCCTAGGAACGCGTTACTTTTTTGCGAACTTTTGAGCGAACGCGTTCTTTTTTGTATACAAAGAACGTGAACGTCAAACGTTCGTTTTAACCACGAACGTTTCGATCAAGTTCGCTCTTTCCTACTGAGCACTAAGCAGTCGAATCGGAATAAAGTCCGAGCCGATCCGAAGATTTCCTAGTTTCTTTAACTCTGAGCGTGGATTGGTTACTATATGGCGAGGGTAGTTTGAGGCAGGTGTGGAAGGGGAAGTAGAAGCTCCTCTTAGATTCTTCCCAGTTCGCCAGTTCCATTGAAGTTTCACGCGTAGTTAATTATATAGTTAATTTTTTTTAAAAGAACTTTTAAAAGAACTTATATTCGTTTTTTTAAGGAACGTGAACTTTTACTACACTTGCTTAAAATAAAGAACTTGAACTTTTAAAAAGTTCATATATTTGGACGTAAACTGAACTTTTAAAAAGATCGTTTTAAAAAGGAACTTCCCCAACACTGGCCGCAGGTTGCCGACCCCTGCCCTTGGCTAATTCACATAAGGCCCCCCTCCCCCGCTATAAGGAAACAATTTCACCCTGTCTATATTTCAATAACCCTCAACTTGTACCGCAGTGCCTCTTTTGGATTTTTAACACTTTTATAATGAATCTTGGACATTGACATTGTTATTTTTTTCTCTTAGAATCACTGTAACGACGCTGTAATCACAGAAGCTGTCTATAATGGGATGTCTAACCCACGAGAATGAAGGCGTTAGACGTCACGCATTTTCTTTTTTATAAATATATGTACACTTTTTGATTGAATCTGGGGCGAGGAAACAGCGCCTATTTCTATCTAAATCATTGTATAGGTACCTCAGTTAGGAACCCTACCTCTTGCGTGGGGGTATAAATTTCTCCACATCCCCCACCCTCCCCCATTCTATTAAAAAGACTAAAGTTACTACATTTTTATATTACTTTTTGTACCTATTTGATAGTGTGTTTGTGATTTCATATTTTTTAATCATAATTTGGCATTTATTTGACGCTGTGGCGTCTCCTCGAAGATTCATTTAGTAGAAATGGTAGAAAGTAGAATGAGGTAGAAATTTGCATTACTACTTGATTTTGAAACATTCTGTAATACTGAATAAAAAAATTAAAGAAACCCGTCCCATACCTCTTTTATAAAACAAACTCGAAAGGAATTATGAAGGGACAATCTATATAATCATAGAGGTAAATTTCCACTTATTTGATTTTTTTTGCAAATAATTTTTTTATTTTGCAAATTTTTTATTAGGAAAATTGTCGAAATAATGCAGTAAAACCCTCATATCTCAGTAAATCATCCAGGAATGTGTACATAAAACTGTTCGAAAGTTTTTTAGGTAAATAAATCTTAGGGTGGGAAAGCAGCTTAATAATACAGTTTTGAAAATATCAGCATGCCTTTACCTGTATGGTTGCAAAATTGAAAGAAAAACTGTAACTTTGAAGTGATATATCTCGGAAATTAGTTCAGCTTGCCTTCTTTTCTTGGAATGTTATGGTGCTGCAGAATGCAATTTTCTATGCAGAATTTCGATGATTTCTTAGGAAAGGGGAAATATGATGGTCCCTCCTTAACGTGGCTCAACCGATCGAACATTCCAAAATATTTATTTTTTGAAATTACCATCACGAATTACTTTTTCCAACATTTCAACTATATTTAAGTATAAACAAACCATAAAATGTAATTTAACTTGCAACTCCTGTCTTACAGCGAGGTTTCAAATTATTGCCTTCCGAGAATGAACAAAACTTTAACACAGGAGGTATAGGAAAATTATTGCGTTTTTTGTTTATAACTTCTAAAAAAGCACACGTTGGTATTGTTTTGAATTTTTTCCCTAATAGAATATCCATATATCTACCAGAAAAAAAGTTTTTTGATCAAAGTTGGGACTACATAAAAATTAGATCTTCATTATTAGCCTAAATGTGACACGATTTTACTTGGCTGCCATAAGATAACATGGGGAAGAAAACTCAATTTATCTCAGAAACTAGACACGAGAAGTGTTTAATTTTTTCAAGGATTGTGTATGGCATGATTATCAATAAGTAGACAAAAAATTATGAAAATCTGAGACTATGCCCGATTGGATGAGCCACCTTAATAAAACGAATACTACTGCTTATGATAATGCATTTTTATTATTACTTGTAGTCTACCTACCAATATTACATAACTAGATCCAACAATTTTTAATGTACTGCATGACAACTATAATAATGGCAGTTGATAAATTGCAAATTATAATTTATAATATATTCTTTAATCTTCACCTATGGATAGGTATTTCACTGGTTATATCGCAGTGTAGTATGGCACAGTGTAGTTATCTACACTGTACACAATGTCCTCTGGTATGACCTCAAAGTGTTAATAGGTAGCTAATACAAAATTAATAATACACATTGTAGCATCACTTTGAGGCCGTACCAACGGCCGTAATGTAGTTACTATGTAGGTACCTTAGGCCTCATTTGAAAAGTTCATTCACATTCAAAGAGTTAAATAGAACAATATTATTAGCACATCCCTATCAAATAAAAATTAAGAATAATCTAAATAAGTAGATAGTAGTACAAATATTATTTAAATCCATCTGAAAAACAATTGTATTATTTTAGGTGGGATATAATTGTTGTTAGTAAAGAAAGAGTATGAAATACTTTTCATTAATTAACTTACTCTATCATTGATAATTAGTAGGAAAAGTTGTTCATCTATTTTTGATCAACATTTAAAGATATTTCAATTTGGCCGTCTTTATTTGCACAAGGCATTAGAATGCTAATAGTTTGTTCATAAGGGCTGCCAGAGGTAATCAGTTGGTTTATATGGCCTTTTAGTGGCAGGGGTTCGGACACCTGGTCGATTTCCCAAACCTTCAAACTGTAACGATTCCCCGTGGTAAAGACCCTCACAGTGAATGAGCATTGATAATTTCCCAGATGCTGAAAGTGGACGTAACACCGCTTATTCTGGTATAAGACAGGCTCCATATATGCAGTAACAATTACTCGAAATACATGTCCCTCAATAGACATCAAAATCTGCCCATATGACGATGAAGTAAGGTTTAATTTCAGAGTACCAGGTTCATTGCTATAAGTAGATATGTTTGGATGCTTGTTCTTTACATGTGCCCACATTTCAGTAAAAACACCAGTCCACTTACAAGTATTGTAAGTTCTAGACTTAAAGTTGATGTCGATTATAGGACAGTTACAATCCACTTGACAATTATTCTCGTGATCTACTATCTCGGACAAAGGCACGATTTCTTTACATCCCTTCGTCGCGTTCTTGCAAGGAATGCTAACCATCCGACTGATTTCCTCGGCAAACCAATTGCGGGCATTGTTGGGCAATGGGGCTCGACATGTTGGACAATGCAGGAGCGCTGAACGGCATTTCGAGCAGACGTTGTGACCGACGGTGCAGATGTAGATCGGAGGGCTGCAGATCTTCATGCACACCGGACATTCCAGGGCAATTAAAATGTCATCCATTGTTGATCTGGTTGCCATGGCAACAGCTGAAACCCAGGATAGCAGTATGAGAAACAAGCTGCACTGGCGCAACAAAAATGGTTCCCAACCTGTTTGAATGAACCCGATTGGCTGCTGGTCAGGTTGCTTTGACAATTTATCCTTGTTATTATCAATGAAATCAGAGCTAGAGTTAGTTGAGCGAGCGTCTCCATTCTGCACTTTTGGACACTTTCTCTGTTTTTTTTGTGTGTTTTTTTTGTGTTTGGCCCGACGCCACAGGTCACATTTTTTTTCCGATCAAGCTGAAATTTTGCACACATACTTAAATCATTCTAACTTAATCGTGTATAGTTTTTGGGAGCTGTCATTTGATTGGTTCAAAAATAAAAATATCTCCCGATTGGTCGAAAATCGAAATGTTCCGATTAAGTTCATATTTTGCATGGACATTAAGACTACTATTTTCTATTATTTTACAAATTTTCAGCCCAATCAATAGATAACTTATGCACTTAATGACATTTTCCATGTTTGGAACTGTCAGAATTGATGGAATGTGTAAGGAAATTCCACCGCTTTCTGGATTGTTTTATTAATTATGTACCAAAGTGTATAGCTAGCTATTCTGAGTTTCAATGAAAAACATATTCTTGTTGACTGTGTGGAATATAATACAATTCATAGGGGGTGTATATTATGTATAAGTATGCCTTCATAGTTTTTTTTTTAAAATATTGATCGTGTTTCACAGTTATGTTAGAAGGCAGAAGCAACGTTTTGACTAGACAGTATGTAAAAACTCATATTTTACACATTATTCCAGTCCAATCGGTAAAAATATTACATACTTATTTCTACTTTAGGTGTTTTGAATATCTGTTCACAGAGATTGATGGAGAAGTACCTATCAACAGGCGCGTAGGAACTTCATTTTGAGTGGGGGGGTCAGCATTATCGGGATCAATGAATGTGAGGAAAAGTAGTCGCCGTTACAAGGGTGTCTGGGGGCCCGCACCCCAAATTGCCCCGCAGGGCTTTTTTTGAATTTTTGATACAAAAGAATCGAATTTGAAGCTATTTTCGCATACTTTTCAAAGAAATGTACAATGTGTGAAATGCAATATTCTGTGGAAACTTTAGACAAATGTAATATAATTTGTAGCTATTTGTTTTAGAGAATACCTATTGGCCCCGCAGGGAATTTTTGGGGTTTTTGATATAAAATAATCGAGTTTAAAGCTATTTTGGCATACTTTTCAAAGAAATTTAAAATTTATGAAATGCAATATCCTTTGGAAACGACAAATGAAATATAATCTGTAAGTAACTATTTGTTTTTATAGAATCCCCATTGGCCCCGCAGGGAATTTTTTCAGTTTTTGATACAAAAGAATAGAATTTGAATTCTATTTTGGCATCCTTTTCAAAGAAATTTAAAATGTATGATATGCAATATTATTGGGAAACTTTAGACAAAATGCATAACAATCTGTACATTTTGTTATTCGATTAAATCCCTAATGGCCCCGCAGGTAATTTTTTGAATTTCTAGTAAAAGAGAATCGTTATGAATCGATTTTGGAATTCCTTTGAAAACGGTTGCAATAAGCAATAAGAAAAATCTGTATATGTTTTGGTATCATACGATGATAGGATGATCCTCAATCATGAGGATGATCATGTTGGACAAGAACTCATTTGTAAATGATTTATTGTCTCATTGGATAATACCTCTGTTCAATTAGTTTTGCAAAACTTGAGAAAATTTTGAGAATTCAACCTCATAATGGAGCAAATCTGTGCATTTTTGGATCTCTTTATCAACATTTTTGTATATGTGGGGGTGATATCTGGGGGTGTCAAGATGAAAAGTGGGGGGGTCATTGACCCCCACCCCCCCCCCCCCCCTTCCTACGCGCCTGCCTATCAAATTCATTGTACATTGACCTGATATTAAATGTTTCCAGAACGTTTATGGAAAGTTGCGATGAAAATCAGTAACGATGTATAGTTAGGTATCTTTGATTGAAAGGATCGTGCTCGATTGGCGATGTTGCGCGTGTCGGTGCTCGCTCATCGACGCGTTACACAGAGCGTTTTCCTAGTGTTAGATATTTCAGATCATAAAAGTTCATAAGTTTCTATAAGTTCATAAAAGTCGATTTAAAAAAAAAATTGAATTAGGTATTGTTTGAATTTGATGGAACCAATGGACCAATGGTGATGGGAGGAGCATAATAGTTCTCTTTACTCACACTAGAGCAGCACGGTCCAGAGTGGGAGAGAGAACCAATCAAACGTGTTGGGTAAAGAGACTAGACCTACATTTCCCCCGCCCCACCCGGGGGAAGTGTAGGTCTAGTAGGTATGTTTAGCATTGCTGTCAGAGCCTTCTTGACGGTCACGACCCACATCCTTCTGTCATCTGTTTTATTCGTGATGTCACGTAGCAAGATAATGACTAGTGGTCCATTGACCAATGTAGGTGGGCGTTGCCTTATGAAAGACAAAAGTATTACCATGGTAACTCCAAGGTTCTTAGAAAAATAACAATTTTTCATTCAAACAAATGAAATTCAAAAAGATCAAAGAAATAGCTCACACGTGTTTAATAGTTTAATTTACTACAGGAAATAGTACAATCAATATATTTAAATCATATAAATCATGTTTGATAATATGCTGGACAATTATTACAGATGCTACAACGAAACAAATTATATTTTGCCAGGTATGTTGCCAAAGCGTTTTACTTTTTAATGGCGTCTGTCACTGGATAGTTTCGTCAACTTAAAAAGGCCCTTCCTCTTTTATGAGAAGTTAATTAAGACTGAACAATATTCAAGTAGATACCTAGCTTAAAGCAATACTATTATTAACGGCAATTTGTTGATTGTAAAACTGTTAAATTCTGTACGAATTCAACATTATTCTAATAATATCATGTGTTCAATTTGTTGTGTATATAAGCTCTTTGGTTGTGACCAAACATTGACTTTTGTTTTATGACGTCGTAGTTTGGTCAGATCTACATTGGTCAATTGGAACCCATGCAACCGAAATGGAACAGGACAGGAACAGTTATTTAAATTTTTCCAGGAACCGGAACCGATATTTTTAAAATCTTGAAACCGGTACCTACTGGTTCATTTGGGTTTCCAGTCCCTACCTATAGTAAGATAACAATTTTGAATTTAAAAGATGTCACGCAGCATGCTAAACAGTTACAAACTTATGGTCCCAACGGTCCCAACATACAACTGAAATTTAAAATGTTTTGTTTTTATTTCCATCTCACAATGTGATGTCCCACTGGCTCTAGTGGACGCAGATGGAAAAAATGTTTTGAAAGCAAAATACTTAACTTGTTGCGTCTACGTAGAGATGTAAAATTACCAGTAATTTAAAAATGGTAAAATGGGTAAATTGGAGCAAGATATTGGAGTACCTACAAATCGATTACAGATCGGTTAATTTACGAGCTATTTCTCTACCCGAGTGTATAACTCGTATGAATTTCCATGTACCTAGATACTTTCATAAGAAATTTTACCTTATATTCTTCTACTGGAAAAGATTTGATGATGATGGATATTATCTCATATTATAAATTTTCTACCTAATTGGTCAAGTATAAACAGAATTGTTGCCATTTAAAGATTTAAGGGATTTCAAAACAGATCGTAGGAAAAGTACCTACAAGGTAAGCCACAACACATGGATCTGTTTAGATCTGTTGTTCTGTTCTTCCGAATCAGAGAGGAAAGTTGCAAAGAAAATCGTATAATTGTGTCCTACCTAGGTATATCAAGTATCGAATTTGGCTGCGGTTGTTGGTGTTCACGTCTGTTACACTGAGCGTTTTCCTAGTAATTTTTAACTGATAATGATACCAAATGGCAAATACAACTACCTACAAGAGATCTAGTTTAAACTTTAAACATGATTAAACCAAATAAACTAAGCTTTGCAGTGATTGAAGTGTAGGTAGTACCTACTACCTAGTATTCTAGGAACCTAGGTAAGGTACCTAGGTAGGTAGGTAGGTACTAAATAGAGGTTAGCACGTGCTAGCTCAACTAACCCCCAGCATATTACGTCAATGGCTCAACCTCGATCCCTCAAATTACCTACAAACCTAATTTATTACCTATCATTCGTTAAAAGATTACCTACTTACCTACAGCTAGTGAACTTCAACTCAGAATAGGAGGAAACGATCATGTGAAACGTGGTTATACAAAATTGTTGAACAAGTCACAACAAGTGTCACTCCCAAGATTCAAGAACTAAGAAGTCCAAAAATCCAAAAAGAAAATATATAATATACTGGCTTCACGGCCAGTTGAAAACCATTCTCTTTGGAAAACGGAAATGTACAGACGGTTGCAAAAAAATGTACCCTCTTCTGAATGGCAGTCGGATATTTCTGTCGAAATGTTCAATTCGAAATTTAAAGTTAAATCCAAATTTTCATACTTTTTCATCTTCAATAGTTAATCGAAAAGAGTTATGCAAATCGTACAAACTACTAAACACTGCACTAAATGGTCAAGTCGTTTTCGGATTGAGAGTAAGTAAACTTTTTGAGGTTAAGTCTGCCACTTCTGTCATTAATGTTATAATTTTCTTCTTATTCTTTAATGTGTATGTCTATACTTAATTATAATAGGTCTTATTTCAATAGCATTATTCACTTTGGTACTGATTTCAGTATTTGTCCCTATTATTACATTTTAATTAGGTTTTCGAGGTAATTTGCTTGCTAGAATATCTCTTTTCAATCAGCGGTGACTCTTCTCATTCGCAAGAACACTTATGGGGCGAACAGCAAGACACCGAGACAAGAAGAAACTCTCTTCACGACCCACGAATCAGGGATTGGACCACAGTGTCGTTGACCTCGCGAAGTGGATGAGAACAAACGGTTGGTCAGCAACTTGTCGCCTAACGCCAACGGACTTTGCTCTGACGGGGCGTGGATTACAAGCCCGTGAGAATCTTACAAAAGGTCGAACAATCGTCAGCATTCCTATCGAACTAATGATAACAACAAAAACGGTCAGTGACTCGGATTTAGGGTGGATTTTTAAACAAATGCCTGTGTTCAGTTTCCCGGCTCAGTTAATTCTCTCTTCTTTTGTTCTCTGGGAAAGAAGCAAAGGTTGTTCTTCATTCTGGTTTTGTTATCTACAAACGATTCCGTGTGATTTTTCGACACCTGTATTCTGCACTGATGGTGAATTAACATTACTTCCGTCATTTCTGTCCGAGAAGGTATTGTTATTAAATGAAACTCTTCGCAAGAACTTCTTGTTGTTAACCGAAGCTGCACAATTAACACACAATTGTACACCAGAAGAACTGACATCTTGTGCATTCTGCAGCGCGAACTTTCATAACATTTTTAACTTCCGTGACTTCCTCTGGGCTTGGTTTGCGGTGAACACACGATCAGTTTATTTCAACTCCTCGCCTTCATCCATACTCATCTCTGACAAAGACACCTTGGCTTTAGCACCATATTTAGACATGTTCAACCATTCAAACATCGCCGACATCGAAGTGAAACAAACTGAAGTTAACTACGAATTACAAACCAATGTGGCATTTCCGAAACATTCGCAAGTTTTCATACGTTATGGCTCTCATCCTAATGCTACTTTATTCATTGAATACGGATTCTTTCTCCCTCGAAACGAGTTCGATTCAATCGAGGTTTCTTTCGAAGAGGTGCTTCGTTCTGCGGAAACATTAAACTTCCACTCATCGACGTCAAAAAGACTTTTTCTCGAGTCCCACAAGCTCGCTTCCGATCTTCACATCAGCAACGACGGACTCAGTTTCAACGTCATCGCAGTTATTTCCGTCCTGGTATCGACAAACGCCGACTTGGATTCGAAACGGTTCAATCGATCGCTGTTCTCGGGCCGGTTTGACGACGGGAGACAGCGTGTGATAAGTTCCGTCGCCCGAGCGTTGGTAGACCTGAAGAAGAGTGAATATGAACGCGTGTTGGCAGCCATGGAAGTGTTGCGGGAGAGCAGTGCAAGTTTCCAAGTGGCTCGTGGTCTGATGCGGGAATACATCGAATTGCTGAATAGAGCGGCTCTGTCGCAAGCTCTTGCTAAATTGCTAGTGTAGTGATACATGCTGAATAATAGTAGTTCAATCGATGACCTCCTGATAACCTTTTGAATTCATTTTGATATTGCATGACTGACCCTAATTTTAGGATAGAGACAGATTTTATGATGAATAAAAATCAATTGAAAATTTTATATTTGTTTTCTTTTGTAGGGAACCGATTTCAAATGGATTATTTCTGTCAGACTAACAACTAGAGTGAAGACTTCTGGTCTATCATACAATAAATGAGATTAAATTTTAACTGTGATGAAGTAATCTAATACAAATTATATTATTAATAAAATCAATGTGAATCTGGTTTTCTCACAACTCAAGAGCTTGCTGAGTGAACTTTGATTTCAAAAACAAATTTATCACTCTTTTTTTTTATTGATATTCTCCTCTCTAGTCAAAGGGCTAGTCTGCGACCAAGGACATTCCTACTAAAATATTAATGAAGATTTGTCATCCAAATAAACAAAGAAATGCCGGCCCAACATAAGTTTTATCATAGCATAGCATGAACTCAATATCAGTATTGAACCCAAACACTTGATTCAATTTTATTTATTTTTATTTTATTTAGGTACCTACAAATACTTACAATTACAATTTTACCCTTATAGTAGTTACAGTTACAGAACCCTTATTATTTGAGTTTGTTAGTTTTATTACCATCCCTTCATGCCTGCCAGCCTGTGGCAATTGACTCTTTCAAGTTTCATATGAGAGAGATCTCAAATTTGGCGTGGACCTTAAATAATTCGTTGAAGAATACCAGTTTCTACGTAGCTACTACCTAGGTACGTCCTAATTATATTTTTTTCTGTCTTGGTCCTTTTATTGTCTATTGCTGATCACAAATGTAAATGGTGAGTAATTCAAAGATAATTGTCAAAGAGAAAATTCATCCTTCAGTAAAAATAAAATCACTAAACCACTCATAGCTCGGTAAAACATCCAGGAAGGTAGTACCTACCTTTACATTTAAAAATATTTTAATGAAATATTGCATCTGATACGTGCGCTATTAGTTTTTCAATAAAATCTTTCTGTATGAAAGCAGCTTAATATTTTTTTGAAAATATCAGCACGACTTTTTCCGTATGGTCACAATGTTAAATTGAAAGAAAAACTGTACCTAACTTTGATGTGATATATCTCAAGAATTAGTGCACATTGACCACTTTTTCTTGCCATATGATGCAGACCATAAAATTCTATATGCCAAGTTTTAACAATTTCTCTTGAGTGAAATTCGGTCCTTAAATAAATATAAGGTATATACTATTAGATAAATCTATTGTCCTACAGTGTCTACTACCATGTGCTTGTCTTGTCCCGCAGTGTACCGGCAACACTCCGAGCGGCTATGAATCGCACAAGCACACGCGGACAAAGGCCGGTAGATACGCACCGAATGTCGGCACGACGGACAATGTTGTCACCGACTTCATCCCCTCGAAGACGCCGGCCTCGCAGGTGGTGCGAGGGTGCTTCCACCCCGGCGCCACCTCCATGGCCAGGGAGAACATGCCGCCCTTGGCCAATCCCGTCTCCAACAAGGATATGCTCAAGGGTGAGTCCTACAGTTCCTAGTTACACACTCGGGTGCAGTCCTATTAAAATAAGTGCCTGGGCGCCGAAAAATAACAAAATCCGTATCGTTCACGACCCGCGGGGGGTTTGGGGGGCAAGAACCCTTTAAATTTGCCCACGGCGTTTTTTTGTTGAAAATTTTACAATTTTTTTTTTGTGATGCATCTGGGACTGAGTTTTAAAATAGATTTTAAAATTATCTTTTGTAACAATAGTTAAGAAGCAATTTATTTGCATTTTTTAAGAATAAAATTGTAATTCATGGATGATTTTAATTGATTTTGAAAAAGATGACTAGGCCTGCCCTGCTTATTTCCCAAAAAGAAGCCTGGGGGCTGCCCTGACTCGCCCTGGCCCCACTGTATCCCTGGTTACACAGGCGCGTAGGAACTAAATTTGTGAAGGGGAAGGGGGATAATAGTTTACATAAAAATGGCAGGGGAATAAGATTGTTTACAGAAGCAGTGCTGGTCCGGGGCGCATAGCCGCAGAAAAATGTCTGTATTCAACACTGAGTGCGGGTCCGGGGCGCATAGCCGCAGAAAAATGTCTGTATTCAACACTGAGTGCGGGTCCGGGGCGCATAGCCGCAGAAAAATTTGAATTTCAGAATGAATGAATATTGCGTTTCTTTGCAATTTGAATACTATATTGAGGAAAATTTGATATTGACGCAAATCATAAGAAGGGGAATTAATCAGAGGGATGTCCTCGTATTCCACCCCCCCCCCCTCCCCCCTCTTACTACACGCCTGTAGTTGCAGGACGTTGTTCTGGGTTTTTGTATTGGTACACTTGGCCAAAGTAAATCGGTATTCGAAAGAAACGGATATAGATTTGATGACATCATCCGATGAAGTCTGTGCTAACTCGTCATCTAACTCGAGTAGATGAGCTCTGATTTAATTGATAATGACAAGGATTGATTGTCAAGGAACCTGACCACCCCACCAGCTAATCCATGTTGTTCAAATATAATTTTTACTTTGGCCAAGTATATCTATTGAAGTTGCAGAAAATGAAATGAAACTGATTCACTAAAATATAAAGAGCAGAGTTTATTTAATATTTATTCAAAAAATGGCCTGCGGGGCAAGGTGGGGGGCACGCACCCCACACCTCTTTTGATTTAAAAGAAAATTGTTTTCCTTGCCTTGCTCCCCCCTGGCTAAATTTTTCGGATGCCCATGAGCAGAGTTTATGTATTAGTTTGCCTCATAAAGCGTATTGAATGCTGTCAGGCATGATGTCGTACATCTGGCCGCGGGACGACCGAGGCATCCAGGGCCGCGTCGTCATGGCGATGGGGCTGCTGGTGGGAGCCAAGCTGCTGAACGTGACGATCCCCTTCGTGTTCAAGCACGCGGTCGACCATCTCAACGTCAACCTGCCGGCGACCGCGGCCGGCGACACCTTCTTCAACATGTCGTCGGCGCCCGACACGGTGCTCACCGTTGCCACGTCGCTGCTCATCGGATGTGAGTCGCATAATTATTATTATAATTATTAAGTCTATATTCTCAACAGAGCCAGGCTCCACTAGTGAGAATGTAATAGATAAGGGAGGAGAGGAAGCCCGGTACCAGCATGGCGAAAGACGAAAGATACCAAGGGGGCCAACGGCTTAACGTCCCATCCGAAGGACGGTGTGACATTAACAGCACGGGCCTCCACACCCCGCGCCGTCGAGAGACTGATAACAGGTGGAGGGAGGTTGTCACACTAACCCCCGAACACTGGGCAGTCTCTCTGGCCCAACAGCAGCAACCTGGCAAGGCAGAGTTGAATGGTCACCCATCCAATCGCTGACCGCGCTCAATGTTGCTTAACCTCGGTGATCTAACGAGAAACGAGGTATCCAACACACCAGCCGTTGGGATAAAATGCAAAGAGTATACTCCATTTGGAGAGGACCTTTCAGTGCCTGAGGGCAAATGCCAAAATACAATTGCCAATAAATTGCTGTGTACACCTAAGAAATGTGGATTTACTTTTCACTTCTATTGTTATGGGGTGAGGTGGAGGTAGTGCCCGAAAAATAGCCAAAATTAACGTGGAAAAAGGGAATTCCAATGAGAAAATAGTTTTTTCGCTGCTGCAAATTCCGTGTCAAATGTAGGTACTATAGAGATGTTAGTTTTCCGGAAAATTATAAATCGAAACATTTTCCGGACAATCCTCAATTTCTACATTATTTTCTTCAATTGTTCTGGGAAACCATGTGGTCACTTAACACTAACTAATTATTTGATACTACTTATAATGCATTCAATGCAAGTATAAACATGCTGGGGACATAACACTCCCATGCTTCAAGAGACCCAGTTTCTCCGTTCACAGATGTACAATGACTGTGAATCTCTTGCAGACGGCGTCGCGCGACTGGGAGCTGCTGGGTTCAACGAGCTGCGCAACGCTGTGTTCGCCAAGGTCGCGCAACACTCGATACGGAGGATAGCCAAGAACGTCTTCCTTCACTTGCATCGACTGGATCTGGCCTTTCACCTCAGCAGGCAGACGGGTGGGCTTTCCAAGGTCAGTTTTAACATTATTATTTCATAATGGCTTCTTTGCAAAGTGTGGTGGGCAGATGGAGAGGGTAATGAAATGTAAATTTTAATATTTAAACGAGAAAGAAAGTTGTTGTTCAGAAAAACAATACTATTTGTTTATTGGAGAGATAGTTTGGAAGGCTGAATCTAAGCCACATAGAACTTTCAAATGTGTGACAGAAAAATGTAGATTTTTTGTGGCAGTGAAAAGTTATGAATTTTCAATTTACGTATGTCATGAAAAGACAATCATCAATAGTTGAAAAATTGCAAAACTGTCACTAGTTTACAAAAATCTAATGACTAAACTTGTTTGCGCAAGTAAGCAATACGAGATGCGATACACTTCTGGCAAGATGGCTACTGTCAGTCTACAGATTCACTTGTTATTTGTTTATTACAGTTCGTGTTTCCAAGTGCAGTGAACAAGGAGAAACAATTGAAATTGAAATGTAGTTATTAAATAAACTTTTGTAGCCATAACAAATTACAGCAAATATTTTTATATTAGTGTGCCCCTGTCAGATGCCATTTACCTAGTACCGCAATAGCCACCAGAGTGCAGTCGTGTTCCTTGTTTTCTCGAATAATTTTGTCTTGACCTTGAGTCTTGTTTCAAAACATTGGTCATCGTGTATAAATGCGTCACGTAGAGATTGTGAAGAACTCGAGTGCCTTATGTTTGCAGACGATCGACCGCGGTAGTCGAGGGGTCAACTTCGTGCTCTCCGCGATGGTCTTCAACGTCGTGCCGACGATATTCGAGCTGAGTCTCGTCAGCGCCGTTCTGGTGAGTTCCGACTCCTCGTCACTCCGGAAGGGAGAGTTGGTCGGAAATTTGAAAGATTCACTTAAAATGATAGTTTTTCGGTAGAAAGCTAACATGTACGAATTGCTTTCATCTAAGGTCCATTGAAATTAGGTGTTTACTGTTTCACCAATCTATCTCTTGGGAGACTCTCACAATTGTGTCTGTAAGTGTGCATAAACAATTGACGACACAAATTACTTCAAATGTGCATCGTTTACTTTGCAGTAAATATAGAGGAAAGTTCTCTTACACTTTTCTCAGAGATGTGAGTCACAGGAGTCACAGGGACATACAATATTTTTTTTTTATAATTGTTTGTAAATTTAATTTTTAATTTTTTATATATATTTGTAATTTTTTTATTTCAGAACTACTTACCATAGTATTGAATATGTGATTCAACTGTGAAAACTATAAAAAAAAAAAAATGAAAATTAACTGGAAAATTTTCCTATTTAAAATGTTTCCAAGTTCCTAATTTACATCTCTACTCAAGTTTACACTCATTCATTAGTTAAAGAATCAACATAACATTGAATCGCGCGTGCAACTTGCCTGCTGCAGGGAGTGAAGTGCGGACCGGAGTTTGCCGGCGTGGCGGTGGGCTGCGTGGCCGTCTACGCCGCCTTCACACTGCTCATCACGCAATGGCGGACCAAGTTCCGAGTGTACATGAACAAGGCGGAGAATGAAGCGGGCAACAAGGCAGTCGACTCGCTCATCAACTACGAGACAGTCAAGGTAAGCGTCACTTCATTCGGCAAATTTCCTGGTCAATTGCTAAAATATTCTTTAAATAATTGTTACCTACTTATTTTATTATTTCCTACGTTACAGATTTAAATTTGATTTCCTTATTTGTTTAAGGTGACCATATTCGAGAGGAGTCAAACCGGGACAAAGTTTTTGAGTGATACGAAGGGGGGTCTGGGGGGCTTGCCCCCCAGAAAAATGCCGCGCAGCGAATTTTTTGAAATGCATCACTCAATTATGGCTTAAAATCACTTTAAAAGTAGTATAGTTATTTTCAGGAAAGTAGGTAAACTAACGTGAAAAAATCTAGATCTTGTGGTTGGATGATGGAGTTTTTATGTGGTCATTGATGTCCGACCTACCGCCGTGAGCTATTGACAGTATTGTCTCGCAGACCATGCACTTTATTTCGTGGTCATTATCAGTTTTTAACTTTTTCATAAACACAAACTCTTTCTTTAAGACTTCGTTAAATTTGCACTTCCTCCGAGGAGCCATAAGTAAAAGTTCTAACAAGTAACAATAATATCACAGACAGATGAATGACAGGAATACAAACCGGCTAAACCAACTAAACACACGCCATCTTAACTTTCAACGAAATCGAAATCCGTGCGCATCTTCTTTTACGCATCTTAGATGTGACCGCTGTAGACAAAAGTTCCATCTATTGCTGTTAGAGTGAACTACCGGGCGGGACATTTTAAGCGGCAATTTCAAAACCGGGACAAATGAGCCGTTTCGCAAAGGTTCTCGGGACACCGGGACAAGAGCATTAAAAACGGTACTGTACCGGTAAAACCGGTACGTATGGTCACCTTATATTTGTTGTTTACCTGCATGCTAATAGGCAGCTGGATGCTTGAGGAAATAGTTGACTTGTTTGTACATTCTCATAATAATACCTAGGTACATAATTAATGATAAATTTACCTAATTTCAAAGAAAATGAATGTAATGCAATAGTTTCATATTATACTGAGCTATATGAATTATCACACCACTAATTGAGCGAGCGTCTCCTTTTGGCTCTTTTGGCACGAACCTCTGTTTTTTTTGTTTTTTTTCTGTGTTTTTTTTTCTGTTACTGACGATATACAAGTCACAGTTTTTCTTTGATCAAGCTGAAATTTTGCACACATGTACTGACCATTTCCGGGCGTTGCAGACCCTAATTTTTTGAAATCCCCTGATTGGTTCAAATTTAAAAAAATTATCTTTCGATTTGATTGTTTGATCAATTTGACATTTTGACAAGTCATTGCCACTAACATTTTACCCAATCAAACAACGTTTCAGCCAAATCCTCCCATTGGTTAAAATTTAAAACCATCTTTACTGTGACTTTTGAAATTTCAACTAGAACCGTTTGACCAATCAACTTAAAACTTTGCATGGTCATTGGGACCAACATTATCTGTGTTTTTGACAATTTTCAGACACATCTGTGTTTAAATCCAAAAGTTATTGACATTTTACGGACATTTTGCTTGTTGCTACGGATCACGGCAACATTGACGTCCCCCGTTCCAATGTTCCAAGGTAGTTAGAACAGAAACTTTCAAACCCATAATTATGACACTTATAATCAACAGATTGATCTGATATTGTGTACACACACTTATATATCATATGAGTGGTCCCAGGTATATTTTTGGAACAAGATCCTGTGATTTTTGAAAATTAACAAGGAACCATTCAATCATAAAGGTTCAATCGATCGACTTAAAACTTTGTATGGTTATTGGGACCAATATTTTTGGAATTTTTGAAGATTTTCATACAAGATTTCGGTTCGAGGTGTTGCGCGTATCCGGGCTCGCTCATCAACGCGTTACTCAGAGCGTTTTCCTAGTATTATTTTGTCCAACAAATGGGTACAGAAAAAATAATTGACGGCAAATCTACTCTATAATCTAGTACCAGAATAGAATAATAATATTTCATTCAATTAAAATATTGAAAAAAATATACAAATTTCAATACAAAAATAATATGACATCTTCCTAAGTATATCTCAGATTTATCTTTACAAAATCATGAAGAGATCATCCCAGAACTTGACTCTCTGAATGTGATGCCGTCTCGTGACCGAGTGTCATCTCTACTTGTCCGCAGTACTTCAACAACGAGGTGTACGAAGCGGACCGCTACGACCAGAGCCTGAAGAAGTACGAGGAGGCGTCGCTGAAGACCAGCACCTCTCTGGCGCTGCTCAACTTCGGACAGAGCGCCATCTTCAGCACCGCCATGAGCGGCATCATGGTGCTGGCTGCCACGCAGATAGTGCAAGGTAAGCGCCCTTCTTACACTCACACTACACCCTTTCCTCAACGGAATAAAAGTCCACTCAAGTCCGTTGTGTGATAATTTGGCTGAAGAAAGATATTATTTTCGTACTTCGATTACATTGAAATAGTGGAGGTATCCACAGTGGTTAATTTGTAAAATAATAAGTGGGCGGACGCCCGGCAAAGTTCCAGGGAACATATTTGCTTACGTAAACAATGGGGGGTTTGGGGGGAGGGCCCCCCAATATAATGCAGGTCCGGGGCACACCGGGATAATTGTAAATTTCAGTATCAAACTTGGTGCCATTCTACATGATTTGTACACAATTTTAAGCCAATTTTAACTTCTTTGAAAAATAAGTTCGTCCATCCTGAAAAAAGTCCCGCATCCGCCTCCAAATTAACCAATGGGTATCCAACAAGAGTTGATAATACTAGGAAAACGCTCTGCGTAACGCAAAGATAAGCGAGCCTTTGTTTTGCATGCAATTAATATGTGTGTGAAAGTTGCTGCTCTACAGACCTTGGAAATTCTAGGAATTCAACATGGATCAAAGGAGCAGTATTTTTTTTTAGTTTCCTGGAATACATTTGACGTATATTTCAAAGCAAGCATAAAATGTCAGTACAACTAGTATGCTCTGAAGGATGACACTAGTGAGAATGTAATAGAGAAGGGAGGAGAGGAAACCCGGTACCGGCATGTAGTCTACTCCTATGAAAGATACCAAGGGGGCCAACGGCTTAACGTCCCTTCCGAAGGACGGTGTGATATTTACAGCACGAGCATCCACAACCCGCGCCGTCGAGAGACTGATAACAGATGGAGGGAGGTCGTCACACTAACCCCCAAACACCCCAGTCTCTCTGGCCCAATGGCAGCAACTGGCAAGCCAGAGTTTGACGGTCACCCATCCAACTACTGGCTCCGCTCAATTGCCAACTCAATAGAACACTGCCATTACACTTGCCATTAGAAATTACTAGAGATGGGCCGATACCGATACCGATACTCGCGATACCATAGGTATCGGAGTATCGCCGATACTTCAATTTTTTTGGCCATATTTGGCGATACTTTTGAACCAATACTTTTGAATTTTTCCGCGTTTCACAAAGACTGTTTCCCCATTGGCTGTTGCTCAACACACTATTATAGAAGCTAAAACACCATTGGCTTATGTACAATGAGCATCGACCAATCAGAGCGCCGCTTTGATCGAGGTTTCGTGCAGTTCTTTCAACTTCTTTCATGGCGTCTTGCATTATTTTGTTAGGCATAACTTATTTTTAATGTGATGTGTTCCAAACGGAATAAAAGTGGTGTCTGGAACCAATTTACTATAAAACATGATTTCAAACTGATTTTTTTTTTGTATAGGTAATGCATTTTGTTTTGTTGAGTACATAGGGAAAAAGAGTACTTAATTTGATGTACCTAACCCTGAAATCACACGTGCACATAATCTATAAAAATTAAGGTAACAAAAGTATCGGCGATAGTATCGGTATCGTAAATCAATAAGCAGGTATCGGTACAAGTATCGGTATCGGTGAAAATGTGGTATCGACCCATCTCTAGAAATTACACCCGCATTACAAATACAAATAACATCAATTGATTTTCATTTATATATTAGTTGAATTGAATGTACAGTGATGGAAATATATTCGGTCAACGCTCCTTCTCCCTTCCCATGCATTTACGTAAGTGTAGGCTCCACCCCCTCGACCCGTAACACGTGCGAAGTTGTTTGAATGTGGTGGAGGGTGAAAGGAGCGTTTACCGAATATATTTCCGTGACTGTACATGTTGACTTATTATAGAACACTGAACTGAACAGGTGTGAATAATTTTAAAAGAATTGTCAATGTGAAACTCTTGGCATTTTCACAAAAATTTTCAGTCCTTATCTTGGTAGCCATGCAGTTTGAAATGCAAAATGATTGGATGGTTCCAATTAAGATGCCTCAATAAGATGAGTGCGTTATTTTCTACTAGGAAAACGCTCTGAGTAACGCGTTGATGAGCGAGCACGGATACGCGGAAACCCCTCGAACCGAAATTATGTCTATCGAAAATATCATTAAAAGCCAATAAATCTTGAATTTCGTCAGACTTGAATAAAAATCTCTAAATATTCCTAAAATGTTAGTATCAACCCTTATGATTGAACTGTTCCTCGTTAATATTCAAAAATCACAGGATCTCTTTAAAAAACTATACCTGGGACCACTCAAATCATATGATATTAGTGTGTACACAATATCAGATCAATCTGTTGAACGGTCATTATTAGTTTCATTTCGTTTGAAACTTTCTGCTCTAACTACCTTGCCTTGAACTGAAGATTCGAAGTCGCCGTGAATTTGACAGCCAACACGCAAAATGTCACTAAAATTACAAAACCTTTTGAAAATAACTACAGATTTGACTGAAAATTGGCAAAAATACCTTAAATGTTGGTACCAATGACCATGCAAAGTTTTTAGTTGATCGGTCAATCGGTTCTAGTTTAAATTTCAAAAATCACAGGAAAAATGGTTTCAAATTTGAACCAATGGGTGGATTTGGCTGAAATTTATTATGATTGGGTACAATGTTGGTTGCAATGTCTTTGCTAAATTTCAAATTGATCAAACCAACCAATCGAAAGATAATTTTTTTAAAATTTGAACCAATCAGGGGATTTCAAAAAAATTAGGGTCTGCAACAATCAGAAATGTTACGTACTTGTGTGCAAAATTTCAGCTCGATCGAAGAAAAACTCTGACCTGTATATCGTCAGTAACAGAAAAAAAACAAACAAACAAAAAAAAAAAAAAAAAAACAGAGGTCCGTGCCAAAAGAGCCAAAAGGAGACGCTCGCTTCGCTCGCTCAATTAATCACCACGTAGGTTTTCTAGTCACATCTAACGTAGTGTTAGGGTTAGGAAATGGGATGAAATAATGTGAACAACAAATACATATAGGAGATAATATTTATAATTCAAATGACGGTAACAAAACACTGGTCATTCCTGATAACCGTAACATAGCTAATTGCCGCTCAGAATCAAAATCTCCTTGTGAAATGTGATGGCTCTTCGATGGTTTAAATTAAATAACTTAAGTAGAAAAGTAGCAGGCAATGTTGCTCTCAGAGAAGCGTCATACAAACATTTTATCTCAGACTTGTACGGCGTAAGTTTTGGTTCCACACCTAAATAGAATGGGAACTACAAGATGCAGTGGAAATGGAAACAATATTAACATCTGGAGCCGTATTCTAGAACATTTATATTCCCATTTCTGATGGAATCTTATCGGTGCAATGTTAATCCTTATGGCCGTGATCGGATTCCAACAGGAATGGAATTGGGAAAACATTCTAGAATACGCCTCCTGATTGGCTATTTTTAATTTCATCGCATCGCTTGTCTTAATGTTGGTTAGCACCACGTGAAGGCAAATCTAGACTTACAATATTGAAATCTGTTTCCTGACAAGACATTGAATGGCATCCGCTAGATAAATCCAGATAATATCTTGGTGGCTTGTTTCTTAAATGCAGTTCAATTGTCTTGAGTTTTGAATTGCTGTAAACGTGTCTGGAAAAACCAACTGGATGTGAAATGTTGTACAAACCACGGCCACCCAGTTCATTTCCTAATTGGCTTATGATTGAAAGTGTCTTGGACTTGTAATGATCGCACGAAGCATCTCTCGGAAGGCGTCGCGAAATCATCGGCTTGTCGGGAGCCGCTACTTCTCGATCCGGCATATCGGGTTGTTGTAGACCATCTGGAGGTCCACCTTCGGACCCACCAGGTCCCGGATGTTGTTCAGTCCGTACTTGATCATCGTCGGTCTGAAACCAAACCACGGAGCTTACAATCCTGTCCGGCAAGATATCGAAGGACCTTCATTTAAAAAATATCACTAGAGGACAATACGATGAGATATTAATATTTGTATTTTTAGTTACTATACAAACTTGAGGAAAGTGGAAATTATTAAGCTAAAACCTGCATTTCACAATTAATTAATGAAAAATAGGTGTAAAAGATTCGGGGCACTTTGGTTTACAAACGGGAAAATTTTAAAAACTAAAAGTTTTGTAGGTAGTATACACTCAAACCAATTAAAAACACTATTTGAAAAAGAATTGGCTGCTGGTCAGGATCCTCGACAATCAATCCTTGTTGTTATCAATGAAACCAGAGCTCACCTTCTAGAGTTAGATGACGAGTAGCACAGACTTCATGGGATGATGCCATTAGTAAACCTTGATCATCAGCCAA
Organism: Leuctra nigra; assembly: GCA_934045905.1. Classification (NCBI taxonomy): domain Eukaryota; kingdom Metazoa; phylum Arthropoda; class Insecta; order Plecoptera; family Leuctridae; genus Leuctra; species Leuctra nigra. The sequence continues at coordinate 15,523,589 of OW203769.1, forward strand.
TCCTTTTCTTTCAAATACCGATTATTATTTGTTCGGGAGTGTACCTAATGCAGTGTTTCAAAGATTACCACTTAATAATCGAGACATAATTTGGAAATTGAAACTTTGAACATTCACAAGAAAAGCAAGTACTAGGGCACCATTCTGTGAATTTCTTTCTTGAAAACTAAGTTTATATTTTGGGTCAATAGTTTCCCTTGCCAGTGGAGTTATACTGAAAGAATGACTGTATAAATCCCGCTCACCTCTCGAGCGAGAGTCCCCAGGCGATGACGCTGACGTCCTCCGGCAGTCCCATGGGCAGGAGCATCTCGGGCCGGAACACTCCGGAGTTGCCGATCTCCACCCACTTGCCCAGGCCCGGGTGGAAGCAGAAGATCTCCATGCTTGGCTCCGTGTACGGGTTGTAGGCCGGCTTGAACTTCAGCTGAGTCAGCCCGAGCTTGGTGAAGAACGCGTGGAGCACGCCGATCAGGTGGCCCAGAGTGAGGTTATAGTCAGCCACGACGCCCTCCACCTGCAATATAACGTTTATTTTACGTCCTTTGGGGTTTACAAACTTTTGGCATTTTTAACACTCCAAAAAATCAGTAATATCCATTATAATATCCTATGTATCAGTTACTTATACTAGGAAAACGCTCTGTGTAACGCGTTGATGAGCGAGCACGGACAGGCGCAACAACTCGAACCGAAATAATGTCTATCGAAAATATCATTAAAAGCCAATAATTCTTGAATTTCGTCAGACTCAAGTATAAAAATCTCAAAATTGTCCTAAAACATTAGTCCCAATAACCATGCAAAGCTTGAACCTTTTGAACCTTTCTGATTGAACTGTTCCTCGTTAATATTCTAAAATCACATGATCTCTTTAAAAAAATATACCTGGGACCACTCATATGATAAGTGTGTGTACTTACACAATATTGGACGATCTGTTAAACGGTCATATCAGTTTCATACGTTTGAAAGTTTCTACTCTAACTACCTTGGAACTATAAAGAGTCGAAGTAGACGTGATCAACATTTTCGAGAAATTTGACAGCCAACACGCTAAATGTCCGTAAAACGTCAATAACTTTTGGATTTAAACATAGATTAGTCTGAAAATTGTCAAAAATGCAGATAATGTTAGTCCCAATGACCATGCAAAGTTTAAAGTTGATCAGTCATACAGTTCAAGTTTAAATTTAAAAAATGACATAAAAGATTTTTTTAAATTTTAACCAATGGGAGGATTTGGCTGAAACTTTGTATGATTGGGTACAATGTTGGTCGCCATGACTTGTCAAAATTTCAAATTGATCGGAACTACCAATCGAAAGATATTTTTTTTAAAATTTGAACCAATAACATGAGCCCGTTCAAAAACGATCCCAGGGACCGCATAGATTACGTTAGTATATGTGCAAAATTTCAGATCGATTGGTTGTGCCGTTTGACCTGGGCAGTGAACACAAAAAAAAAAAAAAAAAAAAAAAAACACACAGAGAAAGTGCCGTAAGAGTACCGTGGTGACGCTCGCTACGCTCGCTCAATTACAGAACATCAAAATGTGACATCTTTTTGTTGAAGGATGATAGATTTTAAAATGCGATGATAGAACTCATAATAAACTAAACTACCTACTGATTCTGTCAATATGGTTCCATTATCATTGACTTCCTCTTTATATGGGATTTCCGAGACTGTCGTCGATGTCTAGTGACAAACAATACCGACCCGTTCTTATGTACAGACCAAAGTCAAATTCTTCACGAGTCCAGCTGAGATCGTCTTACAATTGAGCAGGTTGCAGGGAAACCTGGTACAACAATGTAGACAGACTGTAAATCTGGTAAAGAAGCGACCTCCGACATCGGCGAAAGCATTCAGTGCTGCAGCTATAGCAGTCACGAATCCAATATAGAGCGGAAGTCCATGATAGTAATATTGTCTAGGGCTGCAGATTGGTAGAAACGTTTTCTCTTCACATCCTGCAAATGACCAGGCGAGGCCTATGTAGCAGGACGGATCTAAAGTGACTACTATGACCGGTGTGAAGTGAGCTACGCACCTGGTGGAACTCGGCCAAGTGCGTCGCGTCCAGAGTCTCGTTCCGGAACACTCGGTCGATGCTGAAGTACTTGGACGCTCGGAATCCCCCGGGCCTGGCGGCAAACAATCACAGTCAATCGGTCGGCACTGTTCAGAGATGCATCAACGACGACGTTATTGATTGTGCACTTCAAAACATACTTTATTTACCATTTACGTGTTTCACAAGTCACAAGCTACAAGCCATCCTATTATCAAACAACGAAGAAACACTTAGCAATCAACGAAAAAAAGAATCCACAAAAAAGGCTTGATTTCTTGAAATTTCTATCATTTTTACACCACTGTTAAATTGTCAAAAGTCAGTTAAACCTAGGACGAATACTGGGGGGGATTGGCATCCCGTGTGACCTTGAAAACCATGTGTGTGATAAAGGAAATGCCGCGCTTTTATAACAGTTGAAAATACCTCGCATCATTTAATAAAATGTCTCACATTATATCTCTCACAATTCGTTAATCTTTAAGGAAGACAATGATGTATCTCAGACATCAACACGTTGCCTATGTGAGACGTTGTGAATAAAGTGCTGAAGTGATATTTTACCGTCGGCGCAAGTTTCAACATTTTGATCTAGTTCCTCGAGATATTAAACCAGTCAAAACAAGTATACTACACAACATAATGGAGTTTAAAATACAATCTTAGAGCATTGTAATGAAGACAATGATGCTACACACATATCTCTCCAATATTTATTGACGATGCAGCACGAAAAGGCAACATTTCCCTCGTCTGTATCATACATGACCAAATGCGTACTGCATCAGCTAGCGTGGGTGACGTCATTAGGTTGCCAATCCCCCCCCAGCTATCATCCTAGGTTAAACCAATGGGCTTGTTCACTGCCATTTGCTCTCACCAGGATCGCTAGCATCGGATTTCGTTGGGCCGAGATTAGTAACATTTTTCTTAGTAACCAAAATGTCCGTGGGATGGCGCCAGCGGTTGGGTAACATCTTTGGTAGTAACTAGAGATGGGTCGATACCACATTTTCACCGATACCAATACTTGTACCGATATAGGGATGTCGGCGGGTCTAAAAATCAGGAATCGGGTACCCGTCATAAATACTCGGGTCGCAAAAAAAAAAATTTTTTTTTTTTTGGTGGAGGCTGGCTAGGTAAGGGGGTAGGGGTTTAGGTAAATAAACACGTGGCACTTAGTTGCGTGAGAGGAGAAAATGACCCTCTCTCAGGGCCATCTGTGTGCTTGTCCTTGAAAAGAATTTGAGAAAACAGGATAGGACATAATAACATTCTTTGATAAGTAACAACTTCAATCATAAGAAAACACGAATTTGTGCACCTTTCTACCCAGGACTCAACTTTTTCACTGTGCTACAGTGTGATTGAAAAAAAAAATACAGACGCATTTTTCCCATGCTTCCTAATCCCGACACATGATTTCACCCCTCCTTCCCCATTCCTCTCTCACCTCCCAGGGCAAGCAAGGTCGTTGAGCTTCCCCTTAAGACGCAGCTGATAGCTGTGCGTAAACAAATGTCTTTCAGCTACACTCTAAAAAAAAAAAAAAAAAAAAAAATTTTTTTTTTTTTGGTACCCGCGATTACTATTTATTACCCGAGTAATTGATTACCCGGAACCGCCCGGGTACCCGCCGACATCCCTATACCGATACCTACTTATTGATTAACTATACAGATACTATCGCCGATACTTTTGTTACCTTAATTTTTATAGATTATGTGCACCAAATCTAAATTCAATCTTCAGTTTGCAGATTTCAGGGTTAGGTACACCAAAGTAAGTACTCATGAGTACTTTGTACTCATGAGTACTTATTACTCAACAAAACAAATGCATTATACAACAAAATTCAATTTGAAATGATGTTTTATAGTAAATTGGTTCCAGACACCACTTTTATTCCGTTTGGAACACATCACATTAAAAATAAGTTGTAACTAACAAAATAATGCAAGACGCCATCTTTAAATATGTTGAAACTGAAGGACAAAGACTGCAGGAAACCTTGATCAAAGCGGCGCTCTGATTGGTCGATGCTCATTGTACATAGTGATGGGAAAATTCCCGGAATTTATTTGATGGGGAATATTCCCAGGGAAAATTCCCGGGAATATTGGGAATTTATTAATTCTTCAAAATTTACGCTTACACAGATTAAATTGGAAAATAGTTCAACAAAAGTACTTATAGACCTAGTTGATTTGTTATTCATGAGTCATAATTCAAACGCAGTTGCAGAAAACACAAAGAAAAATTATAATTTAAATCTGATTTCGAATTTTGAAGTTTTTGACGAATTTAATCAAGTACAGTTTAAGTACTACAGTTCACACGACCGCTCTAAAATATCAAGAACAAATCGCGCATTGTGGGTCAAAATGAGCTCAATTTTCTTTCGAAGTGACAAAATTATAAAAAAATAAAATGGCAGCCAGGACAATTTAAAAAAAAATCACCGTTTTTAATAAACTTAAAAGGCTGAACTTCTCGGACACTTGTTTGTTTATCTTTCTATACCTACAGAAAACAGGTAATTAGTAATACCAAAAATATATTTCTATCCTACAGAATTTGATGCTAGAGACACCTCAAGCGCATATAATCAAAACAGAGAAAAAGTATTGGGACAGCAAATCTCTTACGGATTCAATTTCTAATCCTACCCTGTGTAACTAAAGTAGGTATATTGTTTGTGCCACATTTGAATCTAAACATAAGAATCCAAGTCTGGTACCTAAATGTTCATAAAAATAAAAATTCCCAACTTTCGGGAATATATATTTATTTTGGGAAAGTTCCCGGGAATATTCCCATGTGCGGGAATATTCCCTTGGGAAAATTCCCGGCTACCCATCACTAATTGTACATAAGCCAATGGGTGTTGCTGTTGAGCAACAGCCTATGGGGAGCCAACAGTGACTGTGAAACGCGGGAAAATTCAAAAGTATTGGTTCAAAAGTATCGCCAAATATGTCCAAAAAAATTGAAGTATCGCGATACTCCGATACCTATGGTATCGGTGGTATCGGTATCGGTATCGGCCCATCTCTAGTAGTAACTATAATGAGTTTTAAAGAGTTTAAATGACCAATTTATGTATTGATAGTCTTTGGTAGTTTGTTGTAATCTCAAATACATTTAAAAATGTAAATTACAGTGTCCTACGTGCATAATATCTTTGTAAAACGAAATGTCATCATTGACCCAACATAAATTCCATATTTTCAAATTTTCGTCATCTTGCCGCGTTCTAATCTCTGCCCAGTAAATAGTTTTTGTGTTGTTATCAATCAATACTTAATAAACTACATAAGTTATTTAATTGAAACAGATAATTATAAGAATATAATGTGGTAGTCTTCTTTATTCTAAAACAGCCAGCAACTAACAATGTAACCACTCTAGTCACACTAGAGACTATGTTCACTTCCTGTTGGCACTGCCTTCTAGATCATCAGTTCTAGCCAACATCACATCCCCCTTTTTGGGTACTAACAAACATGAATACAACTTATGAAATTTCAAACTAATAGTACAAATGTTAGAATTAGACAATGCTAATAATCATTGAATCTTTGTGGTCTTTGAATGACTCTGCCCCGCCTAGAACGATATGCTCCGGGTGGTGTTGCTGGTTCATCCTGTGGTTCATCCTGTGGCTCGTCCGCTGCTGCCGGACCGGGCACATCTGGTTTCGGTGATGGCATGAGGTGGACTCGATTTCTTCTGAGTGTCCCCTCTGATGTCTCTACATGATATGACCGCGGAGTGGTACCGGCTGCTATCACCTGGCCATATTTCTTCTGATCTGTAACATATACATGTGAACCTAATTCTAACGGTGGTAACTCTCTGGCACGATGTCTTCGGTCGTAATCGTGCTTCTGCTTCGCTTTCCTAGCCTCTTCCCTCCTTCTCCACGCTTGGGTGTTGATTTGATTAGGTAGTAGGTTGTCCGAAGCAGTTACTAGCGTTGTTCTTGGCTGTCGGCTCATTAGCATCTGCGCCGGACTACGCCCTGATGCTAGTGGTGTTGATCGGTATGCTAGCATTCCGAGATATACATCTTCTGACTTCTGCAGGATACCTTTCATGGTTTTCACTGTCCGTTCCGCAAGTCCGTTCGCCTTTGGATATCTTGGGCTGCTGGTCACATGCTTGAATCCGTAGGTTGTTGCGAATCTTCGAAACTCGTCTGAGCTGAACTGCGGTCCGTTGTCTGAAACAACTTCTTCCGGAATTCCATACCTCGCAAATACCGACTTGATGCGATTGATGACATACTTGCTGGTGGTTTTATCCAACAATAATACTTCAGGGAACTTTGAGTAATAATCTACAATTATCAAATACTTGTGTTCCTTGAGTTGAAACAAATCCATGGCTACTCTCTGCCATGCTCGCTCTGGCAAAGGTGTTGTCAATAACGGTTCTTGTGGATTTTCCCGGTGTTCCAAACAATGTTGACATTTGTTAACTACATCTATAATATGCTGGCTCATTCCTGGCCACCACACTGACTGTCTGGCTCTCTCTCTACATTTATTAATCCCTAAGTGACCTTCATGGATTCTATGTAGAATTTCCTTCTGCATACTTCCTGGTATGTACAGTCGTTGGTCTTTCATCAGAAGTCCCTGCTGGACAGTCAGGTTACCTCTTTCTTGAAAGAATGGAGCGGCATTGGCTGCTAGGTCTCGCTTCGATGGCCACCCGTCAGCAATGTATCTTTTGACTTGTTGAGATGTACGATCCTCTTGCTGGGCTTTCCTTATCTCGTCGAGACGTGCATCCGTTGCTGGAAGCTCTCCTATGACCTGGTCAACACATTCGTTTATCTCTGCTTCAAACTCACAACATTGAGCAGAAGCAATTTCTACCGGCTCTCTGGACAGAGTGTCTGCCGTATGTAGATCTTTACCTGGAACATGCGAGATAGTAAATGCAAATCTCATCAATTTCATTCTCATTCTCAGAATTCTTGGTGACAGATCGCTCAGAGACTTCTTTAGCATTATGGGAACAAGAGGTAAATGATCAGTATGTACATGGAACTGTTTACCTATGAGGAAATTCTGGAACCTGTCACATGCCCATACAATTCCCAAAGCTTCCTTCTCGATCTGGGCATACCTGGTTTCAGTGTCGGTGAGTGATCTGGATGCGTACGCTACTGGCCGCCAAACATTGGACTCGTCCAGCTGTTCCAGAACACATCCCAAACCAAACGATGATGCGTCTGTCGTTAAACGGATCTCCCTATTGACGTCGTAGAACATTAACGTCGGGGTCGTCGTCAACTTCTCCTTGATTTTTGTAAAAGCTTCTTCTTGAGGCGCTCCCCACTGAAAGTTGTCTCCTGACAAGAGTTCGCGAATTGGTTTTGTCATTACTGCCAGATTAGGAACGAACTTCATTAGTTGGTTAGTCATCCCCAGAAGTCTTCTTACGCCTGAAACATCTTTCGGACTTTTCATGAGATTTATTGCTGATGTCTTGCTGGGATCAACTTTCACTCCAGACTCTCCTAGAATGTAACCCAGAAACTTGACTGTGCTGACACCAAATTCACATTTTGCTTCATTCAGTGTGACACCTGCATTACTGATTGCTGTAAGCACTGCTGACAGTCGTTGATCGTGTTCTTTCCTTGTTTCCCCAAAGATAAGAACATCGTCCATGTGACATACTACTCCGGGTAGTCCTTCGAGTAGTTCCGACATTTTCCTTTGATACACTTCTGGTGCCGAAGTTATCCCGAATGGAACCCTGTTGAACCAATACCTACCATAGGGAGTAATAAAGGTTGTGAGCTTACGTGACTCTTCGGAAAGCTTGATCTGCCAGAATCCCGAATTCGCGTCTAATTTGCTGAACACAGTTGCTCTACCTAGGTGTCCCAAGGTTTCTTCCATAGCAGGCATAATATGACGCTCCCGCTGGACACTTCTATTCAGGTGTGTAAGATCTACACATATTCTTACGTTTCCATTTTTCTTCGGCACTACCACCATTCCTGCGCACCAATCTGTTGGCTCGTCGACCTTGGAGATAACACCTGCTTTCTCCATCTTCTCAAGTTCCTCTTTTACCTTTGGCAAGAGTGGTATTGCTACTCGACGTGGAACGGCGATGGCGAATGGTTCTGCTCCAGCTTGGAGCCGTATCTTGTACTCGCCTTTCAATTCACCCAATCCCGTGAACAGAGATGGGTATTCTTTCTTGACGTCTCCTTGGCTCAGTGGATCAATCTGCTTTACCGCGTGGATCTGCTGAACTAGGTTTAAACTTCTGATTGCTGGTCGGCCCAGTAGTGCACTGCTTAGGTTGCTGACCACAAAGATGTCTTGAACAGACTTGTTTTGTTTTACTTGAAATGTTGCTTTAAACTGACCTTTGACATCTAAGGTTGCTCGTCCTGGTCCCAGAAGTGTCTTCGTCGTTGGACTAAGCTTATGCTTGGAAAACCTGGATTTGTATTCCTCTTCCGAGAGTACAGTTACATCGGCACCTGTGTCAATTTTGAATTGTGTTCGCTTACCATTTACTAGTAGTGTCACGAACCATGGGTCGTCGGTGGTGTCCCCGTCTATCGTACCTAGATATACTTCGGGTTGCTGGCCTCCGGTTCGCACTTCGTGTACCGTTGACTGCTTCTTCTTACTGCGGCAGTGTTTCTCGAAGTGGCCCATGATGTTACAGCTTCTGCACTTCACCTCCCTCGCTGGACAATCTCGTATCGGGTGAGATGGTGTGCGTCCACATCTGGTACAGCGGTCTGCAGATTTATTCTGACCACTGTAGCTGCTCGACGGCTTGAAATGTTCCTGTTGCTGGTGAGAACGGGCACCTGAATGCTGAAACTTAGGTTTATTTGATTTAACCATATCAACATTCGCATCATTGCTTTCTAACCCCCTCAGGATCTTCTGCTGACCTCGAATGTCTTCATGTACTCGGACCTTATCGATGGCCTTCTTCAAAGTTAGCTCTGCATCCATTTGCAAAGTTTCGGATAACTTGGTGTCTCTAAGACCTACCACTAACCTATCTCTGATAAGTTCTTCCTGTAGTGCTCCATACGCACAATGTTTTACTAATGTATACAATGATGTTATAAACTCAGCCGCTGATTCCCCCTCTTCTTGCTTCCTCTGATGGAATTTGGCTCTTTCAAATATCACATTTCTCCTTTTGACAAAGTGAGAATTAAACTTTTCTACAACCAATTCATAATCATCTTCTTCTAGGGCAGTGAGCTCCATAGAAAGTAAGATATCCTCCGCTTCATCTCCCATACAGTAAATGAGATGATGGACCTGTCTTGACTTACTTGCTTTGTCCAGACAACTTGAAATACGGAAACGCTCGTATCTCCGAATCCACCTGGTCCATGTTTGTGGATCGGTGAAGTCGAATTTTGGAGGTGGTTGTAATTGAGTAGTAGAATCGGCTTGAGGTAATGGCTGTTGTTGAACATGAACATTGGCCTCATCTCCGAGCACCATTTTTTCTTGCTTTTCTTACACCGAAAATAACGTAATACTGCGTAAATTTACTGGTTTTCTTACTCACGCGCCGCCACCATGTGTTGTTATCAATCAATACTTAATAAACTACATAAGTTATTTAATTGAAACAGATAATTATAAGAATATAATGTGGTAGTCTTCTTTATTCTAAAACAGCCAGCAACTAACTGGCACATGAAAACAAGATACGACTTCAGGCTACATCTTTGTACTATGTACATTTTAGGGGGTTTTTGTTTTTTCTGTTAATTTTTGGGTCATTTTTAATAATGTAAACACTCTGTAATTATTTGTACCGGAAATCAAAGCCGGAAATGACGTCATTTTGTTACCCATCTCGGCCTAAAGTCGGATTAAAGCAGGTAACATAATGGCGCCATCTATGCTTAGCTTTGCGTTAACAAGCCCATTGGATGAGCATTTTCGACCTCGAATTGGATTTTTTACAACTGGAAAGCCGTAAAATCAGTAAAAATAATACAATTTAAAGACTTTAGATTTTTTAGTTATTCTTCAGTTATTTAGTTAAGTTCAGTAAAATCAGGACAATTTCCCTAGAAATGGAGCCCTTTTGTGTGGAGCCTATTCCGTTCCCCTTCTGTCATGTTGCAATGGGGTTGTTCACGCAAAACTATTGTAGATGGCGCTGCTGTTCTAATCGTCCGGGAGAGAGCCAATCAAAATGCATCTAGCGGAATGGAAGGTTTTTAAGCCTTGGCGGGAGTTTGATTCATAGATCTTGGATTCAGAGACCAACCAATCAGCGAGAGACTCCTCCAATGCCGCTAGCGCTGCGAGTGAGAGCAAATGGCAGTGAACAACCCCATTGGTAGAAATACCAATTTGTTGAACAATATAGCTTGATTTGATTCATACAATGCCACCTTAAATTTTTTTTTTGTATTAGTTGTTAATATTTGTTCTAGGGCTGTGCGGGTAGCATTTTTGGAGGTCGGGTCGGGTTCGAGTCGGGTAGTAAAAATACGTCGGGTATCGATCGGGTAATTTCGGGTATTTTTTTATTTAAAAAAAATCATTGTTAACTCTCTAGGGTAGTATTTAGTTTGATTTACCATGAACAAATGATGAAGAAGCCTTCCTACTGTTGTTGGTACCGTTGCTTGTACCATTTGTACCTGGTCTTGGACTATTACGTCGCAACTATTCATTGTCAAATACCTCGCCTTCCTCATCCCTATCCACAACAAACCGATTGGCACCGTCCGTTGATTGTACCTGGTCTTGGACTATTACGTCGCAATAAATCATTGTCAACTACCTTGCCCTGCTCATCACTATCCATAACAAAAAATATTCATTGCACTTGGCACTTTTACATAATTTAGAAACTCAACAATGAACTGTAAATTGGACGACGCACATATTTTCATCTATCAGTGTTTTCATCTCGTCAATTACATAATGGCGGACGACCGACTTCACGGCGCAGGCGCTTAGCGCATGACGCGGACTAGTGCAACCTAGCGGGAAAAAGGACAACTACGTTCTGGAGACTTTTGGCGGCAGTTTCAAACTACCCGAAAAAACCCTTTTTCGAGTATTATATTTTGTTTTCGAGTCGGGTTTAAACTACCCGTCCGAACCCGAAATTTCGGGTACCCGCACAGCCCTAATTTGTTCGCTTAACCACCACCTGCTCATCAAAATTGGAAACAAATTTCCTAGGAGCTAACTACATTTTTTTAAATTTTTAAATGTAATTCTTCTTTCATTCATTTTCACACATTCATCACTTAAAGCTGAGATTGGCAAACCAAGTGCAGTTACCTACCTGTTGGCCAGGCGGTAGAGCATGCGCGCGCTGACGGCAGTGGTGTGGGTGCGCAGGAGGTTCTTCTGCGCCTCGGACTCCTTCCAGTCGTAGCCGTAGCCCTGCGAGCCGCTGCCGCCCTCGCTGTGCATCTCCTTGACCCGCTCAACGTAGTAGAGGGGGGACAGCTCGGCTGTGGCAGGGTCTAGAACACACACGTGACACAAGATCGATCAGTGAAGGGTGCGAAATTTTGGACCAAGGTCATTTGTTTAGGTGCAATTTTGAATCGCGGTGTTGGGGAATTAACAATTACAAAATATCCAAAAATTGGTCTAAGAGGTTTCAGAATATGTAAATTTATTGAACTTATAAGGATATTTAAGTCCAGGGCGCGTAGCCCCGGAAATGTTTTGGAATTTAAACTCGATTCTAATAATTTTGGATCGTTTTTGACATGATCTGTCTATTTCTAAGTTTTTTTTCACATTTAAAATGTGCTTATTTTTTTTAGATAAAACCCTGATTTCGGGGGGAGGAGAGGGGCCACGGTTCCCACTGCCCCCCCTCCCCCCCCTACTTGAAGACGCCCTTGCGTGAAAGAAAGACCCATAAAAAACACTCCGTGTAAAAATACCAGCCAAGTCTCTTCAATTAAAAAAAAAAATAGAAGAAATCTAAAAATTCAGCACTGAAAAGTAGTGATATCAAAAAATTGGCCAAGTCAAAACTTTTCAAAAAATACTTGGCGCATCGTGCATATAAATAGTATAGAAGTAGGCAGGAAATGAAATGTACTCATTTACACATGTCCTAAAAAAAACGATGCGCCAAGTATTTTTTGAAAAGTTTTGACTTGGCCAATTTTTTGATATCACTACTTTTCAGTGCTGAATTTTTAGATTTCTTCTATTTTTTTTTAATTGAAGAGACTTGGCTGGTATTTTTACACGGAGTGTTTTTTATGGGGATATCACTCCTTTTTTCAGTTTATTATTACAACTTGTAACATATTGTGGCACCAAAGATTATAATTCTTTTAAAAAATAAGATTTTGTGATTTGGTTGCTAAGAAAAGTTGTGCTTGTTACTGTGTTAATGCTATAATAATATGTTACAAAGTATAGCAAAAGTTTCGTTCCAATCGGTCCAGCCTTTCTCGAGTCACGGCATCACTTCCGGTTTTCAAAATGGCGGTTGACATCACTGCCACCTAAAATTTGTATCAATAAATGTTATGTAACATTATAAGCCTTCTGAATATGTAGTTATTGATATAAGAGATGATTTTAGTCAGATTTGTAATTTTTATGACGTCATTTCCGGTTTAGGTTATAGAACATTTCTTCTTTCACTATTGGTATTCCTTATAGATGACCTTCTAAATCGAATGGCGCTAATTTCGTTCTAATCGGTCCAGCCGTTTTTGATATATGACGTCACTTCCGGTTTAAAAATGGCGGCACACAAAATTTATAAGAACAAAGGTATCATCAGACGCCAAAAGTGCACATGTGGTAAAATTTTCATATCGATCGGTTCAGCCGTTTAGGCTGTGGCGGTGATAGCAACGTTTCTTGATATCTGAATCTGAATCTGAATCATCATCATCATCATCATCATCAGATAGCTTTTAAAAGGGGTGTAATTTCACATTTGGTATATGTTGTCAGGTGGGCCATAGCTCGAAATTAAGTTATTTCGCAACAATGTGAGATTTCCCAATTTTGAGATCCAGTAGGCCGAAAATGCTATGTTGTTGCTTACAGTAAAAGTGTTTGGTCTGCTCCTCAGTTTATTAGGCATTTACGGTATGTTGAGTGAGTGTGAGTGTATAGTACAACTTGGCTGGGTGGAGCGACCGCTCCACTAGATATTATAAGCATCTGTGATGTCTGTGATGTCAGATGAGATTGCCATATTCATCTATCAAAACTCTATTTCCTTTCTCTTGTGTTGTAACTGATCGGACAGACTGAATAAAATAAATTATACTTAGAGTTCTAACGCACCTGAGATGAAGAAGGTGTCGTGCGCGTCGCGCGCCGGATGTTGCTGCGGCTGGAACAAAGCGTCGAAGTTCCAGAACGAACTCTCCACGTAGTTGTTTGTCGGCATCTCTGCGAACCTGCGGAAACCGTTGAAGTACATCGAGATAAGTCCAAGATCGGGAGCTGTGTGGCAGGATGGAGCGTCACTTTAGAGAAGTACAACATGGGATGTTACGAAGACTACTGAAAAAATGTCTTTAATGGTCTGGTCAGATTCTAAAACCCATTCTTTTGCCCTCCTAATTCTTTGGACACTACTACAGGACTACAGTGAAAATGCATTTTTCCTTCGGCACAGTAATAATAGTCAGTTACGCATATATCAGATAAATTAAATCCAGAAAGTGATTTTTGGAGCTGAAACATCAAACATTCATTACAATAACTTTGTGAATTATAGAAAATGTCGTGGGTAGGTTTGAGAATATTTTTTTTTATGAGTACCTAGGTAACTATTATAGTGGTCAGTTTTTGATGAGGACACATTGAACATGTAGTACCTGAAGCCCTTCGCCCTACACTGTTGCCAATGTTAATGCATCAAATCTGTTTTAAAACATGGCAAAGCCTCATTCTTGGACTTTTCAAAGAGCCTACGGAAAAAGGTCCACTTTTAAAACCCGATATCAGAAAGCGTGAAAGTGACGTACCCCATCTCCAGGAAGATCTGTCGGAACTCCTCGCGCACCTTGAGCAGGGGATGGAGATGTCCGGAGTCGGGCTGAATGCCGAGCGCCGCGAAGTTGTACGGCTTGAACGTCAGCGTCTTCCACGCTCCCGTCGCCATCATGTCGCTGGTCAGGTCGGTCTCCGGCTTGCTCAGGCTCGCAGAGAAGCTGGATCCCTTGCTGAGCCGGAAGCTCTTCACAATCCTGAGGGAAGACATCAGATCCTTAGCTCCTTAGCACCTTGTTACCTTCCTCAGTGAAGTAGTCACTTCATAATGCACTCTCTTAACAATGCAGGCAAGTCAGCAAAATAGTGCCTTCAACGTCATTGGAATTTCATGACGAGAGTTAATAGAATAAATAAAACGGCTCCATTTAGTGGTATGTTAAACAGCGCTTCAGGTGTCTAAAGATCGCTTAAAAGCAAACATCCTCAGCCACTCTGGTTTACCGACTACAGAGTTGTTTCTCGGCAACTTAAAGCTGATGGGACACATTAAGAAATCAACCACGTTTATGAAGATTATGTTATAAATTTGGCAAAACTAAAAAAGGTAAGCAAAAGAAACGGTTTGTCCGAAAAAGATTTCATGCTGTCATCCTATAAATCCTATGCTAACTCGTCATCTAACTCTGGTAGGTGAGCTCAGATTCTTTTAAAATCGCAAGGATTGATTGTCAAGGAACCTAACCAATAGACAATCCGTTTCTTTCAAATAGGTAGAAGGTACCGTTTTTAGTTGTGTTTAGTGTACGTACATCTCTCGTGGTGCATAGCAAATTACCATTTGGAATACGAACTCTTAAAAGTATATTATTGGAGAAATGTCAAAACAGCTGTTCAGAGATGAAAATGCTTTCTGTTTTGAAATCTCCTCATCTGCACGGATCAGCAACTACGGACTTACACTTCCTGCAGCAGCTTCCTCTTCTTGAGCTCCTTGCGTTGCGGCTCGGTCAACAGCTCGCTCTGCCCCTCCGACACCTGCTGCAACTGCCGCTGCACCTCGTCGGTTATTGCCTGTGCCTTGCGGTGGACAACAGGTGCCCCTCCATCTTTCTTCATCAGGATCCATCCGTTGGACATAGCCTTGCTGAAGCCCACCGGATTGGCAACTTGCTCCTGGGAAACATACGTCGCTGTTTGGTCTTCTAGCTTAGCTTGTTGGACAATTGTCTTTACCTAATGTTACTCCCAAGTGAACTAATTTTGTTTTTTACAGCAACTGTAACCACTTGTTACCAACCCCTTTTATCTCGCGTAGCCTTCTCTCTCTCTCTCTCTCCCAATATACTACAAGAGTAAACTTAATAGAACCCACACAAAAGGCACCATTAATCGAAATATTCATGCACTTTTTTCAGCTTTGTGAGGGTTTCAAAAAAGTCCAGTGAAAGGCGATAAAAGGCCAATCAATTCGGCTTACCTGTCTTGACAACTGACAAGATTTAAAATTGCAGAGAAATGGAGCCTTTTTGTGTGGATTCAGTTATTTTCTCGTGCTGCCTGTTTGTTTTGGATTTGGCTAGAGCATGAAATGTTGCTAATTGTACAAACCATTAACTTTGCCTGTGGAATTCCTTCTGGTGGGACGGCTTGCCAGACTAGGGCCTCGTGGCTGCCGTTCTTTGCCACTTCTGTACCTTCTTTGGTCAACTCCCATGACTTGCTCGAGAGAGGCTCGACTGCTATCAGCTGACGGAACAAAATAACAATTAGAACGGGCGAAATGGGATGAACGAGACAAGTTTAGTTGTCTTGACAAAGATACGGGAAGTAATCGGACTTCGATCGTAGGTTGAGAAAAAGACAAATCTCTCGTACCTACCTATTTATTAATAGGTGTGCAAATATACACTGCCAAGTTGGCAGCTCTGTCACAATATTGCTGGATTCACTACTTCACTGCTAATTTCCAATTATCATTCTATAAATAGCTGTCAATATTAACAATGGCATTAATCCTTCGACTTTCATGAACTGTATTGATTATCTCTCCGACAGGAGATTATTGTCGAGGTGCTCCCACAGTATACATTCCACGCCTGCAGATAAAGGAGCATGCTCCTAGGAACAACTAGGTACTACTGTCATTTCTGTCATGGATTAAGATCAAGCCGTGCTGTGATGTTAACCATTTGCAAAGAAGCGCATGTACCTACCTACGAAATTCATAACTTACCAGATATGACAGATTTTAAAGATAAGCATGGATACCTCGTTTGGTAATTTGATGAAGCAAGACTAATGATAATATTCGGTAATAATTAGCTTCAATACCGACAAAATATCGCAATAAGACCGATTTGTAGTGTCAGATGGCGAACATAACCTAAAAAGCACGTAGCAATTACTTACGTCTTCCACAGCTTGGAGGCTTTTTACACCTCCAATTACTTTCTGGTGGTCTTCATTGAGGTGATTTGCTAGGAATAATGTGTCTTCTTGGTCGTGTTGGTCTAAATATTCTAGTATTTTCTCCGGTAAACTCATCGCAACATTCGCCATTCTGTCATCAGCAAATGCAGGCACTGGCAGTCGTGGCCGCGCAGTGTTGCCAGATCACTTCATACGTGCTTGGGAGGGAAATTCAAATCGTTGCGTAACTTCTGGAACGATCCTGTTTCTGAATTCGGTATTTTAATTTTGACCATGATTTTGTAGCTGAGATACAATATTTAAAAAATAAATTGGGAATATTTTTTGTTTGTAAATTTTTTTTGATCATTTTATTGGGAAATAAATGTTTTGAAATATTTCGATTTTGACTGTATTTAACCACCTCTAAGCTTAGGTACCATAATATGTAAATTATTCTATATTATTTTTAGGACACCATTTATTAAAAATTATTTGAAGGATTCTTATATTTTGATCTCTAAAATTTAAAAACTTGTAAAAACTGGCCCCCTTGGGATCTTTTGTCATGAGTACATGCCGGTACCAGGTTTCCTCTCCTCCCTTCTCTATTACATTCTTACTAGTGGAGCCTCGGCTTTGTTAGGAATATAGGCTAAATCAATCAATCCACTAGAGTGCCGTCACGTTCCTTGTATTCTCGAATGAGTGTGAATGTTGGCAACGACCTGACGATGTTGATTGTTTCCTCAGGCAACATGACAGTGGGGGATCTGGTGATGGTCAACGGACTGCTCTTCCAGCTCTCCATGCCGCTCGGCTTCCTCGGCTCCGTCTACCGCGAGGTCCGACAGGCTCTCATCGACATGCAGACCATGTTCACTCTCATGACATTGGACACCAAGACCAAGGTATGTATATTCAAACAAATAAGCGATACGTGATGGAGCCACTTGTGCGAAGATGTTACTGTCAGTCTACAGAATCATTTGTTTGTTTTTATAGTTTGAAAAAAGATAAACAATTGAAATGAAATTTAGTTTAAATTTACTTTTTTAGCCATAACAAACAACTCAAGCAAATATTTATGTTTATATTATGCAAATGCGCCCTTGATAGCCGCCATTTACCCAGTCGTGTTCCTTGTTTTCTCGAATATACATGCTGCATCAATCACTTCGTAATGCATTCTAGACAACTAGAGATATGGATCCGGGAATATTCCCATCCAAATGCTGGGAATATTCCCCAAAATCTTGAATATTACGGGCTGTTTTAATTTTGGATATATTTTTATAGACTCAAATTAAGTTCATAACCCCATTACCTTTATCCACATTATCATGGGACCTCATCTTACTCATAAAAATATCCTAAAATCATCATAAAAAGTCGTTTGTTTATAAAATTCCCTCAAAGTTAATTTTTACTACTGCACATTTACTATTTACTATTCATGTCACTAATTCACTATACAATCCACACATTAATTTTTAAAAAATGTTCTGTTTCCACACTTCATACTGATTAATAATTTATGTTTAATTGAGTCACAGCGCAAATGACTCTGTATGATGAAAATTAATATTAAGGATACCTACAGTTCATAAAAATGAAATTTGTAGGGGGATCTTTTTTTCTATATTTTTTTCTTCATAGATCAAACTATTATGTGTATTTGCAAGAAAAAGAATGGAAATGATGGTTGCCACTGTCAGTAATAATGGAGTGTATTATTTGTTGGTCTGAATGTTAGAACAAGGCCGATACGCTGCCGATGAACATCACGCTTGCCAACTCGACCATCAGCTTCGAGGACATCAAGTTCCAGTACGTGGAGGGCAAGCCGATCCTGGACGGTCTGTCATTCACGATACCGGCCGGCAAGAAGGTGGCCATCGTGGGCGGCTCGGGCTCGGGGTGAGTCTAGTTGAAAGGAAATAACGTTTTCATATCTACCTATTAAGTACGTGCTTGTTAGTGCTTTAAATGAAATAGGTACCTGCAAACGTTACTGGCAAGTCGAGCAATATGTGAATATTTTCTTCTCTTTTTTCTTGCAATTTAGGGTAAGTAACATCTTTTTTTGATGAAATTAAAAAACGTTCCACCCTTAAAACTTTTTTTATACTATTCTCACCATGGGACTTAAAATACTCCATTTTGACACCTCCAATGTGTAGAGTGTATAGTTTAACTATAACAGGGGTCGGCAACATGCGTCTCCTTGGTGGTTCTTGAATGTCTCTTTATAATTTAGGTAAATTAAAGATTTGGAATCGAAATATTTGAAAGTTCGAAAAAACAAAAACGCTCTGCAGGGCAACAATTGGAAAGTTGTTTGATTCAGTTAACGCTCTGTCAATTACAACTGGAGGGTAGGTAATCTCTTCACTTTACATGACTTTACACTCCAGAATTAGTTTTAAATTGTAGAAATACTAAAAAAACGCCCCGCGTATAACTGAACTATAACATTAATGAACTTTTATCTTCTTAGTAGTATTTAATTTATTGAGATACCCTATCTAATATTTAGAAATTATTTAAGATGATTTGCTAACAAATGAATGTTGGGAGTTTGAAAACTCTGTATAGGCAGCGTGTTTAGATTACAGAGGGAGCTGCAAATGGTACAGACAGAGCTACCTGGGCTGTGGGAAGGGAAGCATACCTTTGGCAAGGCGTCAAAGTTGCTGCAGTTATACGTTATGTTGCTGCACATATGAGTATGACGCATTTATCACTTCTTAAACACAAGTTTATTAAAAGTTTATACGCAATCAAAATAATAATTCAGTGTACACAATTTCACTGAATCCAATCAAAATATTAATTTGAGCGCATTGGTAAGTTGGTTATAATTCGGAGCTATTTTGAGTAATTTGTTGACATGTGATCGGTTGCTAGGTCACGGCCAATGAGGAATAAAACAGTTGAAGATCATCCCCACAAATTTTGCCTATTTCTTTCACTCGTGGCGCTGGGGTTTGAACGCACGGTGACTATAGGCAAGTGTGGCGATATCACTAACTTAACTCATATTACGAATGCTGCGTTTGTCCACAGCAAGTCGTCGATGATCCGGCTCCTCTACCGCTTCTTCGAGCCGCAGTCGGGCACGGTCCGCATCGACGGCCGCAACATCGCCGACCTGGACCTCGACAGCCTGCGTCGGGCCATCGCGATCGTGCCGCAGGACTCGGTGCTCTTCCACGAGTCCATCTTCTACAACCTCAAGTACGGAGACATCACGGCCACCGACGAGCAGGTGTACCACGCCGCCAAGATGGCTGACCTGCACGACACGATACTCTCGTGGCCGCAGGGATACCAGACGCAGGTACGTCGTTGGCTTGGGCGTTTGGACGGCAAATAGAAACTTGTTCGGAGAATGAATGTGGTCTTTATTTTTGGAGAGCACATTTTATTGATTGAAGTATGATATTGCAGAAAAAGTAGTTGGTACTCTTGTGCTCAATGTAGGTACCGAAATCCATATATTAAAGTTGTATACAATTGCATATATACCTACTTTAAAAACCTTCCAAAATATTAGGGGTGTGCGAAGCTTCGAAATAATCGAAGCTTCGAAGTCGAAGTCGAAGTCGAAGCTTCGACTTCGACTTCGAAACCCTTTTTTCCAAAAAACGAAGCTTCGAAAATGTTCGAAGCTTCGATTTGCGTCTTCAAACTTGGCGCGACTTTCGAGGTAAATATATTTTCGTGTAGTTGGTACTTCCGAAGTCGAGAAGTTTTTGCGGTCGGCCATCTTGGTTTTAACGTCGACGCTTGCTGTCACGCTGTGCTTACTTGAAAAGGTTATGTGCCGTGTTTATTTTCGGAGATTTTAGAAATATAATGGATTTATCCGACGAAAACGAAGATGAAGTAGGCCTACTAGTGGAGGAAGGTAGTAATTCAGTTCAAGTTTAATGTTTTGTTCCAAATTCTGATTTTTTTGAGTGAAATCAAAATCTTCGACTTCGACTTCGGAATTTTAGGAGGTCAAATCTTCGACTTCGACTTCGAAATCAAAAATCCACCTTCGCACACCCCTACAAAATATGTATCTTCGTCAGGCAATCATTTATATCCTAGTTTTACAAAATAAAATAGTTAGGTACTACTTAGACTTGAAAGGTTTGATTCCTGCTAACAACGTTAAAAACTGCTATTTTTGTGAATTGAAGTACATCTTGAGGACATAAAAGAGGTTTTAATCTGCATAAATGCTCAATTTACACACACAAAATTAAAATGAATACCTTCTTAATATGTTTACTGATTGAATTGGAGCAACCTTATTAGTAAGTTTTTGTTACAAATTAAGTGTGATATCCTGCATCAAACTGAAATTGAAATTGATACCTATATTTTTCGGTTGACAGACGAGTGATTTTAATCTGACGACATAAACATGTGACCATTAGTATGTCAGTCCTACAAGCCAGGATTCGTACCGGGTTGTGATTGCTACAAGTATTGGTTGTGCTACAGGTTGGCGAGAGAGGGCTGAAGCTGTCGGGAGGGGAGAAGCAGAGAGTCGCCATTGCCCGTGCGATCCTGAAAGGTTCTCCCATCCTGGTGTTCGACGAAGCAACCAGCTCGCTAGACTCCATCACGGAACATGTGAGTTTTCAATACGATCAACTCCTTTGCAATCCCACCTTCAAACCCACATGCAGGTACAACATCTCATTACAGTACTACGGTCACTTGTTAATTGCATTTAGTGGTTAGTCAGTTGTCTCAATTTTTTTAGCTTGTGCAAGGAAAATCAATTAATTTTTAGTACATAATGAAAATATTTTTTTTGTAATGACAGATTTGTCTACTACCTAAAATCTAATTTTCGTTTCTTTCTAGTAGGTGGATGGACGAAATTTAAAATACCAAATTGAAAAATACAAACACGTACTGTTTTGAAAACTGTAAACCAAAAATGGATTAATTTTCATTAAATTTTACTTCATTCTTCCAGACATCACATGTGAGGTCATTAAAAGTCCATGCTTGGAATATAATATTGGGGATTAAAACATCACTGAAATTTTTAATAACAAAAAGATAATTATGTTTAAATGCTTTTTTATTAGTAGGTACTTTGAATGTCCATTTAATTTAAATTATTTAAATTTCTGATTTGAATAAAATATAAAAAAGATTACCTACCCATTTGCTTTCTGGGCCTATTATAAATTTCCTTGTTGTCTCATTTCACTTGATACGGGCTCACTGCACACTGGAGTGCTATCTATTTAACATGGCAGTGACGCCGTATCAATTGATACGAGATGACAATACGACAACCGCCCAGAAAGCAAATAGATACTATTTTTGTATGGTAGATTAAGGAGATTTTATGGTAGATTTTTATGCTACCTTAATCTTTAGTCCACCTTTAAGTACTAAGTACCTACCGCATGATTCTTATAGCTTAACAGAAACGTGTTCCAAGTATTAAGTCTGCAACTCTGTTCTAGAACATCCTGAACGCCCTGCGGCGCGCGACCACCGGCCGCACGTCCATCTGCATCGCGCACCGGCTGTCCACCGTCATGGACGCCGACCAGATCCTCGTCCTCGACCAGGGCAAGTTCGTCGAGCGAGGAACACACGAGCAGCTACTCCAAGACCCGACCAGCATTTACAAGCGCATGTGGGAGATGCAAAACAACAACACACCCCACACGTAGAGACATTTAAATATGTTTTATGTACAGACATATTATATCACTGTTGAAGTTTGCAATGTTTAATTACATAATATTTTTATGTACAATATGTGAGTAATATTAGAATGTTTTATAATTCTATTTGAACTGTAATAATTCCCGAATGCTTGGTAGGATTTGAAGATGGCTGTAGATTGACTGTACAAAATAGTGTGAATTTTTAGGTTTGTTCGTTTACCCTTCAAAATCTGCCACAAACTGCCAAAAAAACCTACAACTTTTTACAAGGAGGTGTAGCAGTTTGCTGCAGGTTTTGGCAGCCCGGTAAACAAACAGACCTTTTGTGATGTCCTTATGCTTCATAGACCAGTATAAATAGGTATTTATGAGATCATGTGATTGTGATTAAATTCAGTGTTGTGACTAGATAATTTTATTTTTATCTAGATAAAGATAATAGATAACTGCCAAAAATTTATCTAGATAAGATAATAGATAATATTTTGAAAAATTATCTAGATAATAGATAAAGATAAAAAAAAAATTATCTAGATAAATATTAAAAGATAAAAGATAATTTTCTAAAATCTTGTCTAATTTAATTTTACAGGTATTATTATTAGGTATATCTACAAACAGTTACTTTATAGGCATATCTAACCAGATTATTGATGTTCCTACTTCCTGTGATTAAAATTTACTGAAAGGGAAGGGACTATTATTATTATAGGGGATTATAATTTTAATTTTCTAATGCGTAAATTTGGAAACGTCACAGGTCAATCACCGATTTCATTATATATAACATTATTTTCTAACAAATGTTTTGAAAAGTATTGGGGGATAGGATACTGAATTTTTGTAGGAACGATGATGTAAGTCAGTATAAAATTGTAAGACATAATAGCTTCTATCCTTAATATACCGGGTTTCGCAAAAAAAAAAATCATCCTGATTGAGAAGTCACTATATCGAAACTATTATGTAGGATTCTGAAATTTGTACACATACTTATTAGAAAACATACCAAAATTTAATATGTGCAGGTTTCAAAAACATTCCTATTCGCATAAGTGATGGAGCCACTTCTGACAGGAAACTTTTTAGATGCACTTTTTTATTTAGAAGTTCTTGCTTTCATAGGGCAGTGGAAAAGGAGAAACAATTGAAATGTACAATAAGTTACAATTTTACTTTTTCAGCCATAACAAACAACTTAAAGCAAATATAATATTATTTATTTATATAAATAACCCCCTTTTAACCTCCATTATGCACCCTATCTCAAGTACCAAAGGATCCACCAGAGGTCAGTGATGTTCCTTGTTTTCGCGAATTGTAGGAAAAAAGTTACAGCTGTTCAAATTTGGTTGTCAAAAAATGGATTATACGGATCTCAAATAGCGCGCGTCCAGAAAACTTCCAATGTTTCTTCAAAACTGCGTAGTACGATATAAAGGTGAAAATTTCAAATTATATTGAAATAAGATCAAGTGTGTAAAAATGTCAATCAATTTGAATGAATGGAATGAAATCTTGAAGTTTAACGTAAAATCAGAATATGTAGATTAATTTTCTAACGTTAAAAAAATGAATATTTTCCCCACTATTCTGTTTTCCAGCTCAACTTCAAGATTCAATAACTGTCGTTACATAAATTGTTATTGATTTAAATTTTTACACAATCGAATCGAATCTATTTTGAATATAATTTGAAATTTTCAGCTTGATATCTTACGGTGTTTTGAAGAAACAGCGTCCCGGCCATTGGAAGTTTTCTGGACGTGCGCTAATTGAGCTCCGTATAATCAATTTTTTGACAACCAAATTTGAACAGCTGTAACTTTTTTCCTACTATAGAAATGTTTTTGAAACTTGCAAATATTAAATTTGTGTATGTTTTCTAATATGTGTACAAATTTCAGAATCCTATCTATAATAGTTTCGATATAGTTATTTCTCAATCAGGGTGATTTTTTTGCGCCACCCGGTATTATGAATTCTAATTTACATTATGGTATTTTAAAATTAAAATAGATAAATATTTTTTATCTAGATAAAGATAAAGATAACAAGAAAAGTATTTATCTAGATAAAGATAAAGATAAAAAATAATTATCTAGATAATTATCTTGATAATTTTATCTAGATAAGTCACAACACTGATTAAATTATTATATTAACTGACTGTAACTTTTGTGTTTATTTTGAACCATTTTAATTCCAATCCTGTATCATACTTTTACAATTGACTTCCGCTCTATAGGTATTAGGTATTGGGATTTGTGACTGCTATAGCTGTAGCACTGAATGCTTTCGCCGATGTCTGAGGGCGCACTTCTTTATCAAATTCTGGCAATATAAAGACATATTATTAATTTTGTTTAATGCTACGCTGTGTCTACTGTCTACATATTTATACTACAAGAGCATCCAAAGCATATTGTTGTGCTGCGTCAGCTTTCCGTGCAATCTTGGCCTATGTAAGACTATCTCAGCCGGACAAGTGAAGAATTTGACCTTGGTCTGTACGTAAGAATGGGTCGGTTTCATTTGTCACTAGACATCGACGACAGATGACTGGCCAGTCGCATGTCCCCAACCCCAGTGTACGTCAATGCTTTTACTGTCTATATTTCTTCATCTTGCACCTGTTAAATCAGCTTTAACATTTTTATTCCGATCATTTTGCTTACTTTCGATATCCTTAATCAAACTCGCCTTCTTTAAAACCATGTCTTGTTTTTTTTAAGATGATCATATTATTTTGATTATTATTTGTGTATTATTTTTTACATAAGAGGTCTAGTTTTTTCCGATTTTTAAAACTACCGCCGCGAATCATTCACGAATAGACACGAACAAAAACGAAGTCACGAATGTACACGTTTGTAAATTAAAAGTCAAAGAGCAACTAAATAATAAAATAAAACAGCTAAATCATCCTAGAACGTATACACTTTAATAATCTATAATAAAAAATATCCAATGGTATTTATAGTAATATATGACACCAATATTTTCTTAACTTTCAATTGAATTTACAATTCTAATTTTTTGGTTTCTAAATAAAAGCACAAACTTGACTTATTTTTGTCAACAACTAAACAGACGTGGGTGGTAAATGTCATTTCGTAAGTACAATTTGATTAAAAATGTACAAATACCCACATTAACGACGATGAATGGTGAACGTTCTCTAGTATTATCTTATATTTATACTATGTTATCCTTCTCTGAAATATTTCTTGCGTGTTCATCCTTTAGACCGGATAAATTGACGTCAGAAGATTGTAGGTTAACCTGTCATGCAGTGTTTCTGAACTGTAATGATCGAAATTGATACCATGAACCACGAAATCAGCGTCACCTACAGTACAGATTCGTTCTTCACAATGGAGCCTAGTGAACTGTCTCCCACAACAAGCCAGCAAGCAAGAATAATGTTACAGAAAAGAAGAATCGGAGGTGGCACTCCCCCAAGGCGTAAGTACCTATTTCTATTTGATCATCTTTGAACAACGACAACGTTAAAGAAAATGAATTGGTTCTATATTTATTTTAGTTATGAATATCCATCAAGCGTACCAGCCGACAGTTAGACGCATGTCAAGACCGTATCATCCTATGACACATCCGCGAGGGAATGATGGCAACGCTGCTGAAATCGTGAGAAATGCGAAACGAGACAAAGTCAAGAGTCTTGAAAGCGAATTGGCCGAGACTCGCAGGAAACTGAACGTAAGTCGACTGCAGTGCTGACATTATTTACGATGAGACGAGATCAGTGTTTTGAAATGGATTTCGTGTTTCAGGAGCTGTTGACGGAGAATCGAACGCTTCAGTCGATGGTCCGGAGACAGGAGAAGTCTCTGAAGCATTATGAAAGGAATGAGAACAGCTTGCCAAATATTTTACAGACCCATGAGGAGGATGTGAAGGTCTTGAAGACAAACTTGATTCAGGTTTGTAAAATATTATCTTATGATTCTACCTACCTAGAAAGTTTTTTTAAACAAGTTGAAAACCAAACCATTTGTGTAGAGATGTGAGCCGAGAATATTCTCATGAGAATATTCTCCGTGCTTGAGAATATTCTCGAGAATATTCTCAAAGAGATTATTCTCCGAGAATATTTGAGAATATTCTCACCAGAGGTTTGAAAATTATTATTATATATAAAAAGTTCAAGTTTGAATGTTTTGGCACCATTTTATGGCCTTGGAAGGCAGTGCAATACATAGGCAGGGACAGCGAGCACGAACGATCATGAGCGAGCACGGATACGCGCAACTTCTCAAACCGAAATTCTGTCTATCAAAAATGTCCTTAAAAGCCAATAATTCTTGAATTTTGTCGCAGACTGGTATGAAAATCTCAAAAAATTCCTAAAATATTGGTCCAAATATCCATGTTTTAAGTTGAAGTTTTAACGATCAAACGGTTCCTTACAAGTTAATTTTAAAAAATCACAGAATTTTAGAACAAGATCACAGGATCATAGGCGTGCGCACGGGGGGGGGGGGGCCGGGGGGGCCTTGGCCCCCCCTAATGGCTCAGACTCAACTAAAAAATTATAAAATGCGGTCATAATAGTGTCAAAATTTTGTTTTAAAAGGGTTTCAAACAAAAAAATCTCCCTGCGGGGCACACTGGAGTTGCTCACATTACTGGAATCAAGTACTAGGTTGATCAAAAACACAATATTATTTTGAAGAAAATACCACGTAAACAATGCCTAAACGACCTTCCAAAAATACGATTTTTTTTATGAATTTCCAGGTTTTTCCCCTACAAATTATTTATTTTTTATGTGCCTCAAAATTGCTCTAATATGTACCTTCAGAGAATATTTTCTCGGGGGCTCAGCCCCCGAACCCCCTTTCAGCACAATTTATATTTATATGTTGTGAAAAAATAAAGTTTTGTGGTGTTTAACATATATAGTTGCATTAGGTATGTGAACAAAGTGCACCTCAAAACGTCTCAAATTTATTTTGAAGGACCAAAAAACTACAAAACACTCTGCCGGGCTAGGTTTTGGGGCACCTTATTGTAGTGAAAACGTAGGTAAAATTAATAAAAATAGTAACAAAATACTCCTCAGAACGTCCCAAAATTGATTTCAAAGTTCAAAAATCCAAAAAACGCCCTGCGGGGCAAGGTGGGGGGCACGCCCCCCACACCCCCCTTAATCCGTAGCCATTTTTTCACTTGTCATTAATCCTGTTGGCGCCCGTGTTGGCCCCCCCTAATGATTTCTCCTGCGCACGCCTATGCACAGGATCTTGTTCTAAAAATATACCTGGACCACTCATTTGATATGTGTGTGTAGTACACAATATCAGATCGATCTGTTGAACATCAGTTTCATATGTGTTTGAAAGTTTCTGCTCTAAGTACCTTGGAACTGAGGCTCGACGTTACCATACCGTGATCAAACATTTTCGAGAATTTGACAGCCAACACGCAAAATGTCGGTAAAATGTCAATAACTTTTGGATTTAAGTACAAATTAGTCTGAAAATTGTCAAAAATACAGATAATAATGTACAATGAACTATCATCATTTCATAGTTTTTTCAACATACTATGAATTTACTCTCAATATAATAATATCGCGACCCTGCTTCCAACTATTGTCGGGTCAGGGGGTGGGATGATCCCACCAATGTTCTAGGGCACTTGTGTTCTCAGAGCCGACTTGCCAAGTCCGACACTCCACACTTCTTCAATCTCTTCTTCCAGTTCTTCAGCCTCCTCTCTTTCCACCAGCTCCCTCCATCTCTCTCTGTCTTCCCACCACTTCTCTGTTGTAATTACTCCCCAACACTCTCCTCTTTCTTCTGCAGCTGCCTCTATTCCGTTGATCCATTTGGTTCTAGGTCTTCCTGCCTTTCTTCTGACACCCATGGCTGCACGCTCTGCCTCTCTACATGGTATCCTCTCTTTTCCCATCCTCTTCATATGTCCGTACCATCTTAGCCTCTCTTTTCCAAGTTTAAATCTAAGAGATTCCACTTCTAGGTCTTTTCTAATCTTTGCACTCCTCACCTTGTCCATCTTCGTCACTCCTGCCACACTTCTCAGGAACTTCATTTCTGCAGCCTGCATCTTCATTTCTTCTTTCCCTCCCATTGGCCAAGTTACTGCTGCATATATTAAGATTGGTACAAAGTAGGTTTTGTACAGTAATATCTTACACCTCTGTGGTACATCTTCATTCCATAGTAGCTTCCTTACACTCTGGTAAAACACTTCTGCTGCTCTCACCCTCCTCTCGATCTCCCTGTCCACCTTTCCATCCTTTGCCAATACACTACCTAGATATTTAAACTCGTCTTTTTCCGTAAGTTCCTCTCCTCGCATCTGCATCCGGCACCGTGTCTTCTGTTGCCTTTCCATAACCATGGTTTCGCTTTTTTCTCTACTGATTTCTAGTCCATATTTTGCTGTCACTTCTTCCCACCTGTTGAGTTTCTCTTGCAACTCTTCCTCGGTCTCTGCCCACACAAGAACGTCGTCTGCATATATGAGTGTGCGGGTGTCCTCTTGGTCCTCCGGCTCAACCTCTCTCAGCATCTCATCCATTACTACTGTAAATAATGTTGGTGACAATACACTCCCTTGCTTCAGTCCCTCCCTCACTTCGAACCAGTCCGTTTTTCCCACTCCCGTCTGCACGCAACTACTGTTCTTCTTATACATACTTTGAATTCTTTGTATCACTCCACTGTCCACACCCTTCTTCTCTAGGCACCGCCACACTTCTTCTCTTGGCATTCTGTCGTACGCCTTTACCAGGTCCAGAAATATCATTCTCATCCCGTTCCCTTTCTCCCATCGGTCTTCCATGATTTGTCTCACTGCAAAGATGAGGTCAATCGTTGACCGTCCTCTTCTAAAACCGTATTGTTCTTCTCTTAGTTTACTCTCAATACTCTCAGCCACCCTCCTTTCGATGATCTTTTCATACAATTTAGCTGTTTGGCACATCAAAGTTACTCCCCTGTAGTTGCAGCATCGCTTTCTGTCCCCTTTCTTAAAGATAGGAATAAGTATTCCCTTCCCCCAATCTTCTGGGACATCACACTGGGTCCATGCTGCTTGAATTACCCGGCAGAGCCACTCAATTCCCTTCTGCCCTGACGCTTTCAGCATCTCGACACTGACTTCGTCCATTCCTGGGGCTTTTCCATTCTTCATCTTCTTTAGCATTTCTTTCACTTCCATATGTCCTGGTATTACACCCGCAACCGCCTCGCTTTCCTCTGCCATTCTTCGGTTTGTCTCTCTGTCTTTCCTTTGTACTGCCTCTCCCTGAAGTAGCTCCTTAAAGTACTCTTTCCACATTGTTTTTATCTCCTCCAGTCTGTTTGTGAAACCACCATCCTCCTTCTTCATTATGGTTTGAGTCTCCCCCGTATGTCGTTTCGCCTTGATTAGACTGTACAGCAGTCTCTTATTTCCATCAAAGTCTGTCTCCAACCTGTTTGCAAACTCTTGCATTGATATTTTCTTCTCCTCCTCTACTATCATCTTTACAATTCTCTTGCTTTCCCCGTAGTCCCTGATGTTTTCTTCCGTATGGGACTCTTCCTTCCTTCTCCATGCCTCCTTTTTCCTCCTCACTGCCTCTCTCACCCTTTCATTCCACCATGGTGTTTCTTTCCTTCTCTTTTTTCCTCCAGCTCTCCCACAGGTCTTTTCAGCTATGTCCACTAGAGCTGCTTTAAATGCACACCATTCTTCATCCACTCCACCTAATGCTCCCTCTGGTGCCCTCTCTGCTATCTCTCTTCTGAACTCTTCCCTGACTTCTTTCTGTTGCAACTTCCATACCTTTATCCTGGGTGCTTTGACTTCCGTTACGGTCCTCTTTCGTCGCTCTATTTCTACCTTTGCCACCAGCAATCGATGGTCGCTGCCTAGTGCGACTGATGGTAGCACCTCCACATCTCTCACCAGTCTCCCCATATCTCTGCTGACACATATGTAGTCTATAACTGATTCCCATCTCTGATGATCAGCTCCATATCCATATCTCGTTATCTTCTGAGCTCTTCTTTTCATAAACCATGTGTTTGTGATTTTCATTGAGGTTCTTGCACACCACTCTAACATCTTCACTCCTTCAGTGTTTCTTTTACCCCAGCCATGTGGTCCCATTACCTCTTCGCAGTCCTTCCGCTCCTCTCCTACCATGGCATTAAAATCCCCCATCACCCATACCTCCTTTGCTTGCACCATCTCATCTAGTTCAACCCAGAAAATGTCTTTTTCTTCGGTAGATCTTCCAGACTGAGGTGCATACACCTGTATCAGGTGCCGCACGCTGCTTCCTATTACGATACTGATTCCGATCATCCTGTCATTCACGGCATTTACATCCAGGATGTCACCAGCGTAACGGGGGCTTACCACAAAACCCACTCCATTTCTTCCCTCTTCCCCTCCCGACCATATCAACTTGTAGTCCCCTCTGAGCCTCTTCTCCCCCTTTCCCCTCCACTTTGTTTCACTTAGCCCCAGCAGGTCTATCTTTCTCTCCTCCATCATGTCCACTATCTCTTCCAATTTCCCTGTTAGTGTAACTATATTGAGTGTCCCCACTTGCATTGTTTCTCCTTTACAACACTTGTGTCTTTTCATTAAGTTCCGTCCTCTTGCGCTATTGCTTCTGGTACCATTATTTACACAGTTCTCTTCATTGCTTGTCTCCATAGAAACCCGTCTTGCCCTTGCTACCTCACTCCGTTCCACACCCACCTTGTCCGAAAACCCGTTTCTCTCTTATTAACACTCCGCACTGATTTTCCTCCAAGTCCCCAGCACTCTCGCAACACTCTCCCTGCCTCGTACTCCCATTTTATAATGTCTTTCATGTACCCTGGTACGAAGGGTACATTTAGAAACTCCCCGGCTTCTGTTGCCACCACTTGTTGCAGCCTCTCATTTAGGCAACCACCTGCCACACTCTCTAGGCTGCACACTACCACCCTGGTTTCTCGTCCATATGCTGTTTTCGTTTCCGCCACTAGGTCACCAATGTCTTTCATTATTTCCTCTTTGTTCCTTCCCTCTCGTACTTCCTTGTTCCCCACTTTCAACATAATGGTGGCATTCTCGGTGTTCTTGCCATAATATCCTTCTTTCATCCTTCGTGCCATTTCAACTATTCTAATTCCTCGGTCTGTTTTGGCTCTGTTTCCATTTCCCTTGCAAAACTCTCCGGCTTGCCTTCCCCTCACATCTCCCATTAGGATTGTCTGTGACATACCTGGTCCTTGCTGACGGTTCTCTGGCATCTCATCTTCTTGTACTCTCTCCCTATCTATCCCAACCATCCCAATGTTCTTTTGCCTGACCCCAGTTATTTCGCTTATGTCGCTGCTGCCGTTGCCCTGTTCATGTGGCTCGCTGATGTCGCTGTTGCCGCTGTCTTGTTCATGTGGCTCGCTGATGTCGCTGCTGCCGCTGCCCTGTTCATGTGGCTCGCTGATGTTGCTGCTGCCGCTGTCCTGTTCATGTGGCTCGCTGCTGCCGCTGCCCTGTTCATTGGGCTCGCTGATGTTGCTGCTGTCGCTGCCCTGTTCATTGGTCTTGCTGATGTTGCTGCTGCCGCTGTCCTGTTCATGTGGCTCGCTGATGTCACTGCTGCCGCTGTCCTGTTCATTGGGCTCGCTGATGTTGCTGCTGCCGCTGCCCTGTTCATGCGGCTCGCTGATGTCACTGCTGCCGCTGCCTTCATTCCCTTGTGACACTTCTTTACACTTCTGCAATTCATTATATAGGAACGCGTTTTCCTTTTGAAGATTGTCTACTGTCCGTCGTAGACACTGGACACTATCTTCTAAGTCCCATTCCCATATTAATTTATTTGCCCAAAGGTCCCTCCATTCCTCATCACTCTCTTTCAGCGCATCCACTTCCTTCTTTAACTCCTTGAGACATCTTCTCAAGGCTCTAACATCTTCTTCTACTACTTCTTCTTCTTCTCCTTTTGTCTTCTCATTATTAATGATTGACTGAAGAATTTCTATAGCGTCAGTTTGATACGATTCTTCTTCAAAACCCAGTAGGTCCTCTGTGCTGGACGCATCCAAACTCAACCCTAACCTAACTTCCGCTTTTCCTTGAAATCCTTGAAAATCATCCATAGCTGCAGGTTTAATCACTGCCTTTCTCTAATATAACACTTCAAAATTTCTATTTTACACACACTTGCTACTCACACTGCTCTTAACTATTTATTTTAGCTCAAACACTTAACTTTAGTAGGATCAATACAAAAGGTGTACTACATTATGCCGCCATCTTGGCTTTTTTAGAGAGTTATCAGAGAGTTTTTTGAATTTACCCTCAATATCTCATAGTTATTCGTGTTAACTCTCAAGTTAGTCAGAGTTATTCTGGTTCACTCTCAATCATTGATAGTATTTGTCATTAACTCTGAACATCTTGTGATAGTTTTTGAATATTGGCTGGTTAACTCTCGCCCTTTGATAGTTTTTCTATTTTACTCTGAACATCATGTGATAGTTTTTGAGTAATGTCTGGTTAACTCTCGACCGTTGATAGTTTTTGAATAATATCTGGTTAACTCTTGGCCAGGGTTGGGTCATTACGCGTAGAATATTAATTTTCTACATACACGTAGAGTAACACGTAGAATATGTAGAATATGTAGAATATTATTGTAGAATATTTTTTTTAAGTGCCAGTGGATTGACAGTGGTAAAATTTGGAAAAGTTAGCATAAACCAAAATATATTATTTTACCTTATTAGTTGCCCTATTTTCAACTTACCTATCTTTAGAGCGGTCGAGTTCAAATCTTTTCGATTTATTCTACTCATATTCTATCTTGTATGAGACGGTCACAACCTTAATTTAGGCAAATTAGAGAGCAATCCTACCTCGTAATTTTAATAAGCCCATTCATAGCACACTTCCCCTATATCTACAATAGGGAACACACGATGATTTGAATATATTGCAGGAAAAGCCATTAGCAAGATTGTAAAAAATTGAAATTAAAAAAACATTTCAAAATAATTTCTAATTGAAGAAAACCATGTAGAATCGAATGTAATTTCTACTTGTGTGCATACTGCATATTCTTCATGTTTGGATAATTGAATCAAGATTACAGCATCCAGCATTACAGCAAGCAACTACCAAAGTCCCAATGAGATGATTGAGTATCACTTTGCGTTTTTATGTTAATATTAAATTTAGAAGAAAGAAATTGTAGTTGGTCCTCTCGTATCAACAATTTGGTAGAGTTGTTATGTACTAGGTACTCATAGTAAAGTAAAATGCTGTTATATTGAAAACAAATCAATAGAATGATCATTATAATCCAAATCAATGTTTTTCTTAAAAATAATATTCTACGTGTAGAATATGTCATCTACATCAATATTCTACATTACATATTCTACGGTAGAATATACGCGTAGAATACCCATTTTCTACGCGGAATATTCTACTGACCCAACCCTGCTCTTGGCCATTGATAGTTTTTGTATTTAACTCCGAACATTATGTGATAGTTTTTTAATCAACTCAGTTTAGCTCTCGGGTATTGATAGTTTTTCTATTTTCCCTGAGCATCATGTGAAAAACCCATGCTTAAAATTCCAGTAAGAGCAAGACAGAAACAGCTAGAAATGGATGTTTCCTGGTGTTTGCTATAGCACTGAAAGCGAAGCTGGGATAAGCTGGAAGTAACTTATTAACTGCCTATAACTTGCAAAGTTTTGGAAAGACTCTACTTCGTTAAAATCTTTGATTTGTTTACAGTTTCTATTCTATTGAATAACAATCGATTTGTTGGAAAAATATTCGATTATTAGACAGCTTCAATTCAAAAAACTTTTGTTTCAAGGGGAAAAACTTTGATTATTGATAGTTTCGATCGAAAACACGTCGGTCTTTGTGCAATTCTTCGTTTTGTATGGATTAAAGTTCGATTATGGGATTGAATCTATGCTAACATCCTTGATTATTAACCAGTTCCTATTGAATAGCAATCGATTTTTTGGAAAATATTTGAATAATAGATAGTTTCTATTGAGAAAACACCGATTATTTGGAAAAAATCTTCACTACACTTTAGACAGTTTGTGTGAAATATCGCAAATTGTGGAGCAAGGGAAAAAGATTTTGCAGTGCCGTCTTTGAATTCTAAAACTACACGAAAAACTAAGTATTATTCCAGAAATCCAGGCCTCAAATCCAAAATTGTACGAGTGTGCTACATTTTGATTTCTATGTGAATTCCGCAGCGCCCCCAATACTCAGTAGATCCACTTGATCTTAGATGTATGTAAATTTGAAAAACTCGCCCCAATCTCTCAATTTGGCTTAATTACGTCGCAAATGGAAGATTTATATCGATAATGGCGTAGACAACAGCTTTTTCCCTTCGTAACATGCCAAAAATTTAAGTTTTAACGTAATTTTCGTAGCTATTTAAAAAACGACTTTTCGAGGTGAGAAATATTTATATTTTTGATCCCATCCCTTAACACAAGGCACCTGTCATATTCTCCACATTATTTTGCATCTTTTGAGTTCCCACTCGAAAATTTTGGATTGTTTTTTAACTCAATTTTCTAATAAAATCGTCGAAAAACCCGGAAAAGTCCATTTTTCCCCTATTTTCACGACTACATATTGCTTATTTATTATCAATTATTACCCATTCATCAGGCTTAAAAAGGCATGATTTTGCTCACTTTGCCGTCTATGCGATGGGTTTTGAAATATCGCGTTTGAAATACCCCGCGACTTTCCCACCTATCAGGAGGGGACAACCTCGCCCTGACAATGCAGAGTCAATCAGGCGAACTAATTCAGTGCTAACGGATGTCTTTCGGAATTCCCCCCTTCTCCTGCCCATTCATTTTCTGAGAAAATAGATTTGGTTACAGGATATGAACAACAATACTGGTTGAAGTCTAACACCCCCCTCAAGTACAAATGTTCATTTAATTAATATTTGCCAAAACAGAGAAAAATTATTCAAGCTTGCAGCACAGTGATTTTTCTCCAGTTTGGTCTAATTTAAAAAAAAATATTAAATTTCAAACTGGAATTGTATTTGATTTAAATTTCGTGAAATAATACGACAATAATTAAATCATGACGACAAAAACACATTATAAGTATAAGATTCTTAATATTTTTGCCTTCCTGGCTGCCAGGAATGGAATGTTGATGCAGAATAAAGGTCACTGTGTTGAGAGGGGGATGCTACTACCTGCTCAGTCCATCCTTGTCTCTCTATTGTTCTTCTCCCTCACCGAGGGAGGTTTGGGTAGAGGGGTCTTGAATGTCTGCACTGCAACCCTACCCTCTCTTTCAAGTTTCACTCGACATTCAGCTTGGTCAGAAGCAACAACTCACAGAATTCATAGCCGTTGCAATGTGTTAGTAAAGATAATTGGATTGTTAATAATAAGTTAACACTTATTTTAATTGTCTTTTTAAAGAAAATTAATACAATGTTTAATCCAGTGATAAGTTAATAACATTTAATTCATTATTATAAACTGTGTCCTCTATCGCACGTGTCCGTCTTCTAATGTGAAGTGTTTGTCTTTACAGAAGAAGTTAAACGGTGTCCTCAATTGCAACGTGTCCGTATTCTATGTTATTGTGTTTGTATTTACAGAAGGAGTTAAACTGTGTCCTCTATCGCACGTGTCCGTCTTCTAATGTGAAGTGTTTGTCTTTACAGAAGAAGTTAAACGGTGTCCTCAATCGCAACGTGTCCGTCTTCTTTGTGATTGTGTTTGTATTTACAGAAGGAGTTAAACTGTGTCCTCTATCGCACGTGTCCGTCTTCTAATGTGAAGTGTTTGTCTTTACAGAAGAAGTTAAACGGTGTCCTCAATCGCAACGTGTCCGTCTTCTTTGTGATTGTGTTTGTATTTACAGAAGGAGTTAAACTGTGTCCTCTATCGCACGTGTCCGTCTTCTAATGTGAAGTGTTTGTCTTTACAGAAGAAGTTAAACGGTGTCCTCAATCGCAACGTGTCCGTCTTCTTTGTGATTGTGTTTGTATTTACAGAAGGAGTTAAACTGTGTCCTCTATCGCACGTGTCCGTCTTCTAATGTGAAATGTTTGTCTTTACAGAAGTAGTAAACGGTGTCCTCAATCGCAACGTGTCCGTCTTCTTTGTGATTGTGTTTGTCTTTACAGAAGGAGTTTAACGGTGTCCTCTATCGCACGTGTCCGTCTTCTATGTTATTGTATTTGTCTTTATAGAAGAAGTTAAACGGTGTCCTCTATCGCAACGTGTCCGTCTTCTATGTGATTGTGCTTGTCTTAACAGAAGGAGTTAAACGGTGTCCTCTATCACAACATGTCCGTCTTCTATGTGATTGTGCTTGTCTTTACAGAAGAAGTTAAACGGTGTCCTCTATCGCAACGTGTCCGTCTTCTATGTGATTGTGCTTGTCTTTACAGAAGGAGTTAAACGGTGTCCTCTATCACAACGTGTCCGTCTTCTATGTGATTGTGCTTGTCTTTTCAGAAGGAGTTAAACGGTGTCCTCTATCGCAACGTGTCCGTCTTCTATGTGATTGTGCTTGTCTTTACAGAAGGAGTTAAACGGTGTCCTCTGTCACAACGTGTCCGTCTTCTATGTGATTGTGTGTCCGTCTAGTTAACTCATTACTGTGAATCTTTCATGACTGTTTTTTGTAATTAATTCATTTGAGTAAATTTGACC
Source organism: Leuctra nigra (assembly GCA_934045905.1). NCBI lineage: Eukaryota > Metazoa > Arthropoda > Insecta > Plecoptera > Leuctridae > Leuctra > Leuctra nigra. Next base: position 15,560,487 of record OW203769.1, read on the forward strand.
TCCAATAGGTAGTTGGGATAGATACTGGCTTTGTCAGAATATTTTTAAAGTGAATGCCACAGATTAGGATTTCTGAAATACTCTCAAGCCAACTGTGAGTAATTTAATTATTGTACAGAGTTAATGGTCATAGTTAATCACCCAGAGTAAATAGTCATAGTAATTAATCCATAGTAAAAGTCTCAAATAACTCTCACTTATGTTTAAGGAGGGACTAGCGATATAATCACAGCCTTCTTCAAAAACACCACGAATGTTCTGTTAGAAGGCTGTGGATACTGTAAGTGGCAACACTGCATTTGCAATTCTCACCTCCCTCAAATCCCAAACAACCAATCAGAGCGCACCTGTCATGAGACAGCTGTTCTCTGAGCTATCTCTTTCAACCAGTGATGCCAAGTTATTTTCACTAAAACCCTCCTAGCTCATTAAAACGTTCAGGAACATGTATATCTAAATTTTTTAAAAAATACTAGAGCATCTGTTACAACACATATCAGTTTTTTACAAAATTCTTATGTCGGGAAGTCAGTCTCAAACCATTTTGAAGCTGTACGAAAATCATTCCTAGTATGGCTGCAATGTTAAAATAGAGGCTAAAAGCAATACTTTGAAGTGATATATCTCGGAAGTTAGTTCAGCTTGCCCACTTTTTCTTGGCATATTATGGTGTAGAATTAAATTATCTATATGTATGTAGAGTTTAAAATCATGAATGAGGAAATTCGCTAGTCCCTCCTTAAGAGATTTTACAGAGTTAACCCAGAGTAAAATGGTCATAGTTAATCACCCAGAGTAAAATGGTCATACTCATAGTTAATCGCCCAGAGTAAAATGGTCATAGTTAATCATCCAGAGTAAATAGTCATAGTAATTCATCCATAGTAAAAGTCTCAAAAAACTCTCAGTCTTACTGAGAGTTTTTTTGATAGTTTTTTGATAGTTATTAATGACCATGCAAAGTTTTAAGTTGATCGGTCAAACGGTTCAAGTTTAAATTTCAAAAATCACAGGAAAGATGGTTTCAAATTTTAACCAATGGGAGGATTTGGCTGAAATTTGTAAGATTGGGGATAATGTTGGTCGTAATGACTTGTCAAAATTTCAAATTGATTGAACCAACCAATCGAAAGATACTTTTTTTAAATTTGAACCAATCAGGCATTTCAAAAAAATTAGGGTTTGCAACGCCCAGAAATGTTCCCTACATGGGTGAAAAATTTCAGCTCGATTGAAGAAAACTCTGACCTACAGCCTCAGTAACAGAAAAAAAGACACAAAAAAACAGAGTTCCGTGCCAAAAGATCCAAAAGGAGACACTATCGCTTCGCTCGCTCAATTACATTTAATGTAAATTCTTATCTTCATGTGTAAAACCTGATTCCCGACTGGTTCTCCATAACAATACTATGTATCCAAGATCCATAAAAGTACATACTTTTTGGAATTGAGCTAAAAGTTCGAGTTTTTATAAGCTTAGATGCATTTTTAAGAATATGCTCGAGAAAATGCTCGTGCTCGAGAATATTCTCGAGAATATTCTCGAGAATATTCTCAAAAAGAATATGCTCGAGCATTTTACATCACTACATTTGTGTGTGGTAGAGATAAAATACTTTAGGTATATTTTACTGTCTCATTATTTCTAAGTGGTTTTACAATTTATTTCATTGTAAGGTACCTAGAGGTAAGAATATTTTTCATTTTGTTTAAAAGTAATAGGACCTGTGCCTTCCATTGTTGTCTGCAGGAGAAACGCAACACGCGCGAGCTCGAGCAGAAGCTGAAGGTCCGCGACAACGAACTGCTTCCGTTGCGCGACAAATACGCCAAGCTGGAGAAGTTGGCGCAGGACCAGAAGCTGGGCGAGCGCGCCAAACTGTCGGATGAAGTCGAGAGACAGAAGGAGATCATCAAGGAGCAGACGGAGAAAATATCAGTACGAACCACTAATCATTTATCACTAGGGAAACACTCTGTAATGCGCTGATGAGCAAGCTTTCGTATTGTATGCGAATTGATGCGCAATTTTCTGCTATACAGACCTATAGTACCTACATTTGACATGGAATTTGCAGCAGCGAAAAAACTATTTTCTCATTGGAATTCCTATTTTCCAAGCTAATTTTGGCTTTTTTTCTGGCACTACCTCCACGATGAGCAATGAAAATCAAAATTTCTGAGGTGTTATGTACAGCATTTTATTGGCGATTGTATTCTTGCATTTACCCTTAGGTGATGGAAGGTCCTCTCCAAATGGTGTATAGAGAGCCAAAATTAAGTAGTAGTATGTCGTCAAAGTAACAATGATAAAGTGTGTGAATTACCTTTTGACAAATATTTCCATACAAAATAAAATCTCCATAAAATGTCAATTAATTACCTACCTAGTTATTAGTTAAGGAAAGATTATTAGAAAAATTACAAAAATGCCTAAAATGTTTGTCCTGATGACCATGCAAAATTTTAAGTACCTAATTGTTCAAACAGTTCCAGTTTTAATTATCAAAAAATCGAAGGATCCTATAACTGACTTGAGACCGCTCTTATGACATTGATCTTACGAGAGTGTTCCAGATGTTGTCGCGCCGCGTGATGCTGGAGAAGAAGAACCTCACCACCCTGCTAGAGCGAGAGAGACGGAAGAGAGCCGACTGCGAGATGAGTCTCGCCAGCACCTTGGCGACCACCGAGAGGCTGCGGCTCCAGCTCGAGGAGAAGCAGAAGTTCATCACGAGCAACGCGTTCCGCTTCGCCGGCCAGCGGAAGTACTTGGCCAAGCAGAGTCTCTCCACGGTGTCGCTCGGGTCGAGGTGAATAAAGCAGTCATTACAAGCGGTTCCAACGGAACAGGTTGGGTGAGTGGTTAACGCTCTGAACTTGTATTCCGGAGGCCCGGGTTCGATTCCCGCGGCCGTCTTTCCTGACTAGGGTTTTTTCGTGGTTTTCCCTCAGTCGACAGGCAAATGCTGGGAAGGTACCCTACTAATAAGCCACGACCACCTCCTTCCCACCTTCCATCCTTACCTACTCTTCACCGTCATCTCCCAATCATCATCATAATCATTCATCCGTCGCCATTAGGCTCGCTGCAAAACAGTGCGACGTTAAGCCCCAGACAAAAAAAAACAAGCGGTTCCAGTGGCCACTGGTCCCCCACTGTTTGCCCACTTTTATTTTTAGAGAACTCCATTAGGTGTGGTTCGGTCAACCGGTACTACTGTTCTCCAAAATATATTTTTTTTGAGACTTGTCTTCTCATTTAATATAATGTTAAAAATTAGATAAGAATGTAGGTTTCTGTGGAAAACGTCCATGGAGTCAGGATGTAAGGAAGGTAGAGTACTACTCAGTTGGTAGTTGGTAGAGTTCTCGCCTGGCAAGTGAGAGGTTCCGGGTCGTATATTTTTCACAATGCACATCCCTCCCTTAAAAATTAGATAGTTACCAGTGGTGTAGCCGAGGGTATACGCGGGTATTCGCCGTAACTAGTGTTGGGAAATTACCGGTAATTTATAATTTGGTAAATTACGCTGTAAATTACCGGGTAAATTACCAATGTGCGGTAATTTAAAAATAAAAAATTGCACCTGATATTAGAGCAGTTATTCTTCCATGGAAAAATGTTAATTAAAATCAGTGACAAGAATTAGTACTTTTAAATGCAATATTTATTTGCTAATGCTATAAGAAGCATTAACAGATACAGGCGCGTAGGAACTTATTGGGGGGGGGGGGGGGTCAAAATTATCGGGATCAATGAATCCCGATAATTTGAAGTTTGCCAATACAAGGAGGTCTTGGGGACGCGCCCCTCAGTTTTTGATACAAAAGAATCAAAGCTACTTTGGCATTCTTTTCAAAGAAATGTACAATACTATGTGATGCAATATAAGTATTCTGTAGAAACTTTAGACAAATGTAATATAATCTGTAACTATTTGTTTTTATAGAATTCCCATTGGACCCGCAGGGAATTTTTTGAGTTATACAAAAGAATCGAATTTGAAATTTGGTATCATTGTTTAACGTGTAATATTAAATTTTTTTCATGAGGATGATCATGTTGGACAAATGAGAAAATGTCTCATTAGATAATATTATAGTGTAGGTTCAAGTGTAGAAAAAATGCTTTCCGCTCGATTGGAGTGCCGAAATTGATTTTTTCATAATTATCGATTGTTTACATCATTCTTAATATTACCTGACGTGCCTTCAATTTTGTTGGTTGCCATTTTGGAAAATATGGCGGAAAACGTAAATTTAACAAAGTATTTAATTGATGGTAAAGGAAAGGTTGAAAAATTATGAAATAATTCACTAAAACTAACTCAAATATGGGGACTTGAAAAAAAAATACGCCGCGAACGAATTTTATTTTTTCATTGTTGGAATTGACCAATCACGTTTCTGTGTTTTTTTGCTCTCAATTTATTATGAAACGCTTGGACTTAGACTAAAATATGTGGAATTAAAATTTGTATACAATTTCATTGTGAACAATATGCGTTTAAGAAAAAATTTCAATTTAAATTTAAAAAAAAATAAAAAATTATAATTTAAAAAAAAATGTTTGCGGCGTAATTTTTTTTTTTATTCCCCATATTTGAGTTAGTTTTAGTGAATTATCACATAATTTTTCAACCTTTCCTCTACCAACACTTAAATAATTTGTAAAATTTACGTTTTCCGCTCGTTTTCCGCCATATTTTCCAAGATGGCCACCAAAAAAATTGAAGGCACGTCAGGTTATATTAAGAATTATGAAAACAATCGATAATTACGAAAAAATCAATTTCGGCACTCCAATCGAGCGGAATTACATTTGCTCCTGTACTAAATAGCTCTGTTCAATTAGTTTTGCAAAACTTGGTCAAATTTTGAGAATTCTACCTCATAATGGAGTAAATCTGTGCATTTTTGGATCTCTTTATCAACATATTTGTATATCTGGTCACTGACTAGTTATAGCCTTGAGCATGGACCATACTCGAAGGGTTATAGCCTTCTAGTCTGTGATCTGGGGGTGTTATTTGGGAGTGTCAAGATGAAAAGTTAAGGGTTATTCTTCCTACGCGCCTGAGTTTGTGTAATTTACGGTATTTTATAGCAAATTACGCGTAATTTACAATTGTAAATTACGCCTTACATTACGTAATTTAAGAAAGTTGTAAATTACGACAAATTGGTAATTTACCGGGTAATTTATGGCCCGTAATTTACGGATTTACATCACTAGCCGTAACCCTAAAAAAGTATTTTCACTGGAGAGTATACCCAAAAATTTCACAAGGGTATACGCGGGTATACGCCGTATACCTAAAAGAATTGTTTTGCTAAAGAGTGAAGACGTCCGGAATACCTAAAATTTTGTGTTGTTTTACGTGTAGTTTCATTTCGTAAGCAAAAAACACAAAAAAGTTAATTTCACAGAGTCAAAAAACCCAAAAAACGCCCTTCGGGGCAAGGTGTTGCCATGCCCTCCACCACCCAAAGTGTCAAATTAGAAAATATATTGAATATTTTAAGAAAATACGCCTCGTATCGTCTCAAAATTGATTTCATAGTGTCCAAAAACGAAAAAAACGCCCGGCGGGGCTGGGTGGGGATCACCCCACCCCTTATTCCGATGAAAATTGTTTTCCTTTATTTGCCCCCCTCCCCCCCCCCCCTGGCAGAAATCCTGCGGACGCCCATGGTAGCCAAAGCGTATACCCAAATAAATTATTAGGACTACACCACTGATAGTTATCCACATTTCAAACCTAAATATACTAAATAATGCAACACTTCAGAGTACATAACATCCTCTGTTATTAGGTATCTCAAATTGTTAAATATTGTTAGTACCTAGTAAATTGTTAGTACATACTCCCGTGTGTAGGTTTAGTAGGTTTGAAATGTGTGTAAGGTAAGCCTTGATTCTGTTTATGTCAAGAATGAAAGAAAGCCGTGGAACCTATGTGGACTGAGGGGAGTGGAAGCTTAACACTCTGGTGATGCGAGTACATCTTGTAAACTGGTTGTCTTGGTCGCAGCTTCCCTGGTCTGGAGGCGCAGCTGAGATCGGACCACGAGCTCATCTGGAGGTCCGAGGCCATCCCCGAGGGAGATGACCAATACCTGGTGAGTCTCGACCTTGTCCAGTGCCAAACGTAAACTCCTTCCTATTTCTGCTGCGGGAATTGTGTCTCGTTGATTCCGAAATTAAAGACCTTAGCAAGGATATTCGCTAAGACTATTCATAGGTTGCACGTGATGTCATCTCATTGTTGCCGTCGCCATCTTAATAGCACGCAGAATAGCTGTGACTCTCTGCTTTTTTGACGATATTTTATAGTTAATGAGTACCTGGGAAATTGTATAGGCTCCGGAGATTACTTTAGTACGAAGAGAAATCACTCACATTACAAAAATACATCGGTTTGCCTCAATAAAATTATAAATCTGACCCGTCAACGTGCCAACGTAATGGGTGGACAATTCAATAATTTAGCATTGCTGATATAAAACAAAAGAAGTTCGTGCAAGCTATGAATTCTCTTTCATTGCCGGGGTCTGTAAAATGTTCAAAGAAGGCCTCCGACTTCATATAGCAGTAGATTGAAGATCTTCATGTATTTGATCCAAACGACCTTGGGTATCACACCGTGAGACTGTAACTCTATAGAGAGTAACCCGATGTCATTGCTTCTTCGTTAATGGAACTTCAAATTAATTCCAGAAAAATGTGCTTTTTGCTAAGCTCTTAATAAATCAATTTGCTTTTGGATAACTTTCTTGAAAACTTAAAAACTTAAATTTTCAGGATCCCGAGGTAACGGACGTCCTTGCCTCAAACCCTCGCAAGGTGTCAACGAAGAGGCCTCAGAATCACAGCTCGATGTACTCCAGCATGTCCAACCTGAACACATCATATCCCAGCGTCGCCAACCTCAACAAATCCCCGCCGGAGAAACCCGACTCCTTCGAACTGCCGGACATCTCCACCAAGACGGCCGACGGTTCGGTCCGCAGCTCCGCGACGGAATGTCACACGAAGGAGGAGGATTCTTCCGGGGAGGACTCCCTGGCTGACGGGCTCGATCCCGAGATCCTGAGGATAGAAGCCGGATCGCTGACCAACGGGTTTTCACCGCACTCCCGCGACATGAGCCGAGCGTCGTCGGAGAAGTCGAGCGGAGTCGCGCTGAAGACGCCGGAGTCTCTGGCGGCGATGAAAACACCGGAGTCGCTAGTCGCCCTGGAGGAGCGGACGCAGATGGAGCGGGAGCGGTCGTTGAAGCTGAAGGAGGAGGAGAACGTGATCGAGATCGACGAAGCGAAGAAGGAGAAACTGTTGGCGGCTCTGAACGACATCGACAGAGGGGAAGTCACGCAGCCCGTGAACCCGAGAGCGGGGCTGATCCGAGAGCTGTTCGGCAGTCCGAAGCTGAAGAGAAGGACTTCCATGTTCGACCAGCTAGAGCAGCTAGCCATCAGCGACAGAAACAACAACGATATGCCGGCCACGAGTGGCAGGCTGTAGACACCGTCACGTAGCCTTAGCAACCGTGCCTTTCCACTTTCGCAGGACACTGACTTATTGTTATAATGTTTTATTTGTTATACTCGAGGTAATTTGGATGCTTTATTATTCTAACTTCCAGAGAGTTTTCTAGTCATTTTCATCTTGGGGCTTGGAATAAAATATTGTTATGTAGAAGAGTTTTCGTTGTAGTTCACTGAAATGTAGTTGAAGTTACACTGCCAGTTGTAGTTCCTCGATGATATTTATATGTTTGTTTAGAAGATATTTATGATCTCAACTTGGAGTATGAAAGTTTAGAAATATATACTATATCACAAAGTACCTCACATTTATATGAAGTAGATTGTTTTTATTTACTTTGGCCTTTCTTCTTCTCCATCCATTTATTTGCCAGAACTTGGAAACTAGGGCCACTTGGATTGTGGATGAAAACTGTCTCATGGCTTTTGGCCACCAGTACCGTATTAACTCGTGTATAAGACGCACTCGTGTATAAGACGCACCCTTGTTTTGAGAAGTCTATTTTAAGAAAACACTTAGCATGCGTGTATAAGACGCAGTAAAATGATGAAAAACATTGTGTGTTTGTATACATGATATCCATCTAAATGTTGGTTTTCCAGCTAACTGAGCTATTTGAATGAAAATCACTGCCAACTTGTTGTAAACAAACAGTAATTTCCTGCTTCTGAGAAAGGGGGGAGGGGAGTCTCTTCCCAGCAGCTGTTGCTTGCTCTAAGAGGCATGCACCTGCCTTTCCTCTGCATTCCAAAACAAACCCAACTCCCCTCCTCCCCTTCCATTAAGATCGTCATTCAACAGTGTTTTGTCTATTTTATGTCTGTCAGAGCAATGTTTATCAGACGTAAACATATATTTTGTCTCCTGATCTAAATGCAAGGGAAAACAATAACATTTTGTTGCACAAATCTAATATGTTAATAGTATTGTGTCTAGACACAGTATGAGTAGTCCAGACAGAGTGAGAGGGAAAGGCAGAGATAGACAACATGTGGCAGTCTACCACAGCTCTGTTTACAAACATCCACCTTGGATTTACTGGGAAAAAAGCTTGGTATGCATGTATAAGACGCAGGGCTGTTTTCAGAATCAAAATATTGACATATAATTACGTCTTATACACGAGTTAATACGGTAGGTAGTACCTACCAAGAATTTGTATGTCTGATGAAAGGCATGAAATGAAATATAACATGTCTTCATTTAATATTTAATTGAAAATCTATCTCAATTCTTGAGCCCTTTACTTGGCCGATTATCAAAATTTTCCAGTGAGGGCATAAACAGGAATCTGGATTTTCATCAATGAAACTGATAGTGTATTACAAAAAATATTTTATTAAATTATTTAAGTAATACTTAGTACGTAGGAGTATGTATCAAATATTTTTCCCGTACAACAATAAAAATAAACTATCACCAATTATCAACAATTACAATAAATTATGTACTAATTAAAAACATTGCATTGAAGTACATACTACCTATTACAATTAAACGAGAACATCAAGGTGCTCTGATGTTTGTTCGTATCACATAAGGCACACCGATTATTTCCAACTCATTGCAAAGGTATAAATAAATAACAATCTTGCCTCGCTGCAATAGTCACCGAATAACAGGCTCGAGTAACAGTTATTGTCGGAGTATTCGTAACCTACTTCAAGCTAAGCCATCACCGAGTATTCTACTACAATAAGCTGTTCGAATAGAGATGCGAGTGCCTCTAAGTCTTCATTTACATTGGAAAAGACTCATTCTCAAAAGAAGTTGCATATTTGTGGATGTCAGTCCTCAACACCACAAGACCGTGTGCTAATACTCTTCTGGACTGGGGTGGGATCATATAAAATAACAACTTTCTTGTTGTGTGACTATTTTCTCAGTTCAATGTTATTCACGACCTCCTCGGGTAAGATGAGAAGCTTGTCACTGCGACAACTGCCTATAGATCCCACCCCAGTAGACTCTGGCTGACACAGATCATGGAGTCGTAAAAGACTTGAGTATTGACCTTGAAAGCAACACTGTATCAACATTCAAACAGCTTACATTTCTCTACAACTATCTTATGAGTAATTACTAGAAAATCTTTACCGGGTGATTGGACTACAATATACAAGGGTATAAAAAGAGAGAGAGTGGTTGGAGATTCGTGAAATAGGGAAGTCTCTTGAAGATTTGAATTCAGAATAATATTTATTTTATGAAAGTTGAGATGTTGCTGAACACAGATGTGGTATTATTTTTGTTGTTGGACGAATAGTTCTCATGTAATTAATTTACAAAGTTTGATAGATCTCCTCTCATTTAAAAACAGGAAAATTGGCAATGACATCACAGTTTGCTATATTGCCATGGCAACAAAGGAATCCCCATGTGAACACAATGTTAATGACTTGGAAATTACATCACAGTTCTGATTCTTGTTACAGGCCGTTTTTCCCGCCAAAAATCCTATGATATTTGAACTCGATTTTTATGAATGAAAATTTAAGATTTCATAGGTAATAAGTGTATTTGTCATTATTATTTGTGTTTATTTATAGAAATTTCCTAGAATAAAATTTCATGAGACTTCCCTATTTGCTTGAGATATCTTTTCGGCTACAAGAAAATACAAACAAAATCAGAAAATAAATACATAATAAGTAATAAATAGTTCCACTACTAATACCGAAATGTAAAGCTATTCCGCAAACGACAGCAGTTCGAAGAATCATATTTCATAAAATTAAAGCTCATCCTTTAAACCTACAACAACGGTGGAAGATAAAATATCTCGACAAACCACAATCCTCTGCATGGAATTATTACAACTCTTGCAAATATCAGTAATTATTGAAAATTTCATCTACAGTCGAATTCATATGAAGAAGCACTTCCAAACGTTGGGAGTAATGCCAAACCTTGACTGTCAGCATCCCATTAACCTGGACCCTTACCTAATATCGCTAATTGCTACCTATCTTAATAACCCGTAGTAGCACCGACCTTGAACTCAGCACCATGTAACACCAACGTTTGGCGGTATTAGGTAAGGGTCCAGGGCCATACCAACATCAAACAGTATCATCAGCTTCTGCAAAATAAAATAGGACCTTCAAAAAGTGGCGCATGTATGAAAAGTAGAGTGAACTGAATCTACATAAAACACTCAATTTCTAGTGTAAAAATAGCAAGCAGGTTAAATGACTTATAAGTAACTATACCTAAGTCGGGTAATACTACTTGGAATTGCATTCTTGAATCTCTTTGCTTCAAATACGATCATCACTAAGTACTTGCTTCATAACTTAAGAACCAAACTGTAGATGATTTCCCGTGATCCTAATCCTATTACCGTATTAACTCGTGTATAAGACGCACTCGTGTATAAGACGCACCCTTGTTTTGAGAAGTCTATTTTAAGAAAACACTTAGCATGCGTGTATAAGACGCAGTAAAATGATGAAAAACATTGTGTGTTTGTATACATGATATCCATCTAAATGTTGGTTTTCCAGCTAACTGAGCTATTTGAATGAAAATCACTGCCAACTTGTTGTAAACAAATAGTAATTTCCTGCTTCTGAGAAAGGGGGGAGGGGAGTCTCTTCCCAGCAGCTGTTGCTTGCTCTAAGAGGCATGCACCTGCCTTTCCTCTGCATTCCAAAACAAACCAAACTCCCCTCCTCCCCTTCCATTAAGATCGCCATTCAACAGTGTTTAGTCTATTTTATGTCTGTCAGAGTAATGTTTTTCAGACGTAAACATATATTTTGTCTCCTGATCTAAATGCAAGAGAAAACATTTTGTTGCACACATTTAATATGTTAATAGTGTTGTGTCTAGACACAGTATGAGTAGTCCAGACAGAGTGAGAGGTAAAGGCAGAGATAGACAACATGTGGCAGTCTACCACAGCTCTGTTTACAAACATCCACCTTGGATTTACTGGGAAAAAAGCTTGGTATGCGTGTATAAGACGCAGGACTGTTTTCAGAATCAAAATATTGACATATAATTGCGTCTTATACACGAGTTAATACGGTATTTGTCTTGAATATTAGCGTCTCAAAGCTCCTTGACAAGACCTTGTGATGGAAATGCTCCACTACGTTGTCCCCTAATCTCCCCCGCGTCAAAGCTCTCCCATGGCTACAATGATGTTGGTGAGCGCCGTGCGCGCGTCGCTCTCTTGGAACACCGAGAGCACCTCCATGGCCTTCTGGGAATGCTCCCGCTGCAGCCGCTTGGTCTTCTCGATGCCCGGACCGGCGTTCACGATGGCGAACACCCGGGCGTAGTCGACGTTCGCGACCGACTCCGAGCCCTTGTCGATCTCCACGAACAGCTCTGGGTCGTGCTCGAGGTGGAACATGATCGGAGCCGACGTCAGGCTAAACGGTACGCCGGGGATGTAGTTCGAGTTCGGAAGATACGGCTCGAGGTCGAGGCAAGCCTGCAGGAAAATCAAGAGATTTAATTAATGAGATATTATCAATACACTCAACATTTTTCACTTCAGTTTGATTTTCAATTCTATTCTACAATGAGGGCCATTCAAGGCCAAATATTATCTCCACTACTACGAATTCGGAATTATATTCTGTTACAAACTGTTTCAAACCGCGATCAAATTTTATTCATTTTATTGCATTTTCAAGTCAATCGCCAGCCTCAACTGATGGACCGAGTAATTTTACATTAACTCCAAGTGTGATCAATATTATGGTCTTTCAGTTGGCCAGATTTGGACATTTTATTTTAATTTTTTGTAAAATTGTTATTGTCAATTTGATAAATTTGAATACAAATCTGCAATTACATTGTCAGTCTTACAAAACATGTTATCAACAAACTATTCATGTTTTAATCAGTAGCAGCCTGGACCGGGGTGCCGGGGAGCGATCGCATCCCGTGCCCCTGTCGTTTATGGGCCCTTTTCCCATATTACAAGCTGCTAGTATATATATTTTACTATCGTTTTTCATATTAAACCAGCATTTTTACTCATTTTACATACATTTTTTCTATCTCTACTTTGTTTTACTGACCCTATCAAATCGATACCAAATAGGCAAAAGGGCCTAAGCGCCACTTTTTGAGAAATCAATGTTTTTAGCATTTCTATAACTGGCATATCATTTACACAATCTGGTAAAAGGACATAAGCAACATATGAACAGTTTCATAGATATTTACACTTTAAATATGACTTTAAGGGCGTAAGCGCCAGTGACACTGTCAAGGGCGTATAATATGCATACCATTGTCATATGAATTAAAGGGCGTAAGCGACATTGAAATTTTGATTTGATATAGTAAATTGGGGCGTAAGCGCCAAATGTATTACTATTTTCAGACTGATCTATATTGTAAAATGTCCATTAAATCATAAATAAATCAACTAATATCCACACAAAAAATGAACTCTAACCTCACACAAAAAAATTAGTTACGAGTTTTTTTCGTTTCCTGAACAATTTGAAAAGTGGTGCTTAGGCCCTTTTGCCTATTTGGTATCGAAATGTTTATCTGGGCCCTTAGCCTCATCGCATCCCCGTCCTTTTCATCCCAGACTGCCCCTGCATGTAATGAGAGAGAGAGAGAGAAAGAGAGCAGTAGACCCACCTGCCAGGCTAGAGCGAGATGCTTGCCGAACCGGTACCCCTGCCCCTGCAGGTCCTCGCCGTGTCCCGCGAGCTTCAAAGTCCCCTGGCAGCTCTTGCCCAGCAGACTGCCGGCGGAGAGGACATTCCGGAACGTCCAGTCCTCCTTGGCGTTGGACACCGTCTCCGCTGACGGCAGCGGGTTGTTCTGCTTGTCACGGCGGCCGTGGAACTCTCCCTCCGCCAAGTCCCGCACGGCACTGCTCATCAGTTCTACCAACTAAACAACACACACATTTTTGAGCGAGCGTAGCGAGCAAATTCATTTGGCTCTTTTGGCTCAGATCTGTTTTTTTTTTGTTACTGAGGCTATACAGGTCACAGTTTTTCTTTGATCTAGCTGAAATTTTGCACACTTGTACAGACCATTTCAGGCCTTTGCAAACCCTTTTTTTTAAATCCGCTGATTGGTTTGCAGTTTAAAAAATTATATTTTGATTTGTTAGTCCGATCAATTTGAAATTTTGACAAGTTATTGTCAATGTTAAGACCAACATTGTCCCCATTCTCACAGAGTTTCAGCCAAATCCTCCCACTAGATAAAATTTAAAACCATATTTCAAGTGATTTTTGAAATTTAAACCAGAACCGTTTGACCGAGCAACTTAAGGTGGCTCATCCAATTGGGCATAGTCTCAGATTTTCATAATTTTTTGTCTACTTATTGATAATCATGCCATACACAATCCTTGAAAAAATTAAACACTTCTCGTGTCTAGTTTCTGAGATAAATTGAGTTTTCTTCCCCATGTTATCTTATGGCAGACAGGTAAAATCGTGTCACAATTAGGTTAATAATGAAGATCTAATTTTTAGTTTGTCCCAACTTTGATCAAAAAACTTATTTTCTGATAGATAGTTGGACATTATATTAGGGAAAAAATTAAAAACAATACCAACGTGTGCTATTTTAAAAGTTATCAACCAAAAACTAAATGATTTCCCTATACCTCCTGTGTTACAGTTTTGTTCAATCTCGAAAGGCAATAAATTGAAACCTCGCTGTAAGACAGGAGTTGCAAGTTAAATGACATTTTATGATTCTTTTATACTTAAATATAGTTGAAATGTTGGAAAAAGTAATTCATGAGGGTAATTTCAAAAAATAAATATTTTGGAATGTTCGATCGGTTGAGCCACGTTAAAACTTTGCATGGTCATTGGGACCAACATTTTAGGTATTTTTACCAATTTGAAGACTAATCTGTAATTATTTTCAAAAGTAATTGTCATTTTTAGGACATTCTATTTTATCATCTTGAAATATTTGAAAAATTTATACTACATTTTCATCCCTGCCTTCTTGATGCTTCAGTTCTAAGGCCTGTAGAGCAGAGACTTAAACGCATACTTATCAAATCGCATAAGTATCGCATAAGTATGCGTATCGCATACGCTTGAGTAAACGAAGGCTCGCTGCTTAACGCGTTTTTAGTACACAGCAATAGAGATGTGGGGTATTTACGAAAGATGTCAAAAATGAAGGCTAGTTAGAGTCCATTATTGAAGCATGTTGAAATTATTATTCGTGATTCGTGATGCTTAAGTAGGTCAAAGGTACAATAATTGTAACATTTCTCTCAAATCACCATACAAATTAACAATCCAGTAAACAACAGTTGTTGATCAAATAATCATTATTTTGTGAGTAAATCATGCATTTCCTTTAGGTACATTATTGTGTGTGTTTTAGGCAGTGTTGGGACGTATCTAGATACATGTATCTAAATACAGTATCTAGATACGTTTTGTGTATCTATATCTATATCTAGATACAATTATTTTCATGTATCTGTATCTGTATCTAGATACAAATATGACTGTATCTTTGTATCTACATGCGTAGATACATTTCTTTCAAAAATTCTTAAAATGTTTCATTTGCTTTTCAGTTCAGTGCAGAAAAATGTACAAAACTAATTATCAGTGTCATACTTTCGGTTGATAATTATTATCAGTACCCATTTGCTGTTCAGTTCAGAAGAATTTTCAAACTAATTAGGTAATAACAATCAATATCGTATGCTGATCATTTAGTAAATGATCAGTAGTAGGTAGGTACTCAATTGATGCTCAGTTCAGAAGACATTATAAAATAATGGGCATTATTTGCTGTTGTTCTTAAGGTGGCTGGAGCGATCGAGTCAAAGTCTCAGATCTTCGTAATTTTTTGTGTAGGTACTTATTGATATTCATACCATACACAATCCCTGAAAAAATTATACACTTCTCGTGTCAAGTTTCTGAGATAATTTGAGTTTTCTCCACTATGTTATCTTATGGCAGTCAAGTAAAATCGAGACATTTTTAAGCTAATGAAGTACTAATTTTTTGTACCGATAGATTTGAACAAAAAACTTTTTTTATGTAGATACGGTGTACTATGAGGAAAAAATTTAAAACAATTCCAACGTGTGCTATTTTAAAAGTTAGAAAATATAAATTCAACACGATTTTACCATCCCTACCAAGCTTTGCTCATTCTCTAATTAACATAAAATTAAAACCTAATTTTTGGACTGTAGTTGCAAACTAAAAGACAATTAAAGAATCTTTTATACTTAAATACCTATAGTTGAAAAATTGGAAAACGTTTTTTGAAAAAAAAAATGTATTCAATTGATTTTAGTTTAGCGAAATAAACATAGTCATTCATCAATATCTATTATGGAAAATATAAAATTTCGTTGTCCTAACACTGCCTTGAAAATGTATCTATGTATCTACAGTTGTATCTAGATACATATTTTTGTATCTTGTATCTGTATCTAGATACGATTTATAATTTGCATCTATATCTGTATCTAGATACAAATATCCACCTGCATCTGTATCTGTATCTAGATACAATAAAAAACGTATCTGACCCAACACTGGTTTTAGGCATTGTTTAGAAAGGTACCTACATTTAATTTTCACCATCATCCTTAAACTAGGTATTTAGGTACCTAGACATAATATTGTAATAAATTAAATGTAATTCCTGCCAATTCTAGCATACGGGGCAGTGACGTGGTCAGCAGGTGGAAAGGAAATGAATCAGCTACAGGCAGCTGAGATGAAGTTTTTGAGGAGTGTGAAGGGGGTGACAAGAATGGATAGGATCCGAAGTAGGAAGATAAGAAAAGAGCTTGGGGTTGAAAGATTGGTGTTCAAGCTGGGAAGAGAGAGGCTTAGGTGGTTGTAATGATCCTATCATAATGATTGTATCCATGCATTATGTAAGATTTAAATATAGCCGCCACAGATCGGTTTAGCAGGCTGTGGGACCGCAAGCGGGAGTCGAGAACGACCGGACAGTCAGTCAGTCAAGGACAGCCATTGAACATGGACGACTCTGTATGTATCTTTATTAAATAAAGAAGTGAACCCACAAATATGGTTTATTAATTATCCTGCATAGTATTTGTGGTCAACCTAGTTCGAAGAACATTACATGGTGATCAGAAGTGGTGTCTGAATCTAAATCGCACGTGAAACGTTGCAGAGCGCAAAGCCAACGCCTAGATTAGGTAAACGGCAAGCATCAAGATGGCCGCATCAGCACGAAAATTACCTGAACTCGAACTCACCGGGAACGTTAGTGAAAAGTGGAAGCTGTGGAAGCAGAAATTTGAAATTTACATGCGCGTGACGAAAGGTTACAAGGAAGATCCTGAGGATCAAGTTGCCACATTACTGAATGCAATTGGTGACGAAGCACTTACAGTTTTCAACACGTTCGAGCTGCGGGGAGTGGACAAGAAAGATCTAAACAAAGTGCTGCAAAAGTTTGACGAATTCTGTACCCCAAGAAAGAATCTGATTTACGAACAGAGCATATTCTTCACACGGTCGCAGCTTGATGGTGAGACCGTTGATCAGTTCATAACTCAACTGAAGCGTTTAGCAGGGTCCTGTGAATTTGGCCCACAGATGAAGCAAATGCTAACACTACGGCTTGTGTTGGGAATCGCGGACAAGGGGTTAAAGGAACGTCTACTCAGGGTTAATGACCTGACTTTAGAGAAAGCAGCAGACATCTGCAGGGCTGCGGAGGCTAGCAAGTTGCAGGCGATGGCGATTGAAGAAAAAGTACCTGTGGAGACACTCAAAGAAGAATCTGTGCAAGCAGTTGTGCAAAGAAAGAAGTCTGACAGCTACCATAGCATGAAGAATTTTCCGAAGAAAGAGGAAAGAAACGGCACGAAGAATTTTCCGAAGAAAGAGGAAAAGCAGGAGAAGAAATCCTACGACTGCAAGAAATGCGGTTATCACCATGCGACTCTGAAGTGTCCAGCCTACGGGAAGACGTGTCTACGCTGCAAAGAAGAAAATCACTTTGCAAAGATGTGCAAGCAACGAAGAATTGCAGAATTTGAAGTGGCACCAGATGAAGACTCATCTGAAGATGAGAACAATTCAACACTGTACATCTCAACACTCACCGCCAAAAGCGTGAATGCTGTGAAGAAGACAGAAGATCTTGCCAGAGCATGGATTGTAGATGTCAATGTTGGTGGACAGAACGTCAAGATGAAAGTCGACACTGGTGCGGAGGTAAGCTGTTTGCCATTGACTTTATTTAAACAATTTAAAGGCAGGCTTCAGAAAACTTCCACGGTACTGGTAGCTTTTGGGAACCAGAAGATCAAACCAGCAGGAACTGCTAAGGTTCATTGTATTAAAAGTAGCTGCATTAAAGGAGTAAAACAAGTCGTGAAATTCATGATTGTTGATGAAGAGTTCATGCCACTACTGGGACTGCCGGATTGTGTCAGTTTGGGGTTTGTCAAAATGATTAATCACATAGAAACATCTAGCAAAACCAGGCAACAGATCATCGCAGAAAATCCTCAAGTCTTCAAAGGTCTCGGGTGCATGCCGGGAACGTATTCGATTGCAGTGGATGCCAACTGTCGTCCAGTCGTCCAACCATCCCGGAAGGTGCCTATCGCTCTTCGAGACAAACTGAAGAAGGCGCTGAACGACCTGGAGGAAAGCCAGGTGATCAGGAAAGTGACAAAACCTACTGACTGGGTAAGTAACCTAGTGATTACGGAAAAGAAAAATAAATCTTTACGGCTGTGCTTGGACCCTATTGATCTGAACAAAGCCATCAAGAGGGAGCATTATCCATTTCCATCTGCGGAAGAGGTCCAGGCTCAACTACAAGGCATGAACGTGTTCTCGATCCTTGACATGCGAGATGGGTTTTGGCAGGTCAGTCTCGATGATGACAGTGCTGACCTGTGCACATTTAATTCACCTTTTGGGAGATATCAGTTCCTCAGGATGCCTTTCGGAATTAAATCAGCTCCAGAAATCTTTCAAAGAAAGAACACCGAGAACTTTGGGCACATCAAAGGTGTTCAAGTCATATTTGATGATATTATTGTCGCAGGAGCAACCATCGCAGATCACGACAAAGCACTTCAGGAACTACTAGAACGAGCCGAAGAACTCAACATCAGGTTCAACCCGGACAAGTTCCAGTTTCAGGTACGAGAAGTACGCTATCTTGGACATGTTATGTCTAGTGAGGGAATGAAGACAGATCCAGAACGTGTCAGAGCAATTGTAGAGCTTCCGACTCCTACCAACGTAACAGAGCTAAGACGGTTTATGGGAATGGTTAATTATGTAGGGCAATTTATTCCCAATCTATCATCAATTACGGCTCCGATTCGCATGCTGCTGAAGAAGGATGTCAACTGGGAATGGAATCGTGAGCAAATGAAGGCTGAGTCGGAGGTGAAGAGTCTTTTATCATCTGCTCCTGTTTTAGCATACTATGACAGCTCCAAGCCTTTAATCCTACAAGTAGATGCCTCGAAAAGCGGATTAGGAGCTTGCCTTCTGCAGGAGGGCCGACCGGTGGCTTATGCATCGCGTAGTATGACCGAGACAGAAATTCAGTACGCTCAGATTGAGAAGGAACTTCTAGGCATTGTGTATGGAGTAGAAAAATTTCACTATTATGTCTATGGTAGAGCAACCATCGTGCAAACAGACCACAAACCGTTGGTCTCTATCATGTCAAAGCAAATCAACAAGGTTTCGCCGCGGCTGCAAAGGCTCCAGTTGAAATTAGTAAAATACGATCTGGATATTCACTATATTCCAGGTTCTCAGATGTATATGGCTGACACACTTTCCAGAGCATACTTACCTGAGACAGGAAACGTGGACCCCGAGATGGAAGTTACTGTTCACAGTGTGTCTAAACATCTGGCAATGTCGGAAGAGAAGAGGACGGAATTCCGAGAAGCCACAGCAGAGTACGATGTAGCCAACGCACTGAAGGAACTACACAAGAATGGATGGCCGGAGCATAAATGGCAGATCCCGAGCTGCGTGAAACCATACTGGTCCCTAAAGGAAGAAATCACGGTAGATGACGGTCTTATCTTCTTTGGTGATCGAGTTTTGGTGCCTCCCTGTCTCCGTCGTCGAATGTTAGAATTGCTTCACGAGGGACATATGGGAATTGAGAAGACCAAGAATCGTGGACGTCAATTACTGTTCTGGTTAGGAATGAGCAAAGACATAGACGAGCTAGTGCGTAAGTGCAGTACATGTGAACATTTCCGTGACAAGAATGCCAAGGAACCTCTGCACCCCCATCCGATACCCAATCGGCGATGGGAGGTTATAGCAGCGGATGTACTGGAGTTCAAGGGAAAATCATACTTGGTGGTCAAGGATTATTACTCGAAATGGCTTGAGTTGATGGAACTGCAAAACAAAACTGCAAAAGAATTAATCAATAAGATGAAAGCTATATTTTCCAGGAATGGTATTCCAGCCAGACTTGTTTCGGACAACATGCCATTTAGCAGTGCCGAATTTCGCACATTCGCCAAAGACTGGAACTTTGAATCCATCACGTCCAGTCCACGGTACCCACAGAGCAACGGGATGGCAGAGAACGGTGTCAAGATCGCCAAACGTATGTTGAAAAAGTCCTATCACTCCGGAACCGATATCTATATTTCCCTGTTAGAGTACCGAAACACTCCGATTACTGGATTATCATACTCTCCAGCTCAACTCATGGTTAACTGTCAATTAAAATCCAAACTTCCTATTTCGAACCATTTACTTGAACCAAAAATCCAAACTGATGTAAGACAACAGTTACAGCAAGTTCAAGACAAACAGAAATTGTTTTATGACAGGCGTGCAGTTCCTTTGCCTCAGTTAAAGGAAGGTGACCACAAGGTGTACCGTCACAATCAACTCTGGGAGCCGGCTATTGTGGACCGGACCTGTACCCAACCACGGTCGTATGTAATCAGACGACCTGACGGCAGTGAGCTCCGGAGGAATCGGCGAGACCTCTCAAAATCCTTTGCCGACCATAAGGTAGAGACGGATACATTACCTGAAGACATACCCGACACTACCCAGGAGCTTGAAATTCAGCCCGAGTTTGTGCCACCTGCCCCTGACAGTCCTCCACCTCAAATTCGACGAAGTGGAAGAGAAAGGAAGAAGCCCGATAGACTCAAGGACTATGTGTAATATCATTCATGTGTGAATTTAAGCTTAGGTTGTGATTGTAACTTATTGTATTATTCAATGATTAAGGGTTCTTGCTTGGAAAAATTTGTATCTCAGTGTCGTGTAATTGATATTGTATGGTGTGATCATTTCCTTTATGGATTAGCACTTTGTTACAGACAGTCTGCTATCAGTAGTAATTTTTAAGTAGGAGGGAAGGTGTAATGATCCTATCATAATGATTGTATCCATGCATTATGTAAGATTTAAATATAGCCGCCACAGATCGGTTTAGCAGGCTGTGGGACCGCAAGCGGGAGTCGAGAACGACCGGACAGTCAGTCAGTCAAGGACAGCCATTGAACATGGACGACTCTGTATGTATCTTTATTAAATAAAGAAGTGAACCCACAAATATGGTTTATTAATTATCCTGCATAGTATTTGTGGTCAACCTAGTTCGAAGAACATTACAGTGGTTCGGCCACATGAAGAGGATGGGAACCGATAGAGTGCCAAGGCGGGTGTTTGAAGCGGCTACAGTGGGAACTCGGAGAGTGGGGCGACCAAGAGACAGGTGGATTGGACTGATCAAGGAGGATGTGCTGGAGAGAGGAGGAAGGTGGAGTGAGTTGGAGCCTGAGAGACAGTGGGAGGACAGAACACGGTGGAAGGAATTTGTGGAACAGTTAGAAGTGGAAGAAGAAGAGGAGGTGGAAGAGGAGGAAACGCCAGGCGTGGCCAGCCGGTTTCCAGGAGTCCTGCGGCCCTAGTATTGGTGGGAACACCCACCCCCTGACCCATTGAATTGGAACCAGGGATGGATTATTATTATTATTATTATTATTATTATTACCATTCATGATTCATATTTTAATGTTTTTATTAAAAACTACCTACATTTCAAAATAACAAAATAATTTTCGTAGGTACCTACCTACCTAGTACCTAGCACTATTATTTTCCCACTCTAAAGTGTAAATTATCATCCATAATAATTATACATATAAATTCAGTTGACCATTTTGGCGGGAAAATGGTATTCCTGTCAAGTGACAGCATTTTCATCAAACAACAATGCTGTTGCCATGATGGATAGGTAGGTAGGTAGGTACTACTAGGTAGTAGAAGGTAGGTACAATAAAATATGACATCAATAAAATATGGACATTTAAATGCCCACTGAATTTAAATTTCATAAATTTACATATGAATTAAAATTAGGTAGGTAGGTAGGTAACTAATTGAGTGTAAAAATAGTTCATTTTACCTACCAAAATTCTGACATTAGGTAATTATTTTGAAAAAACTTATTTTAAATGCATAAAAAAATTAACTGCATATTATTGCATTGCCCTGATGTGAAGTGAACTTACTTCTTGGTTCCGGAGTGAAGCGAGCTCCATGCAGGAGTTGGCCAGCAGATAGTCTCCGCTGAGCAGCGCGATCTTGTTGCCGAACGCCATGTCGTCGAGCACCGAGGGCTCCGGGAACAGTCCCGGGTAGATGTTGACCAGACCCTTGTGGACCAGATGGCTGGTGCGGATCATCTCAGTCACTTCCGCCAACCCCCGCTGGCTGAAAACCACAGCCAAGGTAAGAAGACCCATTGTAGGTAGCTCACATGTAATTAATGGTGCTCAGTCAATGACATTTCAGGCTGTATTCCAGGAAATCCTGTTGAATTAAGACGGCTGAGTAGGTAGTGAGTTTGACCTTGAAGAGTTTTTTAATCGATTTTTATCAATATCTTTTACCAATGTAATTGTTAACAAAATAGGGCTATGTACGCGTATTCAGAACTGTTCAATGAAAATAACATCATAAGTTTGGAATAAGTTATTAGTTTTATTTTGTCCAACAGATGTTTAGTGCCATAATGTTACTAATTTTCGGGTACTAAACATCTGTTGGACAAAGTAAATTTAATAAACCATTACAAGCTATGGAATTATTTTCATTGAACTATTCTGAATACGCGTAGACATAGCCCTATATTGTTAACAATTACATTGGTAAAAGATATTGATAAAAATCGATTAAAAAACTCATCAAGGTCAAACTCACTACTCAGCCCTCTTAATATCTAAATGCAAGAATCATACTAAGAGTCAAGATGAAGAGAATGCACATAAAATCACTATTAACGAAAACAAAAACTGTACAAATATTCTAATAGCCCAATAAATGTAACCGTCATGTGAAAAAATTTCCCCCTATCATTATGTCTATGCCTCTATCTTGAGGCTAGCAATTGATGGGAGTATCAATCAATATTAATTGTAGGCTACACATACCTAGGAGCAGGTAGGTACCTATGAATATTTCTGTTTAATAACAACAAGGGGTCCTATACTGTATAACTTTAAAATTATTGATTCTGAGGGAATCCAATTTGGTGCAGAATTGAGGATTCATTTTAAAGTTATAGAATAGAGGAGGGCCGAAGGAACACTTTTGTCCTGTTCAAGTAAAAATTCCAATCTTTATTTGCTGTGGAATGACAGTTACGACATTTTATTTGAGAGACATTAAACTAAAACATGGGACATACTGTCAAGTTACCTACTCTACTTATTCGATCATGACCGAATAGCAGAAAGGCAAGTAAGGTCACATGACAGCTGTCAGCCAATAAGAGAGCTGCTCGCCACTCAGTTCTCTGCTTTTACTTGACAATGTGTCCGTGTTTTAACAAACGTCTATACCTAACCATGCACCAGGTTTCACCCACCTGTGTAAAACACCGGCAGCTTTATCCTCCTCCATTTCATCGACGTTCAGGTGTCCGGCGGCTTTCGAAATGAGCAGCACGATGAGCCCCCAAGCCTGCATGTTGTTGCGTCCATTGTACAGCAAACTCCTGTCAACACAATACCTCGTGATTCACCGACACTCGAGCATAAAACATAGACGTACGACACGACCCACTTACTTAGCAGTCTTCAACAGCGGATGATTCGAGCCGACCAGCTTCCGCAGATGCAAGGCAACGTTGGCAATCTCGTCACTCAGCAACCACCGCAGACTCAGGAACGATGTCGGATAGCCGACAATCTTCTCAGCCTCCGAAACAGCTCGGTTCCAGTCTGGTTTTTGGTTATGGGCGAGTTTCCCTACAGTATTGAACCTTGTTTCGGACGTGTGAAAGCATCTCGAATGATTGGTGTGATTTGCTAAAGCAGACTGAACACTTACGTTTGTCACGGATAATTCCTTGTTGATTAAAACTGAAGATACGACGTTTAATTTCCGAAGAAATAGACGTCCAGAAACACTGTTCAAACAGAGAGACATTTTTAGACCCAACGTTTTATGCCCTCATTTGCGCGACTGGAAGGTGAAATGAACACTCTCTATTCGTAAAAGATTTCCCATTCATTTAATGGTGTCAAGTGTAGTGAAAGCTCAATGTTACGCATCTTCTTCTAAAATATTAGGCTTGTCAATAATTATGTGCTGCTTTCTCCGCCATGATTTGATTAAGGAGTGAACAAACTCGTCATTCCGGTATGAAGGTCATTGCCATAACCAGATTCTTTCTCTGGAAACTTGGTGGACCACATTTTGTTCACCCCTCAAACAGGTTTCATATTCGGCAGGTTTTTGACCTTTAATTTCTTAGCTGACCTTTCCTCATTCCTAAGGTCAAGAATAAAGCGTGAACATAGATGGGGAAAACCACACGGTGTTTTTTTCCTGCAATTTTTTGTGTTGATATTTTATAGAGGAAAAATAAACATTTATACATAACCCAACTTTATGTTGGAGGTCTATATTTTTTGAACCAGAAAGTCAAATCGAGCGGATGCGGGTTACCGCTCCGCTCCACCGGCAATCAAGTTGTTGTTAGTATCTGGCTTTCTGAGCGCGTTTGCTATTTTGGCAACAAACGCTACACGGACTCTGGCTGGCGGTATTTTGTGTGTTATTAGCGACGCCGTTGACGCTATTTTACAGAAAGTACTATTATTTAGATAAGGGAATTAAATTATTTCGTGTTTGTGGTCAATTATTGAGTTCCCAACGAGTTTTTCTCAATAATCTACGAGTTCTTTACGAGCGCGAAAGAAGATTTCCGACTCTCAAGTTATCTACTTTGCCGCATTTTAGTACGGCCATGCCACCTAAAGGGAAAAAAGCGGCAACTGCCAAGGTAAGCATTTCACTCAAAATAAGAAAATTATAGATTTATTTTATTTAGAAATAAATTAATAGTTGGTTTTTTTCTGATAACAGCCTCCCAAGGCTGAGAAAGAAGGCAAGGCTGAGAAGAAGGGGAAGGCCAAGAAGGGATCCGGCGAAGGCAATGACACCGCGCCGAAGGTTGCAAGCCGCGCCAGCAAGCGCAACGCCGACAAAGTAGCCGTGTCGTACAAGGAGGTCGCTGAGAACGTCGACGAGAAGGCATCGGAAGGCTCCCGGCCGCGACCCAAGCCTACCAAGGCAAAGAAGGCAAAGGTTGACTCCGGATCCGAAGTCTCCGAGAGCGACGAAGAAGCGGACAGCGAGGCCGAAAAACCTAAAAAAAAGCGGAGTCCGGCCAAGAAGCGGCCCGTCAAGGAGAAAGTGACGGCGCCGCTTGCTGCCAAGGAGCCAGCAGCGGAGAAGGCCGAGGACAACGGAGAGGCTTCCGATGACGAACCACTGCCGACCAAGAAGGCCAAGGTGGAGGAGTCCGAGAGCGAGCCCAAGGAGAAGCTAAAGGGCAAGACGGACACGGACTTCGAAGCCATCGACTTCAAGAACGAGAAGACAACCGCCGACGGCAAGCTGTGGAACAAGAAGATCTCCTCGTGGAATATCTGCGGACTCAAAGCCTGGGTGAAGGTAAGTCGAGCGTCTCACAGACTTTTACATTTTCAAGAAGAAATTCATCCAGATTCTGGAGTCTTCTAAACGACCATTGTTTTAGTAATTTTCTTTCCTAACTCCTAACATCAACTGAAATGTTTTCAGTACTATTTCAGTATTTTCCATATCTCCCATTTTTCATCCATCTTAGTCTGCAATTCAATGTGTAATCCCAGGTCATTGATTGGGAAGTTCCACTGTTTTTTTAATGTTTATTTTTCACCGAGTGCTGAATTGCTGATGTAAATATCTAATGGTTATCTGTTGATTGGAATTAGGCCAAGGCCTGAGTATTTACTTTGCAGTAGGTACTACTACTGATAATGGACTTTATGTCAAATCACATTACAATTACGAAGGTCAAGAAAGGGGCGGAGCTATCTCTGAATGAGGTAGAAGGAAGT
The DNA here is from genome assembly GCA_934045905.1 of Leuctra nigra. Taxonomy (NCBI): domain Eukaryota; kingdom Metazoa; phylum Arthropoda; class Insecta; order Plecoptera; family Leuctridae; genus Leuctra; species Leuctra nigra. The sequence continues at coordinate 15,586,436 of OW203769.1, forward strand.
TGCACTACGGGGAGAAGCGAACCTTCATTCATGCAGGAAACTTATAAATTGACTTTTTATGAGGCGTGAAAACAAATCCCAATGTGACAATTTGACAATTATTTATTGTTACCTATTTCAAATTATGATAGTGCCCCAGACTTATAATTTGTCTTACATTGCACAATTTCAACCTAGGTACCAAATTTTGCAACTTGACTTCAAACAAATACTTTTCATTTTCATCCAATCTAAAGCCCCATTTACACGGTGCAATTTCTTGAACAACTTCTGTGCCACAGTGGTTCTGCTCGTGCGCAGTGTCACTTTTGAGATGAAAAAGTGACTCTGCACATGTGCAGAACTTTTGTGGCACAGAAGTTGTTCAAGAAATTGCACCGTGTAAATGGGGCTTAAGGATTTGTTCAAGTCTTGTTTGAAATACATTGAAACAAGACTTTGAGGAGAAGGCGTGTACTATAGTTCAAGTTGTCAACTTTTAACGTTTTTAACTATTGATGTCCACTATATGGAATGTTTTACTGCTCTGCAACACTCAGATGCTTTCATCGTTGTTGAGGGCTGCAATTTTACACTAAATTCTGGCTTTATAAATAGTAGGTAGGTACCTCTTACATTCTACTTCTTTTTGCGATTAGTAGATCATGTAACATTTAATGTCTAGATCAGAAGAATATTGTTGTAAAGGTGTATACTGTGTCGTTTTCCTGCAATTTAGTCAATTTGACCAAGTAGTGATCTAATACGTACGAACGAGGCGACCTGCTTTGTCAGCATAAATCGACAACGGATTTGCTCATCCCAAACATAGAATTGATGGTTTGGCCTGCACATGTCATCAAATTTCCTCTCGATCAGTCTGTCCTCTAGCTTGATCTACCGGATGAAAACCATCGTAGAACGATATATCGGATGATCTCGTGCTGTAATGTGTGTGTTTGGTTGCAGAAAGGAGCCCTGGAGTACTTGAAGCACGAGAATCCGGACATGTTCTGCATGCAAGAGACTCGATGCCACGAGAGTAAGCTGCCGCCCGGCACCAAGGTCGAGGGGTATCACGCCTACTGGCACTGCGGTGAGTTGTTGACGTCATTTCCGTTGTCATCGACTCCATTGTCCTCAAGGTATCAAGCCTTTAGATAGAACTTTGTTAAGTTGCATGGGTTCTCTCGTTATACCTAAAAGTAGGTAGGAAGAGAGTTTAATATACCGTATTAACTCGTGTATAAGACGCACTCGTGTATAAGACGCACCATTGTTTTGAGAAGTCTATTTTAAGAAAACACTTAGCATGCGTGTATAAGACGCAGTAAAATGATGAAAAACATTGTGTGTTTGTATACATGATATCCATCTAAATGTTGATTTTCCAGCTAACTGAGCTATTTGAATGAAAATCACTGCCAACTTGTTGTAAACAAACAGTAATTTCCTGCTTCTGAGAAAGGGGGGAGGGGAGTCTCTTCCCAGCAGCTGTTGTTTGCTCTAACAGGCGCGCACCTGCCTTTCCTCTGCATTCCAAAACAAACCCAACTCCCCTCCTCCCCTTCCATTAAGATCGCCATTCAACAGTGTTTAGTCTATTTTATGTCTGTCAGAGTAATGTTTTTCAGACGTAAACATATATTTTGTCTCCTGATCTAAATGCAAGAGAAAACATTTTGTTGCACACATTTAATATGTTAATAGTGTTGGGTCTAGACACAGTATGAGTAGTCCAGACAGAGTGAGAGGGAAAGGCAGAGATAGACAACATGTGGCAGTCTACCACAGCTCTGTTTACAAACATCCACCTTGGATTTACTGGGAAAAAAGCTTGGTATGCTTGTATAAGACGCAGGGCTGTTTTCAGAATCAAAATATTGACATATAATTGCGTCTTATACACGAGTTAATACGGTAGGTACTGGAAAGTTTCTTTCGTATGCAATTGTGGCATCCGCTTTCCAAACTGTTAGGTAGGTACCTACTCTTCAAAACATTAATATTTAATCATCCATTCAATTATTAAATGTGTATTAGTACTAGGAGTGTTCAACGATTATTTTATTGAAATCAATTATTAATTCGATTTTCGTAATTTAAATCGATTAAATAATCGAATTAAATCGTTTTGATATATAACTTTATGTCATCATGTTCAGGGTGGTCATCATATCATCTTTTACGGCAATATTAACCTCAACAATGAAATGTGTCCGGATAGTCATTCATTTTTACTTCAAAGATGCCGTAATGTGCCGTTATTCATTCATCATTCAATCACACTTAGTAATGCGAATGAGAAATACACACTAAAACTTTGGAAAATACACACAAACATGAATTTACCACTAAAATATTACGCACACAAAGAAAAATGTTGGCAGAATGAAGCCAGCCATTTTAGATGTTGTAAAGTGCAACCATTTTCAAGGCAGCAAATTCAAATTGATAATTCGATTATTTTTCCTAACATCGATTAATCGTTTCCAATGTCATAATCGATTTATCGATTCGATTAAATCGTAATCGTGAACACCCCTAATTAGTACTGGTAGTAGTAAAATAAACAGCACTATGTACCTGGCTGGTCTACTTGTTTTGTATTGTGGTGGAGTGGAAAATGTTTCTAGGTTGTTGTAAGGTGTAGGAAGGTAGCATTTCTGCCATGCTTAACATTTAGTTGAAGTCCTTGCAAATTGAGCATTAATTAATCCTACCTCCTATATAAATCCTATTTCAAACAATAATAGTAGGTAAGTCTATACTACTTCATTGAATGCAGGTAAGTGATTTTGGACCATTCCTATTTTCTGTGCGTTTTGGACAATAATTGTTGTTGATTTGATAATTTGCTAACACCTACTTGGTCTGTACTATTTCTTCTTAAAAAATGTAAGTTCTTATTTTTGTGGTAGTAGAACCTAATTCCCCAAAGGAAGGGAACCACTGTCCTATCATTTATTTAAAAGAAAATGATCTGAATGTAACATAGGAAAATTATGTGCGGCATCCTGAAACAATTTCCCACCTAAAATCTCCACATAAAGTCCCAACTCGAAGATATCTCTGGCCGGGAGAGTAGAAATCAACCTGCCGGGATGTAAACAACGTGTTGCTCGACCCGCAGGTACGTCGGGCCACGACGGTGTCGCCATCTACACCAAGGATATGCCCATCGAGGTGAAGTACGGCATGGACAAGGCGGAGCACGACGCCGACCACCGAATCATCACGGCAGAGTTCGAGAAGTTCTACCTCGTCAACGCCTGTGAGTCATATCATCATTCGTGGTGGGGAAACAAGTCTGTCATGGCTAGGGGTACTGTGCGAATAGTGATATTTGACTTCGAATACGAATACCGAATATTTGGAACCTAAATTCAAATACAAATCAAATAAAAAAATATGAAAATAATTGGCCAGCAATCTCTTTCATTTCCCAGAATGAAGGATGGCCAAGCTTCTTATAGGAACAAAGCATTTTTTAAACCTTTTAAAAAAAAAAGGAGAAATGACTAATATTTTATGTCCTCATCACAAAAAAATTAAATGAAAAGAAACATGAGTGGGGGTAAGTCTAGGTACTTTGGCAGAACAATAGGTAACTTACAAATTAATATTTCTTTAAAATCAAAATAGCGTCTATTTTCAGTTTAGTGTTAGTCTTTACAGCAGTTGGCAGCATTGAAAAACTCGCCCATAGGAGAAATGGCGGGATAAATGTGAATGAAAAGACTATCTATTCGAAAACTTCGAATAGGTACTTTATTTTCAAATATCAAATCGAATCCAACCAAATATTTTCGAATATTAGCACACCCCTGCGAGAGGACATTGTTTGGTTGATGTCGAGCATCGTGTAATGTTGCGCTGGAGGCTGTGATCTGACAGGTGTTGTTCGTCCGCCCCAACAGATGTGCCAAACGCGGGTCGCGGGCTGGTGACCCTGCCCAAGCGGCTCAAGTGGGATCCCGACTTCCGCACGTACCTCAAGGAGCTGGACAACAAGAAGCCGGTCATCCTGTGCGGGGACCTCAACGTCGCCCATCAAGCCATCGGTATGTGCATCTTGCCGTACATCTTGTCCCTTTTGTCATGATTTCTATTCCGATAGCAATTTTGTAATTATTAGACCTTCAGAAACCCCTACCTACTAGAACTAGTACCTAGAAACAATTTATATACCTTCCAAATATTTCACACTGTTTATTTCTGTGTTTTTTTTCTTATTTACTGGAATAAGTAGCAACAAGAATGAAACTCGATACATACTAAGTATCGGAAAGGCAGCCATTTTTGCTCTTTTCTACCAGTGGCAGTAGGTAGTGTAAAATATGAAACTTTAGCAAACCAATCTGATGAGTTCTTTTTAGGTAACAAAAAGACTCGGAATCAAAATAAATCGAGTTCAAAACATTCAAAATTGTCATGAAGAATTACCAAAAAATTTCCTGAAAGTCCTCGTGTGATAAAAAATTAAATTCCTGCTAAATATAGTAACTTTTTGGTACCTAACAGAATTCGGTCTACCTATTTCGTAATTTTTCATGACGGCTTCCATGTTTGGTGCCATGTCACTTCCCCGCAAGGACTGGGAGTCGTGTGTGTAACGATGCTCGTTGTTGTGTGCAGACCTGACGAACCCGAAGACCAACGCCAAGACGGCCGGCTTCACGCAGGAGGAGCGCGACGGCATGAGCGAGCTGCTCAAGGAGGGCTTCGTGGACACGTACCGCACACTCTACCCCGACAAGACCGGCGAGTACACCTTCTGGACGTACATGAACAACGCGCGCGCCAAGAACATCGGCTGGTGAGTGACGTCCAGTGGTCGAGGGAGCTTTTACCAGATCCAGGAGATGTTGAAGGACTTCAGTGCTAGGGACATCTCTTTCTACACTTAAGGACCACTGACCAGTCATATTGAGTATTCAAAATGTGAAGGGTACATCCCTTTCTTTATTTTGTCTCAAATTTGCAATCAACTCATGCTGCATAATGTGACGACACAACATCCAGTCTTCAAGCGACATATTTTGATGTAGGTATTAGAATAGGGAAAGCTGAAATATTTGTAAAAAATCAATTTTAAATGTCATGTGTCATGTGAAAAGCGGCATGTAGCTAGAATAAGGAATAAGGATTGTGATTTAGTTTTTAAAGCCCCATTTACACGGTGCAATAGACCAAAACAGAAATGACTAATGCCATCTACCGTATTAACTCGTGTATAAGACGCACTCGTGTATAAGACGCACCCTTGTTTTGAGAAGTCTATTTTAAGTAAACACTTAGCATGCGTGTATAAGACGCAGTAAAATGATGAAAAACATTGTGTGTTTGTATACATGATATCCATCTAAATGTTGGTTTTCCAGCTAACTGAGCTCTTTGAATGAAAATCACTGCCAACTTGTTGTAAACAAACAAACACCACCCGACGGCTGGTGTGTTGGATACCTCGGTTCTCGTTAGATCACCGAGGTTAAGCAACATTGAGCGCAGTCAGCGATTGGATGGGTGACCATTCAACTCTGCCTTGCCAGGTTGCTGCCGTTGGGCCAGAGGGACTGGGGTGTTTGGGGGTTAGTGTGACGACCTCTCTCCACCTGTTATCAGTCTCTCGACGGCGCGGGTTGTGGAGGCTCGTGCTGTGAATGTTACACCGTCCTTCGGAAGGGACGTTAAGCCGTTGGTCCCCTTGGTATCTTTCGTCAGGAGTAGGCTACATGCCGGTACCGGGTTTCCTCTCCTCCCTTCTCTATATTACATTCTCACTAGTGGAGCCTGGCTCTGTTGAGAATATAGACTTAATAATAATAATAATAATAATAATAATAATAATAATAAAGTAATTTCCTGCTTCTGAGAAAGGGGGGAGGGGAGTCTCTTCCCAGCAGCTGTTGTTTGCTCTAAAAGGCGCGCACCTGCCTTTCCTCTGCATTCCAAAACAAACCCAACTCCTCTCCTCCCCTTCCATTAAGATCGCCATTCAACAGTGTTTAGTCTATTTTATGTCTGTCAGAGCAATGTTTTTCAGACGTAAACATTATATTTTGTCTCCTGATCTAAATGCAAGGGAAAACATTTTGTTGCAAAAATGTAATATGTTAATAGTGTTGTGTCTAGACACAGTATGAGTAGTCCAGACAGAGTGAGAGGGAAAGGCAGAGATAGACAACATGTGGCAGTCTACCACAGCTCTGTTTACAAACATTCACCTTGGATTTACTGGGAAAAAAGCTTCGTGTATAAGACGCAGGGCTGTTTTCAGAATCAAAATATTGACATATAATTGCGTCTTATACATGAGTTAATACTAGTATATCCGGTTTGGAACTACTAACTATTCCGTGTGTTCCGGTGGTGACAAAAAATATCAATTTAGTTTCAATTCACACTTTTAAATATGGAATTCAAAGTTCACCTATCTATAATTAAATTTAGTAGTATTCTTGATATCAATACATTTTATAAAATATTCTTTGTTAAAATAATTTTATAACAGCCAAAGACAAATTTCAAAATACAAAAAAGCAACAATCAAAAATTAAAAAGCAGCCTTCTTATTGCATTATAATTTTTGTATGCAGAAGGCAGTGATTTAGAGATGTCACGCGTGTCAAGGTGTAAAATTGTCAACTTCACGCATGCGCAGGAATTTCTGTTTTGGTCTATTTCTTGAACAATTTCTATTCCACAAAAGTTCTGCACATGTGCAGAGTCACTTTATTATCTCAAAAGTGACATTGCGCACGAGCAGATAAACTGTGGCACAAAAGTTGTTAAGAAATTGCACCGTGTAAATCGGGCTGTACTACCCAGCAATGTGTTACCATGATGAATTCTTGGTTGCCATGTGGCAATTATAGCAAATCGTGATGTCCTTGTCAATTTTTCTGTTTTAAAATCCTAAGAAATGTACGTGTCAAATTTTGTAAATTAATTCCCTGAATACTTTTCATCCCACAACAAAAATAATAACATAGCAGCATCACACCTTTCATAAGATAGGTAACTGTTACCTTTTCTGAAATGTAATTTTCACATGACTTTGCTTATGGTTGAAGTGCGGACATGTTTCTAAAGAGTTGTTGTTTCTGTTGTGCAGGCGCGTGGACTACTTCATCGTGTCAGAGAAGCTCAAGGATAACATGTGCGACAGTGTGATGCGCTCGCAAGTGTACGGCAGCGACCACTGTCCCATCGCCCTGATGGTCAACGTCTAAACATTCTTCATCTTCGGTTAGGTGTCTAGTGTAGGCCGGGCGTGCGGAGTGTACGCTTTACGCCGTTCTTGAATCACCGAACTTGTTCCACACGTGCAGATAATAGATTGAAAATCAAAACAAACATGCTTCAAACCTATATTGAGGAGCCCTTTGTTATGCTACATTCAGAGATCAGCAGACAGCAGTGATTTACAGTTTCAAAAGATTCTGCTATTGAAACCATTTTAAAAACAATGTGACAAAGTTCCAATAGGTAGTAATTAAATACATAATCAAAAAACATGTGGTAGTATTACGTCCATATTAACATTTGAAAAACCTAGCCTATGCCCAGAACAAGGTAAAAACTAGCTGGCCTCTTTGTGCTGACTTGTTCATGAAAATAACATTAAAGTGTTGGAATTGTGGCTCTTGTTTGAAGCCAAGTTGCCCCGACGCTGTCAGTACAATAGATGTCGGTTGGCTTGATTCATGAACGTTGTAATCGTAACAAACGCGAAGCAGCGAGACTCCGCACGTCCCACGTAGGAATCGTGGCATCGTTTTCAATGTTCAGTGTCGATGCAACGGTCATCATATTATTAATATCTCTATCATTATTACGTATTATTGTAGAGTTTGAAGTAGTTTAGGTGTTTAAGTCCACCCTGTAATGTCAGTCACCACACGTTTTCATCACCCCGATCATTTGTCCGGTGAAGACGTCAACGTCGGCCATTCGTCCTCGACGTCGGCTAACCGTTGATCGCCAAGCTCTATCTGTGTGTTATTCTGTGTCCGTGGTTGAATATATCGACTTATGAATGTTGCAAAAGGCAATCGATCATCTGGAAAGACGCTAATCAAAGTCTAGAACGAAGTTCGGACGTCTTTGCCGTTTGCCTTGCGGGGATCGTTGATGTCTTCATTTTGTTTTCATAGAAATAGTACCAAACAATCACGTAGTGCTGCAGTCCAGTGTTATGCTTTCTCTCCTCGGGCCAGGGCTGCGCGTTCACGTAGCTTCTCATCGGATCGACCTTCAGCGAATGTCCGTTTTGTCCTTTTAAAATTACGTACTCAAATTTTATACAAGTTGCTAGTTTCGACAAACGTGAGTTTAAACAAAAGTTTTTAGCAGGTAATTTGGTGTGAATGTGCAGTTCTGGTCTAGAATATACTACCTAGTATTCAATAGATAGGTACATCGTATTTGTAAACTGCCGGGATTTTAAGACATCAAAAGTAACTTGCAATAAGATGTTTCAAAATTTTTATTTTTTACTATAATGAGGAATAGTTTAGTGTTTGCCTTTGACTCCAGTAGTTGTTGCTACATGCTACCATTGGGAGAGTTTCACCTGTTGAGGCGCATTAATCATTTCCTGTTTTTACAAAATGTCAAGAAAATAGCACAAATGTGAAATACAATTTTTGTAATTAATCATTCTTGTAACTTTGTGGGTTTCGTTGTTTACATTAGAATAATAATTACAATAAAGATAGAATTAATGAAATTGTGTTTTATTGTGAATTCCCAGTTGCACACCTCTGTAAAAATATTATGATCCCTGTTTGTGCCTCAATGCAATTCTCTCCTGAATTCCAACTTGATGAAATATTTATCATGCAGTGATGATTTTTTTTGGATACTGACTCCCATCCAACCCAATTAAAAGATGTTCAATATCTTATAAATGTAAGAATTATAATTAAAATCCTTGAGCATTCTTGCTTGGTCAACAAACGCCTGAGATGTCACAGGTTATTGAACTTGCATAATTATTAACATTATTTACCTTTTCGTTGATTCTAAAATTGATTCGAGAGTGTACAGCACATTTGGCAACACTGTGTCAACGCACGCCATCTCTCTCTGCACCGCCCTCTTCTCTCTTTTCTTTCGGCAACAACTGTCACTGTCAAACACCTCGACAGAAATCGAGTTTTGACTACTACCTCATTTATTAAATATGTCCAGGCAGGGCACAAGACTTGATTCCAAAAAAGTGGTAAGTATTCAGCTATAGATACTGTACAATTCCCTATTATTTTGTTACCTTTAACCTTTTCACTCTGCAAGATGTAGGTTATGTTTTTATTTTCATCTCCTATTTTCTTACCAGAACTCCGAGCTCTTCACTCTAACGTATGGAGCGATGGTTTCTCAGCTGATGAAAGACTATGAGAACGTTGATGATGTCAACAAACAGCTGGAGAGAATGGGGTACAACATCGGTATTCGACTCATCGAAGATTTCCTAGCCAGGACGAGCTCGGGTAGATGCTACGACTTTCGCGACACAGCCGATAAAATACAGGTATAGTTCTTGTTGACCATACAGGCATGGTAAGTCTGTCTAAAATGTGGATTAGTAGGTACAAGAGATTTGTACCCTTGGCTGTGGTATTGTATTTGAGAATGCAATGAAAACGTAGACCTCATTTTCAATGCCAGATTTTAAGTTTAACTAGGATTCATATCATTTGTAACTAATGCAACAGGTATTCACAATCTGGGGATCTATTTTCGAGATCGTTCGAGACAAATTTCATACGAATTCACAGCCGCCTGACGTCAGACCAAACAAAATAATAAACTGACATGGCAGATTGAATGCTAATTCATTCAGGAGTTGACTTTGACATCACGCTCGATTATATGAGCACTCGAACAATCTCGAAAATAGGGGTCCTGGCTAGTATATGCTTGATCTCCGAGTATGAATTGTATTGGTTTTAGAAAAGGGATGTTTATTAATAGGTAGTACCCAAGGTCCACTAAATCTTCTCCTAGCGGAGAACAGGGGAACCGCCAAATAAGGTCGTTCCATCTGACGCCATTACGGTGTAAAGCGGAAGTAAAATCAAGCGGATGTAATCAAGTGGAAGTAAAGCGGAAACGGAAGTAAATTTTGTTGAATAACATTGATCGCTCATACTACATTAAAACCAAGACGATGAAACTGATCAATATCAAACAAAAGGTAAACATCAATTTATACTATTTTGTGACTATGCCGACTTACTGACGGACACTGCATCTGACAGTTCAGGGGGCTTACCTAATATCCATTTAGGCTTTGACTTCAGTGGTGGAATAGCATTGTTCTCCTAGTCCAAGGCTAGTCCCGCAATGTTATTGATAGCTATGACCGGGACTTCAAATAACCGTACTAGTGGTTTGTGATATTAAATGAGGGTCCAGATGTTAGCTAAGCTGTCTTGCGCATGCGTGACGTCTTCCGGTTTCCGTTTGGCTCCGCAATGGAGGACACTTTTGTATTTAACATAGTGGAAGTGTGTGCAACGACCTAATTAGCACCGTGAGGTGCTGCGCGCTAGTAGGAGCGGAGATTTAGTGGACCTTGGTAGTACCTACCTACGATAGACTGTGCATTCCTTTAGACTTATTTAGACGGTAGCAGTTCACTGATACTCAATTAGTACCTACTACGTACCGAATTCAATGCTTTTGAAGTAAAATTTAACTACTTAAGTGCAATTTGAAAACGAAGGTTGCTTTGTTTTTGTTTTGGATTGTTCTGGCAATTACTAGTGTAGACTTGTAGTTGTAGCAATGCTAGTACAGCCGGGGCGCCGAGTGTTGAACTCAAAACAGAATGCGCTGATAGACAGTTTTTCTGCTAGGCGGAGAAAGACTTCATTGTGCGCTCACCTTGCAATGACGTAGGATAGGTAGGTACTCAAAAAATTTTATTATGTATATTTCTCACATAGATAAAAACTGGTTGATAGGTAGGTAAATGAATTCAAAATGTAAACGGCCACTGCAGAACAGTGTGCTTCACGCATCGTTGGGCGAATGGTCTTGAGGGTAGAGGGGGGTGGGCAGGGAGAACTGAGGCGAACCGGCTGCGAACCAGGGCGGCTCGTCGCGACAGCCGGAAAACATGTTCGGCTTGGCTTCTTTGTCCCCGGCATCGCACAGCGGCCTTGGCTGCAAGGTCAATCCAGACAAGGTGTTCAATCCTCGTAAGTTTCCATACTTGAAGCAATTTTATCAAGTGGTTTGTTTTGGCTCTTTTGATAATTCATAGCTTGCACAAACTTCTTTTGTTTTATATCAGCAATGCCAAATTATTGAATTTTCCACCTGAGGACGGACATTTTGTTGGCACGTTGACGGGTCAGATTTATAACGTTATCGAGGTAAATTAATGTGTTTTTGTAATGTGAGTGATTCCTCTTCGTACGAAAGATATCTCCGGAGCCTATACAATTTCCCAGGTACTACCCGTAAGTATAAAATATCGTCAAAAAAGCAGATAATCACAGCTATTCTGCGTGCCATCAAGATGGTAGCAGGCAACAATGAGATGACATCACGTGCAAACTATGAATTAAAAAGGTAGGTACTCTATCAAAATTTTGCCAAAGTTGAGAAATGTTAACGTTTTACGTGGAACAACAATTGAATTCAATGCAATGCAATACTTTATGTTTTGTTTGTTTGTAAATAGTACACTATGATTCATAATGGAGGAAGATAAACAAGGTGATAAAACTATTGGTTTTCTTCACCATAGGGCGATGCAAAGATAGGACGACCGGTCGGTCACTAGTTAGCGCTAGCGTTGAGGGAGGTCACTTTTAAATCAAAGTAGGTACCTATTTTTTGCTACACAGACCATATTTTCATAAGAATTCAGAATAAGAATTAAAAATTGATGTTGATACAGATTTGGTTATTTACTGAAATAGTGGTTACTTAATTATTAGATTGTAGTGTAATAATGATATTTTGATCGTGTAATGACAGCTATCTGTATATTTTTTGGTTTCCTTGGCTCTCTTGAAGGGCTCACGGCATAATGGAAACAATGAAACAACTGAGGGGGTGTCGTCTCCTTATGACATGGATTTTGATTTAGAAATTGCGATATTTTCTTATTTTCAAACATTTTATAGGTAATAATAGAATAAAAAATTGATATAGGTAGGTATCTAAATAATCCAACATCTTGTGCCTGTCAAAAATATTTTGCGCGTTGTAGTTTTGAGTTGACGTGTCTCAATGGTAGCGCCATGCAAGTGGGAAAAAGTTTGGCCAATGACCTTTGAAGAAACATTTAAAAACTCATGTTTGTCTCGGTGAGTGAATGTGTAATGAAATACGGAACCTTCTCGGAGACTCGGGCCATTTTGCGGGCAGGTTCAAGTTCCGCGTCCGTCGGGTTCTTGCGGGTAGCGGGGTAGCGGACTGGCCGAGCGCACGGCCGAGGACGCAGGTTGTGTCCGTGTTCTGCTCCGTTGCTGCCCGATCCCTGCGCAGGCTCGTTGACCTTGAACATTACGGGATCTGCAGTGGCCGGAATGAGCTACTCTCATTGGCCGAGGAGAATAGCGTGCAGGAAAACTCGATCTCAAAATTTTATTTGATATGGTCCCAATTAGATTTCAATTCAATGGGTTTTTGAATCCTAAAGCAAAACACATGTACCTACCTAATTAAAATTGAGATATAAAGAAGGCAAGTTTCTGAAGAAGGTCTAATTTAGGGCAATCCAGTACCTAGGTATGATAATCATATTGTACTAGGTACTAGGTCTACTAGTGCAGGGGTCATCAACCTGCGGCTCCTTAGTGGTTCTTGAATGGCTGTTAGGTAGTACAATTTATAAATAAAAATCTGAAGTCGAAAAATTCGAAAACTCTAAAACAAATGCCCTGCGGGGCAACATATGGCAGACTGTCTGATTCAGTTTGTTCATTTTAGAGCCCCTGTAGGTAGAGGTATAACTTCTGTAATCAGAAAATTAGATAATTCGGGAAAACACCCTGCTGGGCAACAATTGGACCTTTGATTCAGTTTGATCATTTTAGAGCCCCTGAATTACTATTTAATTGTTGAAATTCTAAAAACCGCCCTGCGGAGCATAAACTGGGCGTCAAAATATCAAAATAAACAAAATAATCAAATAAACTAGTCAGTGCAATTTATTGTTTTCAGGATTACATCAACAGCGGTTCCCATTATTATCTCATTATATTATTTTTTTGGAAATTGGCTCCTTGAACAAAAAAGGTTGCCGGCCCCTGACCTAGTGGAACCTACCTACACTAGTTTACGAGGATGGTTTATAGAAATATTTGTTTAGGGTTCAGTCTTCGTCTTATAATCTCTTCATGGACTTCTCATCTATGTGAAGAAAGTGTTTATATTATCTACCTTTTCATGTGCTTCGCCGTCTACCATCGTAATTTACTTTTAGTACCAGTTGAACTGGAGTTTCCTGGCCCTGAAGTATGAATGCTAGAAATTTGTTTTGCTAGAAATGTTTTTAATCTGCATGGCAGTGCTTTGTTTATAAAATATTCCAAAGTTTACAAAGATACATCATTCACGGCAAGGTGTCTGTATGGCAATTGATAATATTTATACATTTTTCCTTCACTTTATCACAAGAGATGGGGAATAGAATGTCTACAACGTGGAGTTTAGAGTTAACTTGAAAGTCCAGTGAATCTGAAAGTTTGATTGTTTTTGTTTGTAAGTGTACATACTTTAAACAAATTTGAAACTGATTTTTTTTTTGAACCTCAGAACACAGATAATTTCTGAATTTGTGTAATGGCAATCTCTTCTGACATCACAGCTGACAAAAATCTAACTTTTGGACAGATGTTACTGTAAATAAGTACATTATAAGTAACCTTTATCTTTCTTGATTTAATTACCTACCTACCTATTTTATTTGATACGACTCTTGTCTTCCTTTTTAATATCTTTCTTTTTTCCCTCAGCTAAAAAGCAAATGCTTGGATGTTCTTCCACACCTTACTGAGAACTTGCATTAAGTACCTATTAATAAATTACCTAGTAACTAAGATTTTCCAAATACCCTAAAAAAGCATAAAGCTTATGGGTCACAGCTAGTGTATTACGTGTATGTACTTACATTGTATTGCCTTGACAAATGGAAATAAAACTGAAACTGAAACAATATTACCACTGATATTGAAGCACAATTTTAATGAAGAAGTAGGTAAACGGTGAAGAGGTGAAGCAGCTGAAGAGAAGAGATGGATGTATGGAAGATCAACGACTCGATTGTTGAATACAGACCAATTATGTACCTATTTTATGTGCTCAATAAATTCCATTATTATTATTATTATTATTATTATTATTATTATTATTAAACTATTGAAAAATTGTCTGTCCCCCAGCAAAAAAACAAGATTGAGGTATGTTACCATAGCAACCAGGTTGATGCTACTACAATATTCAACTTCAAGAGTGTATGTTTCAATCACGAGACCGGAACCGGTACCGGAACCGAAAAGAACATTTATTTTTATAGGAACGGGTTACATAAGGGTTCTTCAAATAATTAATTTCATTGAATTTTTACTCCATTGCCTTGCATATGAAATTATTTATTACGATTTGCAGTTTTTCACATAAATTATCACCGAGTCAAATTAATGTTAGACATAAGTGTGCATGTACCGAAAAGTTGTTTTTAGAAAATTAATTTGAATTATTGTCTGAATTTGATGGAACCGAAATGGAACCAGAACCGGAAGGAATCGGAACCGTTATTTTATTTTTCCAGGAACCGGAATCGGAACCGATATTTTTAAAAACTTGAAACCGGAATCGATATTCATTTGCGTTCCAGTCCCTGGTTTCAAAACACGTGTACATGTGTGTTTTCCTCGCAGATGGGATTCCGGATATTCCTGGGCGTGACTCCGACCATCGCGAACTGGAGTCCCGCTGGCGACGAGTTCTCGCTGCAGTTTGAGTCCAATCCGCTCACCGAGTTCGTGGAGCTGCCCGACAACTGTCTCGCGCTCAAATACTCAAACATTCTGACGGGAGTGCTGCGCGGCGCCTGCGAGATGGTAACTAGCTCTCTCTGCTGCTTCATGACAATTGCCTTAGACCAGGGGTCGGCAACCTGCGGCTCCTTGGGGGTTTTTGATGGCTCTTTATAATTTAAATAAAAATATAATTTTAAAATTTGAAGAAAAAAAATGTCCTGCAGGGTAATATTTGGAAGGTTATTTGATTCAGTTTGTTTATTTTAGAGTCCAAGAATCCCTTTTAAATTGTTGAAATTCTAATAAAACACCCTGCAGGGCACACATGGGGGCTCGTCAAAATATTAATGTAAACTAGTAATTCAATTTATTATTTTTGGTGTGTTATATTTGATTGCTTCTACCTTTAGAGGAATTAGTGGTGCACTAATTCCTCTAAGTCTAAGCTTCTACTGCAGCTCCCATTATTATCTAATTTATTACTTTTTGGGAACATGGCTTCTTCACCAAAAAAGGTTACTGCCTTAGACACTAGTCACTTGAGACATAGTTCTTACCACATGAGAAGAGAAAATAAACATCATAAAGGGCTTTTGAAATGTAAACAATTTATGAGTGTTGACTGGTAAATAATAGATTGTCCTACACTACAGTTTGTTCCTAAGGCAGACACTCTCATTGTTCTCGTTTTATAAGGTATCGTAAAATCATTTGCTCTTATTGTATCCTCGTCCATTTATTGCACATCCCTTGTTCGAGGTCGTTTACAACCTTGTAGCTCTTAGCTCGCTTAGGGTGTGGAATATTATTCCACACTGGTATGTATGTATTTATGAGATATATTTTGACACTTTTAGGTTTTTACGATAGGGTCAGGTCCATTGTAAGTGTCACTAATACATCATAAAACGAGAACAATGAGTGTGCCTGCCTTAGGAACAAAGTATAGTTGTGATCTTTTTGATTTTCTGAAAGTTGAGATGTGCCTGAACTTAGAGATGGTAATATTTTTGTTGTGGTTTGAATAGTTTTCAACTAATCAATTAACGAAGCTTGATATCACTTATAATTTTATCACAGTAAACTGCCATTAACATTTTATTTTACCATGTAGCCTTGGCATCAAAAATTTCACTTATCATTGTTTAAACGTTTAAAATATGCCGTTTCCACCAAATCCCATAAAGTTTGGGTTGGACTAATATGTTGAATTAATGATAATTTTAAATTTACCATTGCATTTCAAGGGTACAGGGAGGGAATGAAAAAATGAGTTTAAGTTGTCGTCTTGCAGTGATGTTTACCATAAAAAACACTCCGTGTAAAAAAAACAGCCAAGTCTTTTCAACTAAAAAAAAATTATGAAATCTAAAAATTCTGCACTGAAACGTAGTGATATCAAAAAATGAGCCAAGTCAAAACTTTATTTGAAAATTAAAAAATACTTGGCGCATCGTTTTTTTAGGGCATTGTAGGTATACTATAAGTATATGTATTTATATCTAGCCTATACTTCTAAGCTATTTATATACACTATTTATATGCATCGTTTTTTTGAGCGAGCGAAGCGAGCGACTCCATTTGGCTCTTTTAGCACGGACCTCTGTTTTTTTTTTTTTTTTTTTTTTTGTTTTTGTTTTTGTATGCTAAAGGAAGCAATAGAAGTCGCACCGTTTCACCGATCGACCTGAAATTTTGCACACATGTAAAGACAACCTTCTCTGTTTGCAGACCCAATTTTTTTTTGAAATCCATCCATTGGTTCATTGTTAAAATAAGTATCTCCTGATAGCCTAAAAAATGAAAATGGTCTTCGAGAAATGTGATCAAACTCATATTTAGCATGGTCAGTAAGACCAACAATGTCACTTATTATACCAATTTTCAGCCGAATCTGTCAAGAAAGTATGCACTTATTGACATTTTTAATAGCTGTCAGAATTGAAACATTGAAAATGAATGTCTTTCCAATGCAACTGAATCTGATTTGCTTTAGGTACAAGAGTGTTTTGATGGTATGTACACTTTTTTAGTGAAAAGCAGATATTTTTATGTGTATTGAGTTGATCAAATTTGAATAATTCAATTTGGATCATAGTTTCCAACAAATCATTTCGAGTTTTTAAGGACCTTGATTGTCTTTTCGTCAATTCGTAGTTCTGATGGCCGTGCCTCCCGTGTTTCTACTTGGCTGATTTTGCATCCAGGAGGGATTAGAAACATAAGCTCACATTTCAATAATATCATTGAGTGGCGTTTGTTCTCTTCTAGCGTTCACACGTCATTCCAAATCTCTCCTGCATTGTGCTTCTTTTCGTTGATAATTTTGGCAATTTGGTGTACTTTGTGAAGGTATTAGTAAAATTGAATCGCTTTTAAAGCATAGATATTAGGTATCTACAGTTTTTGTCCAGGGGATTGATTATTTCAAATTATTTTATTCTTGGAAACGTTGGATTTATTCCGTTTCTGAGCTTCTGTCTAGCCTGACATTTCCTTGAAGGTTAGGTATATCTCGGATTACACATTAATGGTGGTCATACAATGACACATTGTTTTATATTGATTCAGTGGATCGTAGTTTGCTTTCAGTTTGACTTAAAATAATGTTTTCTGTGTGTTAACGAACGCATATTCGGTTAATGTTTGCGCACGTGTCGTGCTCGCTCATTCAACGCGTTACACAGAGCGTTTTCCTAGTTAGGGCATTGTAGGTATACTATAAGTATATGTATTTATATCTAGCCTATACTTCTAAGCTATTTATATACACGATGCGCCAAGTATTTTTTAATTTTCAAATAAAGTTTTGACTTGGCTCATTTTTTGATATCACTACGTTTCAGTGCAGAATTTTTAGATTTCATAATTTTTTTTTAGTTGAAAAGACTTGGCTGTTTTTTTTACACGGAGTGTTTTTTATGGGGATATCACTTATTTTTTTAGTTTATTTAGTATTTACACAACTTGTAAAACTTATTGGGGCAACAATGACTAATACCTTTAAAAAAATACGCCATTTCCGAATTAGTTACTTAGAAAAATATTGTTTGGAGCTAAATATAAACTTAAAGTGATATGCCATGAAGAATAGCGAAAGCATCGTTCCAATAGGTCCAGCCGTTTTCGAAATATGGCATCACTTCCGGTTTTTAAAATGGCGGCTGAAAGCTCTTACACATTGTAGTATTAATATGTATATAAATACTAATATTTCATTATAAACCTTCTGAATATGTAGTTGGTTTTTATATAAAGGGGGAGTGAATTTAGGCAGATTTCGCTAAACTATGACGTCATTTCCGGTTTCAGTAATTAGAAAACTTTAATTTCACTATTGTTATTTCATATAGAGGACCGTCTGAATCGATGGGCGCAAATTTCGTTCAGATCGGTTTAGCCGTTTTCGAGATATGACGTCACTTCCGGTTTCAAAATGGCGGCATAAAACCAGTTATAGCAAAAGGCACCTCAGACGCCAAAAGTGCACATGTGGTAAAAATTTCAGATCGATCGGTTTAGCCGTTTAGGCTGTGGCCCTGTCAACAGTGTTTCCTGATATCTGAATCATAATAATAATAATCATCAGATATACTTTTAAAATGGGTGTAATTTCACTATTTTCACGGCCCTCTAGCTCGCAAATGGCACAACACATTGTTCCCAAATTTGGTACATAGGGTAGGGTGGGCCATAGCTCGAAATTAAGATATTTCTCAACAATGTGAGATTTTCCAATTTTAAGATCCAGTGGGCCGAAAATGCCATGTTGTTGCTTACAGTAAAAGTGTTTGGTCTGCTCCTCAGTTTGTATTGTATAGGCATTTACGGTATGTTGAGTGTCTGTGAGTGTACGGTACGACTTGGCTGGGTGGAGCGACCGCTCCACTAGATATGAAAACAATCTAGTTTTATCTAGTTACTATATTTCTGTAAAATCGGTCATGCCGTTTGTAATATATGACGTCACTTCCGGTTTCATTTAGTGGTTCCTGCCGCCATTTCCGGTACCGTTTATTTATTTATTAATTTTTCACAATTGATTTTTCAAATAAATAGCAGAATAAATACGCAGGAGCTAGTTCAGTAGCAATCGGTACAGGCATTTTAGATATATGACGTCACTTCCGGTTTCAGGAATGGCGGCCGAGAACACTGCTACCCTGAATTTATAAATTGTATTGTCTATGTTACAATGTAAGTTAATTATGTATGTATTTTAAGTATAATTTGTTGAAATAAGTTAAATATTGCGTATTTATGACGTCACTTCCGGTTTAGAAAATAAGAAAATAATATTTTTTTATTGATACTTCATATATATGACTAGAGATGGGCCGATTCCGATTCCGATTCTCGCGATTCCACCGATTCCAGTGGAATCGGAAGAATCGCGATTCTCCGATTCCTGTCCATATTTTAGCGATTCCGATTCTTTTTGAAAATCCCGCCCTTTTAGCTTGATATTTTAGGTTAAAAACATCGCCAAAGCACAATTCCTAGTATTACTACTTACTTTCCAACAAAATTAAAGATCTAACACATTAAAAATACATTAAATGTTGTTTTCTTACCACTTTTTTGATTTTTTAATTACTAACCTGAGGGCAAAATACAAAGGGTGATAAATACAGTGAGGTTTGTAGGTATTTGTGAAGAATCGGAATCGGAATCGCAAGAATCGGAGCTAAGAATCGGTATCGGAATCGGAATCGTGACATTTTGGAATCGGCCCATCTCTATATATGACCATCTAAATCGAATGGCGCTAATTTCGTTCTAATCGGTTTAGACGTTTTGAGATATGACGTCACTTCCGGTTTAAAAATGGCGGCACAATAAATCACAAGAGGCAAGGAATCATCAGACGCCAAAAGTGCATATGTGGTAACAGTTTCAGGTTGATCGGTTCAGCCGCTTAGGCTGTGGCCCTGTCAACGGGGTTGCCTGATATCAGAATCATCATCAGAATCAGAAAGTGATGTAATTTCACGTTTTTCACGTCCCTCTAACTCGCAAACGGCATAACCTATTGTTCCCAAATTTGGTTCATGTGGTAGGGTGGGCCATAGCTCGAAATTAAGATATTTCGCAACAATGTGAGATTTTCCAATTTTAAGATCCAGTAGGCCGAAAATACCATCTTATTGCTTACAGTAAAAGTGTTTGGTCTGCTCCTCAGTTTATTAGACATTTACGGTATGTTGAGTGAGTGTGAGTGTATAGTACGACTTGGCTGGGTGGAGCGACCGCTCCACTAGATGAGCTTTCAGAATATTCCTGGGGTTTTAGAAAATATTGCCACAAAGTCTTGGAAAAAGCAATTGAAATATCGATCTGTATGGGAGATAGATACAAGTTTCAACATCAAACTTCGTTTATCTCAGTTTCATCCGAATGTGACTCATAGCGTTCTTCCCCTGTACCCTTCATTTATTATTGTGTTCATATTTCTAAATGCCAATATGCTTGAATAAAATTACATAAACATCCCTATATAAGAAACTAGTTACCTACTATTACCTACTTTCTATTATTTTGTGGTTTACTAAAAATATTGTAAGGATCCCAAGGTAACTTATCTTATATCTTTTTTTATCTTGTTTCAAACAAATCCTTTTCATTGTCATTAAGACAACATTACACCGAAATGAATTTGGTAGAAATAATATCACAAAGAGATTATTGAATAAGTACCTTGCTACTTGCTAGCATTCGTGTCTACATCACGAAGTAATGTAAGGTATGATTTTTGCCCCCAGGTTCAGATGGAGGTTCAGTCCTGGTTCGTGCAAGACCAACTGAAGGGCGACGCGATCACAGAACTCCGAGTCAAGTTCGTGAAGAGACTCGAAGACGCGATTCCAGCCGGCGAAGACTGAAGCTCGCATATGTCGCAAACAATCCGTTGCATTACTTCTCGAACAATTTGTTTACATTACATCTCGAGCCGTTAAATCCATTAAATTACATCTCGTGCAATACGTTTACATTAATTCTCGAGCGAGCAATACGTTTATTGTGTCTAGTTGTATTTGTATATTGGTCACATATTAAATAATAGTAGATGTTATTATTTCAACAATTGTGATCGATTCTTTCATTTCATTGACAGAAAAAATTAGTCTACTCGGTTATCAATCAAGCAGAATCGTTTTCCAATCATTGTTAAATTTATTGGTTGCATTACAACAATGAAATCATCCACAATTCTTGACTGCCTGTTATCTTTCATTTTATCTTTAATATGTATCTCAAATAAAAATATTTGCTAGAAAAATGAAAAATAGCTTTTCCAGTATTTCGATAGCTTTGCATCCTCATCCAACGTAAGGTTAGAATGTTACAAGTGTTTGGCAGACCACCGAAATTAACTTTAGACATTAAATTTGATAGTTCGAGATAAGTTCAAAATGATTTGTTTTACATTTTTTAGTGATAAAATGTCAGACTTGGGTAGTAACGTAACGAAAGTAACGCGTTACTGTAACGAAATTACTTTTTTGGGTAACGAGCCAGTAATTTCATAAAATTTTTTTTCCAAGTAATAAGTAATTTAATCTCACTACTATTATCAGAGTAATTTGACGTTTGTAACGCGTTACCGTGAGCCCTGCCCACATTTTCCCATTTGTATGTAATTTTCAAAAATATGGACAGATGACAGCACTCACCAGGCTTATTTTTGAATTTCTACTACGCAAGTCACACAAAGTACAAAATAATGGTAATAAATTTTCAAACGGAAACGGCTTAAAATTACTTCACTCTTATTGTGACTTCTCAAACACTCTTATTTTGTAACCCATTCCAATAATTTTCCCTTTGGTTAAAAAGTCTGGAAAAAGTAATTTTTGAGAGTAATTTCACTACTTTTTCTCTTAAAAAGTAAAGTAATTTCATTACATTTCTGAAGTAGTAATTTACCAGTAATTTTATTACATTTTTTTCCAAGTAATAAGTAATATAATCTCACTACTTTTAAAAAGTAATTTACCCAAGTCTGTAAAATGTGCACATTACGTGGTTTTGGAGAAGGTTTGATTTGATTTCATAATTTTTTCCCTTTATTTAATTTAAAAAATCTATTACATATGTTATTGGGAGACTTGGGTAAATTACTTTTTAAAAGTAGTGAGATTATATTACTTATTACTTGGACCAAAATGTAATAAAATTACTGGTAAATTACTACTTCAGAAATGTAATGAAATTACTTTACTTTTTACGATAAAAAGTAGTGAAATTACTCTCAAAAATTACTTTTTCTAGAAATGTTTAACCAAAGGGTAAATTATTGGAAGGGGATACAAATAAGAATGTTTAAGAAGCCACAATAAGAGTCCGTTTGACAATTTTTTACTATTATTGTGTACTTTGTGTGACTTGCGTAGTGGAAATTAAAAAATAAGCCTGGTGAGTGCTGTCATCTGTCCATATTTTTGAAAATTGCATACAAGTGGGAAAATGTGGGCGAGCTCACGGTAACGCGTTACAAACGTCAAATTACTCTGAAAAAACTAGTGATATTATATTACTTATTACTTGGAAAAAAATGTAATGAAATTACTGGCTCGTTACCCAAAAAAGTAATTTCGTTACAGTAACGCGTTACTTTCGTTACGTTACTACCCAAGTCTGGTTATTGGAGCTGGAACAGGGAAAGGAATAGGAAAGAAAAGAACAAGTCATATTATGAAACGTATCTTTCTATTTTTTATTCTTTTATAATGTTATTATAATATTATGCAATTGCATTACATTGTTAACTAATATTTTTTACCCCTAACAAAAACACGCATACAATTATTTTTGATTAATTTACATCCAAAATATCATCTTTTTTATGTCCACGTCTCAAGTGACTGTACAAACGCCGCCCGTCCGTTCAGTTTCATAAATCTTCCAACGTAAAACTCTCGAGGGTGGGTTTCCAAGCAACAGGGTTCATCCCAGACTAACATTCTCTACACTGGTACAAAATTTTGGCACAGACATTTTATTAAATACTTAAATTTGTTACACTGGCCAAATCTAATGTTCAAGCAAAATCATAATTAATGTTCCAATCGGACTATACCTTCTAGTTTGTTTTTGATTGTTGATGAATTGATGACTTTATTTGACCAGTATAATATCATATTAATATTAAGTTTTTCTAAATAATTTGTCATAGATAGAGCCAGTTTTAAGTGGTGATTTTATTTCTTAAAATTCGTTTTTAAAATCATCAATTTCGTTTTTTGTGTTTTTTCTGGAAGAGGGATTTCGCGATTTTGTGGTGATATTAAATTGGTTATAAAACACATTGTAATAGCCCCCAGAAACCATAATTAGATGAAAAACATGTATGCCACTTTGGAGGAGGGATTGGAATGGATTGGTCATGCACTATTAGCACTGAAATAGGCTTGTCTAGAATGGCGTCTTTAATGCTCTGTACTGTATTTTCCCCAACCCACATTTTCTCTGTATAGATGATACATATTTAAAATTTCACGACGAAAATGTATAGTTTGACAATATTTTCTTTCCCAATCCAACAATTTTCAGTGCAGTAATTGTTCCAAAATATCCTTCTGTGTAAGTAGACTATTGATGAATAGTTGCGACTGGTTGAGGGTGGAAGGGGGGTTGGGAAAACCGGACGACCTTGAACAGTTGGGGGCGCAAAACAAAGCAGCCTGGAGGCATCATCAACTGGTTAGACTGGTCTGGTTCACTTTGAGGGTGGGTAGCAAAGTGTCTGGCGAGGGGGAGGGGGTTGAGTGAGTAGCACATGGAAAGAAACTGGTTTCGTTTGTTGTTGTGTGACCTGTTAGGGGGATAAAAGCAGTAATTTTAATAGAAAACCTTTATTTCGTGGTCATTTCGCGGAAAATGTTGAATATCGCGATCAGGGTTGGATTTCGTTTTTTTTCGCGATGTAAAAATGGTAGATTTGGGATCTATACACAATGAAATGGATTTTAGTAGAAGAAAATAGTGCAATCAGAACAATTCGCGAATTCGCGCATCACCATTTAAAACTGGCTCTAGTCATAGATAAATCTGCTGATTCAAAATCCACCCCTCTATATTATTTTTTTACTTATTAATTTAATTGACTTAATTAATCATAAAAAATCATAAAAAGCACATCGTCAAGTACTAAAGCCATACTAAATAACGCTATCTGTCAGTGAAAATCATCGTAACAAACCTACGTATGTGCAATCTGCTAACAAGTGACAAAAAGCAACTACTTTTAGCTCACATCAAAACTACGTCGAGAGTTCTTCCTCTTTATCAAGCTTCAACAAATCATCGAAACAAAATGTAGCGTTCTCCATAGTGTGTGAATCTTTATTAAAACTTAAAGTTCATGATTTAGCTGTTTGAAAACTATTTTAACAATATCTAGACTCAGCCTAATGATTTTGTTTTTAATTACGTTTACATTTACATCAAGATTTGATTGAGTTGTTTGATTTCTTGGCAGTTATACGGCAAAACGTAAGAGGTAATTCGTAGTGTATAATCTACGTAACTTAGTTCAAATGCTGCAGAAATTGTAATTAATTATAATTAGAGTATTGTCACACAACATTTGTAAAGTTACTCGTTTCTTTCAAACGTTTAATACTATTTTATTAGCCCTAAAATGCATTAATCAACATATTTTTTAAGCAACATAGATGTCTACTGCAAGAGTTTTGAAATGTCTGTGAGACTTGTTGAATCATCAGAATACAAAATTAAGATTAAGTTTAAGACAAAGCTCGCACTTACGTGTATTTGTAAATCAATAAGAACTTTAAATTTAACATCAAATTTACGTAACATCGAACATGAAATTTACATCGACATCCCGTCACTGGAGATGCCGTTAAATGCAGTTTAAAAATATTAATCGCAATGTACAAGAAAGTCTATGCTATTTCTATGCTATAATTTACTTATTCTTACTAAGCAAATATCGTTCAAAGGCTTTTTACATATCAAACACAATCGGGAAGATTTCTCCCTCCGCCTCTGACGTTTTGATGTCGACGCAACGAGAATTCAACTCCTTCGCTCGAAACATTTCCGTAATCTATAAACTACTTTTCAATAGGATTTTTGAAACTTCGCTTCTTTATAGGTACTAAAACCTAAACACTATGTAAATATGTAAAACTATTTTGTTCGTGTAAAAGCATAGATTTTATGTCCTCAAGGGTTTGAAAAACGTCGTCAAATACTTGTGTATGGTCTCCAAGATAATATATCAATCCTTCCTCTTCTTTTAAATATGACATTGTTTAAATATTCATTCACTCTCTAATAAAAGCCGAAGAATTGCAATATTGTCACATGAAATGATTCGCGTAGGTAAAATCTACGCTTTTACTCGTACTTGAGAAAATCCCCGAGGATCGTAGTCCTCTGGCACCTTTATTATCAGGGTAAAATCTACCCAATCACAGTAGGTGACGTCACCAACAAAACCATCGCACACAAAACCCCACCTTCTTTAGCACATCTGAGCTGGTCAATTTATTAGTCTCAAATCGACCTACACTTACAAAGCAACATCTGACATTTTAAACAAGATGGCAGTGCACCAAACAATTTAAATTAATCGTCTATCACATCAACTTTATAAAGTTTCCCTTCATTTAATGAACATTGTAATAATATTACTAATTTAATCTTTGTATCCAAGTCTGGATACATTATAGTCTTTTCATCAGACCATTTGGAAACTATTACAAGTGGTGGCATGAAAGACGATTTGTTATGTCGACTCATCGTGGGTCGAGTCGTTTAGATCCAGGCGCCGAGCTCTTTCTCGAGCAATACGGCGGCGTCGGGGCGACCCATGACGCGGAGGAGGTTGAGAAGGTCGGTGACCGCCGTGGGTTCGCGGTGTCGGGATTCCCACAAGTCGAGGATCTGGTCGGTGGGGCTCGCCTTCGTGGCGAAGTAGTTGATGTATCTGGAGGAGAAGATGAATCATTCAGACATGTGTATAGTGAAGACAGTGTGATGAAGAAAGTAGGTATGATCAGAACTAGAGATCGGCCGATTCCGATTCTCGCAATTTCATCAATTCCATGAGAATCGGAAGAATCGCGATTCTCCGATTCTTCCCACCTGTTTTAAAACGATACCGATTCTTTGAAAATGTGTGTCATTTATGTTTCTAAAAGTCGGTGCAATTTTTGGGCAGTGTCATGACTTGCTATTGCTGCCATCTTGACTGTACTTCTTTTAAATGTGAGGCTAAAATCTTGCTTTGATCGCGGCCTGGATTCTCACTTCTTTTAATGAAGTAAGAGAATTATCACATTTGAGATTTGAGAAATTGTTTTCTATCCACTTTTTTGGTTTTTCATTTACTTACCTGAGGGCAAAATAGAAATGGGTGGCAAATACTGCAAATACTGTGGGTATTTAGGTATTTGTGAAGAATCAGTGTTACAAGAATCAGAATCAGTATCGGAATCGTGGAATTTTGGAATCGGCCCAACTCTAATCAGAACCTAGAGAGACGAATTTCTCCTGGATAAATTGAGACACAAGAGTGGAGAAGAAAGTGGTAAAATGGAAACAAACTTATTTGAGGACCCCTTGATGAATTGGTGTGTCCTTTTTAAAACTTACAAAACAGAGAAACTGAATCGTTGAGTGAAGTGAATGCGTACCTGTCAACGTTGAGACGCTGAGCGAGCATCCGCCAGTCGTTGCCTCGTGCGTTGGGCGGGTCCAGACACTGGCACAGCTGCTTCCTGAGGGAGCGTGTGAAGCGGAAGGGAGTGGAGGGAGCGTCCAGCGTTGTCATTGAACTGCAGCCACTGCTGGTTGTGACGGTCAGCGCTCGAGGCAACGCGGGGCTGGCCGGTACCTGCGCAAGAAACAATACGTTATTACATGTTCTAATAATCTCGAGTTGAAATTTTGCAATGTCTCATTAATGAGTCACTGCTTTTATGATTCATTCTTAATTTAAAATATTTTGAGCTGAGAAATCTTTTTTATTAAACAAAAATTGTATTAATTATATTTACGTTTTTTTCTAATATTTTTAAATTTTTTTAATTCTCAACTATTAATTATTATAGACATTTCAACAAATTGTGGTTCGATGTTAGCATTTGAGCACAACTGCAAGAAAGAAAAAGAAATTACACAAATATTAACTGTAAAATTTATTATAAACATTTCACAAAGTTTTTTATTTTATTTTAACAAAAATAAAAGAATGGAAGTCTCAAAGAAAGAGCACTTCATACAAAAAAATGAAAAAAATAGGAAATAAAGAAAGTGAACAAAAGATATTCTACAAATTGTCCCGACGCTCTCATACTTGTTTCTCAGAATCGATTGCCTAAAAACACATAAGTGTGATAAATATACTGTAGAAACGTGGATGGTGTGACGTACCGAGGTGGAGACGTGGTGGAAGTCCTGCGCGATGCGGAACACCTGTCGATGCGTCTGCACGCCCTTCTGACACGCCAGCACGCGGAACGCAACGCTCGCCGGCCGCGCCTCGCAACGCTCCAGCGTGAAGGAGCAGTGCAGGTGGTTGTGCGTCGAGCTCCAGATGTGGGGGAACGGGATCTCCTGGAATACCGGAAGAAACACACGTCAGCATGCATAACAATTGCTTCATCGAGATGCTCTCTGGGCCACGAAAAAAGAGAATACAAACAAAGGGCTCTATTTCTTGGGAGTTATTAAGTTTTTAAATTGTCAAAAGGGTTACAGATAAGAGTAGGGTTTTAGATTGAACTTGACCAAATTGTCTGAATATAAGTATACATATTCGAATAATAGCTAATGTATTTTAAAGAAAAATAGCAATTGCACTCAAAATTCTTAAATTTTCATAATAATATTATGAAAATGTAAGAATTTTTAGCTTTTTGCAGCTTTTTGTTTTGAGGGAAACCATGTTTGCAGAAATAAATTGATGAAAATACGATTTCTCATATCAGAAATTGCAGCTAGGTACACCCAACAAATCATAAAACGGTATTTGAACGATACAGATTGGCTGCTGGTCAGGTTCCTTGACAATCAATCCTTTTTATTATCAATGAAATCAGAGCTCACCTGCTAGATGTAGATGATGAGTAAGCATAGACTACATCGGATGATGCCAACACATTTTTTTCAGACAATCCATTTCTTTCAAATACCGTTTTATGACTTGTCGAGTGTACATTTTACTTCATTAACTTTCAAAATTATGTTTTGAATCCATTTTTAGTGAAATTGAATTTTGCCTTCAGACGGAATAAAAATGTAACTGATCATGTGAAAAGTGAATATTATGTGAACTGGTGTGTAGAGACGTTGTTCTTGAACCGAACTGTACCTGGTAGTCGGCCTGCGGCTTGCTCTTCCACCCCGGCCCGATGTCCTCGATGCTGAGACACAGACTTGCGCCGCCATCTTGGAACATCATTGTCTTGCTCTTGTCCAACATGGCGCCTCCCAGACGCTTCTCCAGCTGCAAGACTCCCTGAAATGCGCGTCGTGACTTTAGCACAAGGTCAAACCTGTCGCTCTAATCTCTGTTCTATTTGGTGGGTGTTTTGCCTTTCTGGTCAAACGAAGTAACGGATTAGACTATTTTTTACACAACAAAAGCTCCAATACTATCCTATTTGTTTACCTATTGATTTCTAGCAAGATTGGTCTATTGGTTTCCCGCTGGTTTACGGCTTCTTGGTTGGTTTAACCCAAAAATTGATTTATACCGTATTAACTCGTGTATAAGACGCACTCGTGTATAAGACGCACCCTTGTTTTGAGAAGTCTATTTTAAGAAAACACTTAGCATGCGTGTATAAGACGCAGTAAAATGATGAAAAAACATTGTGTGTTTGTACTTTGTATACATGATATCCATCTAAATGTTGGTTTTCCAGCTAACTGAGCTCTTTGAATGAAAATCACTGCCAACTTGTTGTAAACAAACAGTAATTTCCTGCTTCTGAGAATGGGGGGAGGGGAGTCTTTTCCCAGCAGCTGTTGCTTGCTCTAAGAGGCATGCACCTGCCTTTCCTCTGCATTCCAAAACAAACCCAACTTCTCTCCTCCCCTTCCATTAAGATCGCCATTCAACAGTGTTTAGTCTATTTTATGTCTGTCAGAGCAATGTTTTTTAGACGTAAACATTATATTTTGTCTCCTGATCTAAATGCAAGGGAAAACATTTTGTTGCGCAAATGTAATATGTTAATAGTGTTGTGTCTAGACACAGTATGAGTAGTCCAGACAGAGTGAGAGGGAAAGGCAGAGATAGACAACATGTGGCAGTCTACCACAGCTCTGTTTACAAACATCCACCTTGGATTTACCGGGAAAAAACCTTGGTATGCGTGTATAAGATGCAGGGCTGTTTTCAGAATCAAAATATTGACATATAATTGCGTCTTATAGGTACACGAGTTAATATGGTACTCTATACATTATTATTTCTTTTATCTATGTGTTTATGTATAGAAAGTTATCAAAATAAATACGTTTTAATAATTCAATAGGTATGAAAATATGATCAGAAAGAATAAAACTCTACAAATCTCAAAAAATAAACTTTTGATTTTCAAATACAATCTTTGTCTCTTCGAAAACTCAATTTTTTAATTTTCTGAATTCTAGTTACCTGTTGATCATAAACTACGGCTGGTGACAGGCAAAGAAGAACTGGCCATGTTAAACTGGGTTCATCTTAGCTTGTCCCCGACCGTATTCACATATTTTTTTTAAAAATCACGATTACTAAAACCATTATTACAAACTGTAATTTTATTTTTTTATTTAAAACGTTGAAAAGAAAGTCTTTCCCTTCTAAACAATGCGCTCACCTCCAACGCCGCCACCGTGTCCTCGAGCGTGTAGACCCTGACGTTGTAGTCGACGCCGGCGTGGAGCGCCTGCATGGGCGCGGGCGCGAACACGGCCAGCCGCAGCAGCTTTACCGCCTTGCCGCTCATCGGGCCGCTCGCCGACTCTCCGACCAGCACCAGGCGGGTCAGCTGGTCGCTCACGAGGTACGCTTGACCGTGGTCCAGTTGCGTGAAGACCGGAGTGTTGATCGTCTCGTCGCCCAGTGTTACCACCTTCTGCCATACCAACAGATAACATTAGTATTACAAATCAACGATGTCACCTGACCTCATTTTTCATGTTATTTGACACATTTTGAAGCCAAAAAGTAGCCATTTTAGCGACTCTAATTGGTTTTACTCTGGACAAAGAAGTGCTGAGCATGCTGAGGCCTTCATAGCTATACTACCCAGACGTATAACAACTTATACAGGTAAGAACATAGGAAAGTTTCGGTATGTATCTTTGGTGCAGTGTTTCAGTAGATAGTTTTTCTATTATTACTTACTACTTGTTAAGCTACTTGTATCCTTTTGCTCAGTAAAAAACAGTGGGGGCGAACGAGGGAGGATGCGTCCCCCACGCTTTTTCAGGGTGGACGCCGCCTGCCCACTTATTTTTCATAAAATAAAAATTGACTTCAAATTGTGTACAAATCGCGTAGAAAGGCACCAAATTTGGTCCTGAAATACATCATTTTCCCGGGGCTACTTGCCCCGGACCCACATTATGTTGGGGGGCCCTCCCGAACCTCCATTGTTTTTATAAGTAAATATGTTTCCATGACATTGCCGAGCGCCTGCCCACTTATAAACCACTGAGTAAAAATGGTGGCGTACTAACATTCAACCGAAACCCTCAGGCTAGTCGCAGAAACCTTGATAAGTGTCTTACCCTCCAGTTTGTGGGCTCGTCGAAAGCAGAGTCGCAGCTCCACACCGACACCCGCCAATGGCCGTGCTTCAGACTGGCGCAGTGATTGAAGTTGACGATGCACGGCTTCTTGAACGTCAGGCCCGCGGGGCCGCACATCACCACCGGGCTCAGTTGCGTCATACCGTCTGCAAACAACACGACACTGTCAGGTCTGACATATGGGATGATTGCTTTACCAGCGATGACAGAAACATTATAGGTCAAAGAATCAACTAGTATTTATAAGCATTTTAATCCTTCTTGCGGGGTCATATGGATCCAAACTTTGATGCTGTCAGTTAAAGCGAAAACATGTTCAGATGATGAAATTTTGAGGATATCATTGACGAGTAATAAAATGTTGGAATTTATAAGGGAAATGTAAAGTGGCGAAGTTTTAAAAGGTATAAATTTATCTTGTTTCGGCCGTAGGAACTATGGAGAGAGGTTAATATGAAGAAGGTGGAAAGAGAAAATAATTGTCGTTTCCAGATGATGATAATAAAAAGTTGATGATGACGAAGAGGATGAAGGAAAGAAGTATGAAGGATGAAAAGGAGGAGATGAAGAAGAAAGAGGAGGACGAAAGAAGTGAAAGCTCTTGAAGATGAACGAAGGAAGAGGAAGGGTCTGATGATGGAAGCTAAGCAGTCAGTCTGCTCCCTGAGTGGTCCTTGAGTGCTACTCACCTGGCAGCTTGGGTCTGTATCTGTCCTCCCTCAGCACGGCAAGGAACACCTCCTCCTTGTGACCTCGACTGAGTGCCCCCTCGGGGATGTTGAGCGAGACGCCGCACTCGGCCAGACTGAGCCTGGCGCCTGCCGACGTCACAGTGGCGCGCGTCATGCACTCGGCGTCGACGCCGGAAGTCACGACGGCGACGTCGTAGGCAGAGTCCCCGCGCGACGCAGCTGGCGGAGGAAACAGTTCAACATTAGTCACACACTCTTGCAGATGGAGGAGGAAGATGAAGGGGAAGATTTCTCCCCGAGAAATAAAATAGAATCCACACAATATGCTAATTTTTTTGGTAAATGATACTCAACTTTTTAAGTTGTTAAAAGATCACTTTAAAGTCAAATTACGGAATTGACAGGCAGTTTTTGCTACGAGTAAAGCTGTAAAAACCCTAAAGAAATTTGTCCTTTCAAAATAAGACATTTTTGAGCGAGCGTAGCGAGCGTCACCACGGTACTCTTATGGCACTTTCTCTGTGTGTTTTTTTTTTTTTTGTGGTCACAGCCCAGGTCAAACCGCTCAAGCAATCGATCTGAAATTTTGTACACATACTAACGTAATCTATGAGATCCCTGGGATCGTTTTTGAAGGGGCTCCCGTGATTGGTTCAAATTTTAAAAAAATTATCTTTTGATTGGATGCTTTGATCAATTTGAAATTTAGCAAAAACATTGCAACCAACATTGTACCCAATCATAAAAAGTTTCAGCCAAATCCTTCTATTGGTTAAAATTTAAAACCATTTTTCATGTGATTTTTGACATTTAAACTAGAACAGATTGACCGATCAACTTTAAACTTCGCGTGGTCATTGGTACCAACATTTGAGGTATTTTTGCCAATTTTCAGTCTAATCTGTCGTTATTTTCAAAAGTTTTGTCATTTAAAGGTCATTTTATTCCGTAATCTTGAAAAATGTATACTAAATTGTCATCCCTGCCTTCTTTAAGCTTCTGCTCCAAGGCAAGGCCTGTAGAGCAGCCAAGCTATCCACTATGTAAAGTAAAATGAAAGCATTTTTGAGCTAGCGCATAAAATCGGATGCAGTACAAAGGACAAATCCTCTAATTGGTTTAAGTTTAAATAATATCTTCTGATTGGTCGACAATCAAAATGTTCACATTAAGTTCAAATTTTGCATGGTGATCAAGACCAACTTAATATAAAATTTTACATATTGTATTGTATATTATTGTAATTTACGAGTTTAGAATGGGATGTTACAAGAGATTTCTGGAGGGCGGCAGAGATTTCTGGAGAAGGTATGTAGGTAAGACTTCACGACACAATGGATCTGTTATTCATCCAGAGTATTATGGAGATTGAAAAATTGCAGAGAAAATAGTCTTGTGCCGTGTCGTGCATCGTTACTATGGGGATGTTGCATGTTCTGTGCTCGCTCATCAACGCGTTACACTGAGCGTTTTCCTAGTAGGGGGACATTGAGACAAACCATAGTCCTTCCTGCAGTTATTGAGCTAAAATAACATCACTTCAGAATGTGATGTCTTGAACATGGTATCAAAAGACCACTCAAATCTGTACACCCGAGGTAGAAAGACGGTAGTCCACTATCTCGATTGTACATTGCCCGCACTTTTACAAAGATATTATCCAGCTCTATCAATTGCCATTTTACTGATGTCATGAAAATACATTATAGTATTCTCTTTCACAAAGACTGGTATCACCATTACAAATATGATCAGATGAACACAGAATTATTAGTTTTTGAGCTCAACCTCAAGAATCATTGAAATGGACTTCTTGCCTTCCATCTCTGAGGTACAGAATGTTATGTGTTCTGAAAGAATCTTGTATTTTACGCGTCAAAGAAAGCTGACACGGCGAAGACTTGACGTTCATTATGAAAACTTTCTGCTTTGAAGTGACGTTAAGGGTTCTAGAGGCAGATCCGATGTCATAGAGTGGAAGATTATCTCTGGAGCACTTGCTAAGATTATAAGTTGATATCGCGCCTGAATACAAAGCTGTTGAAGGTTTTAACTTTGGCACGATCCCAAAGTTTTTACCAGTTCACACTTATTCATTAAAAAGACTGCATAGAAAATACATCCGAAGTAAATAACTACAGTGCAAGATTTAAAAGTAAGAAAAAAGTTGAGATAAGTAGTAAAACTTATTTCTCAAAGACATGGCTCATTTATTGGTCCCAAACTGTATACCTATGTAATCCAATGCTTACAAAGCAGACTGTATTATTCTAGCGTTTTGTGACTCAAAACAGAAGACAAAAATTGAGCAGAAACGGTAAAATAAACATTCTGATAAGTCATAGAATTAATTTGGGCAGTGAGAAAAACCTGCTTGTGCTCTTGAAGATTGGAGAAGCTAGGATAAACGAGTTACTTTGTTTCATTTTGTAAATTCAAATTAAGCTAGAAAAACTGAAAATTGACACAAATTAGTGCAGCAGATTTCACTAATTTTTCAGCATTTTGAAAAGAGGTAATTTGGGATTTGTAGTGGTCCATATCAAAGTAGTGTCCCGTTTAGGGACGGAGGGCGCAAATAAGGGGTATAAAGATTTTAGAAATATATGAAATGAAAACAGTTTCGGATCAAATTTAGGTTTTTAAAAAAAAATTATGACCTTTCCTGATCGAACCAAAGACCTCCTCCCATCCTACAAAGCCAGGTGGGCAGGGGGGGGGGAGGGGAGATTAACCTACTTGACGAGCAGAAGCTGCTGACGCTGTGCTCGCTGCCGGACATCTTGCCCCTGCCGGCGACGTCCAGCGGCGGCGTGGAGGCGGTGCTGGAGGTCGACGGCGACGACGTGCCCGCGTGCGGCGGCGTCGACAGATGCGGCACGTCGTAGTGATGCTCGGAGCAGGAGCGCGAGAGGGTGGCGCCGCCGTGGTCGTCGCGCCCTCTGTACGGGTACTCGTAGCACGGCGGCACGAGCACCACTGACGCCGCGCACAAGTCCGGCGGCTGCTGCAGCGAGAGGTTCTTCTTGTCGTCGTCGGGGAAGTACTCGGCTTGGTACTCTGCGGACATCGTCAGACAACATCGTCAGAACATGGAGCAACGAAGCAAAGAAACTCAAATGTCGCGCCCAACTTTATTTCAATTTTGTCTACATTCCTCTTTTCACCCTCGTTCAGAATACCGGGTGGCGCAAAAACAAATCTCCCTGATTGTGAGGTCTCTGAAATTTGTACACATTTTAGAAAACATACAAAATTTAATATGTGCAAGTTTAAAAAACATCACTATAGTAGGAAAAATGTTACAGCTGTCAAAAAATTGATTATACGGAGCTGAAATAGCGCGCGTCCAGAGGCTGTTTCTTCAAAACTACATACGATATCAAGCTGAAAATTTCAAATTATATTAAGAATATATTAAGATCGATTGTGTAAAAACATCAATCAATTTAAATGAATGGAACGAAAATTATGGAATCTTGAAGTTGGAATGGAATCTCCTCCTTGACTGGGTTTTATCATCATATTCCCTCAGCCGACAGGCAAATGCTGGGAAGGTACCCTACTAAAATGCCACGACCGCCTCCTTCCCACCTTCCATCCTCACCTTACTTTTCATCATCATCTCCCAATCATCATCATAATCATTAATCCGTCGCCATTAGCCTCGCTGCAGAACAGTGCGACGACTACTACTTCAATTTCCCCTTCCCAAGTGAATTTCAAATTGGTACTGTCATAGAGGTAAGAAGGGTACTGCTATCTCTAACCCGAGGCTTCCGATCTTACTGACTTTTTTACTAGACATTTACCTTCCATATTCTATATAAAACTCGAAAGAAGCTTCCATTTTCCGTCACGATAATCCAATCAAGTCTCATTGGCAAATTATATACTTGTCCGGGAAATAAGCCGGAAGAGCTAATGAAGACTTGAGTCTTCTCTTTGTTACTGAACTGTAGGTAGTTAGAGATCCTTTGAAGATGACAGGGACGAAATTGAAACACAAATTCCTCGAGAATTCCATAAAACAACGAGTTGGTCTTTTAATAAAGACATGGTAAATGTCACAAGCTTCTTTATCCTCGAGGAAAATGGCTTCGTTATTGCATTAGTTGACGTCGCGTCGTGCGAATAGACAGGCTAATGCGCGGGAAA
This sequence comes from Leuctra nigra, assembly GCA_934045905.1. NCBI lineage: Eukaryota > Metazoa > Arthropoda > Insecta > Plecoptera > Leuctridae > Leuctra > Leuctra nigra. The sequence continues at coordinate 15,622,056 of OW203769.1, forward strand.
ACATTTTAAAATGTGTTCCATTTTATGATAGGTTGTGACGTAATCGTGGTGATTGGATGAAGTACGACGGAAGTTTAAAGTTCTTTATCTTGAATATCAATAATGATGTTGAATTACATTGAGATTATGGGTTTTAAGGAAAACTTCCAGGAAGCGAAAAATATCTGACCGAACCAGGACTCGAACCCAGCACCTCTCACTTGACGGGCGAGAGCTCTACCAACTGAGCTATTTATACCTGGTAGGACAAATGGAATAATGTTAACACTTTAAAATCTTACTAAGTAGATCAGAATTGACACAAAAAGGCTCCATTTCTTGGAAATGTACCATCTTTTTCATTCTTTTCACTTATTCAAGGAGTAAAAGCTCAACCGCAATCTGAATTTAAAGCAAATTTTCGACAACATTAAATTGCATAAATTTCGAAATAATTCGAACCTTTTGTGTGAATTCATCCCCTATTTCTTGGGGTAGAGTAACCAAATATTTGTACGTCTGTTTAACAAACATACCAATCATAGAAATCGGTCCCCGTCTTCGTGAAAATGCATTTGGAAACAATAACATGAACCGTCATATTCGCACAGCCATGTTTCACGGCCCCGATTATAACAACACAAATCAGAATCACTGCCAGTGTTGTTCCATCGGAAGATTGACTTTCAAGTGTATATCCGGGGGGAGGGGGGCTGCTCATTAAAAGCAAGAATAATAGACGCAGGGGCGGCAGACGGCGGGCTGTTGTACAAACACGCCCCCCCCCCCCCCTGCACGGGGCATGATAATTAGGCGCTGTGTCACTCAGTATAGCGTCTCAGATGCAGAGAGCACGTGGTATGTTAATGAGAGTAGCAGATTCTGGAGGATTTGTCACCGGGTTTATAGACGACTATGAAGCTAGATTGATTATTTTGGGGCTACCAAAATGTACGAACATGAGGAGTAATACACAATTATTTTAATAACTATTTTATTTACAAATTAGTTAAACCGCCATTAATTTTGTTCGAAATTTTAGAAACTCGACAATTCTAGAACGTGTTCCCAATTCCATTCTGATGGAATCCGGTCAAGGTCATGAGAATGTAATGAATTCCATCAGAATTGGGAACTTAAAAGTTCTAAAATAGGGCCCCAGAATTCGTATATTGGTGTGTTATTTTTATGAATTTTAGCAAAAATTACAGATAAATTGTAAATTTTTTAAGATTCTACTAATTTTACACCGTATTTTACAAATTTTAGACTGAAGAAGCAATTTTATTAGCTTATTATTTATAACCGACGTTGCCATTTTTACCAAACGACCCATAATATCTTAATTTTGTTAAAACCTGTAAACGTAATTAAACAACGGATTTCCAATAGTAAAATTAACGCACTTTGGCAATTTCGCACAGGATCCAGGTTTGGTTTAATTGTGCGAAGTTTTGTTTCCAGGATGCGAAATGTAATTCCTGAGTTAAGATTGCTCGAGTCTCGCGCCGTTAACTCGCGCTAACTCGCGTTAAGTTTATAACTGTCGTTAACTCTGCATATGACTCGAGCAGGGGGATTACCTGTGCTTAGCAGCTGGTTAATGCCAGAGTTAAACGTATTACATTTCATAGCAGTTTATGTGAGACTTACAATAATGCGGTATTGGAGAAGCCATGACATTTCACTGGCGCATTTAAATAAAATAGCTAACTTATCTTATTTATTAGTATAAAAAATAAAACTCTACATATAGCTTTTGTCTCAAAAAGAATTTACATTCTCACCACAGCTTAAACAAAACTTGAGAATAATAGTAGTCTGGCCAGATTTTGGCTGAAATATAATTCTAATAGACGAGATTTTTTTTTCAAGATCTATTAATTACAAGCAAATTTCCCAATTTTCAAAAAACTATTTTCCAATTTTGTTGAAACACCTGCTCAAAATGATTAAAACCAATTATTTACCTATTTTGTGTGTGTTTTTTATGTTTTATTTTGAAGTTCTGCTTGCTGTTTTAACTTAAATTTAAATTAAATTAGCTTAAAATAGCTTAAATTTTTGCAATTTCTTAGTAAACTTTAGAAAAATAAAAATAAAAAACGCAATTTTTTAAAAAATGTTAATATTTTAATATACTATATGTACTTATTTAATTAATCTTTTTAAATTGATTCGTTTGCCTTCGATTCTTTCCCATCAATTCGAAAATGATTTAACCAACCGAACCCCCGATGTCTCAATAGCCTCAGCAATAAGTCAAGCAGAAACGTCATAAATCCCACAAGCGAGTAACTAAATGAGTTCCCCACATCCCGAGCCACAACAAAGCAAGACGAAAACCAATTAAACATCACAAGTGCGCGATGTTTCGCAACAGCGAGTGTACTCTCTAATTGCCCGCCACCGCCTTGTGGATGTCGCCTCCGGTGTGCATAATCACGTCGGCGGTGGAGAGATGACAAATGAAACATTGCCACCTGGCGGCTGTCACTGTCAACAATCAGACGTCGAACACGCGTAGCTGATGAATCGGGCTGCCACGAGGCCGTGAAATTGTTTCTTTGCCGCTGATTGGCGTTCCCAGGGGAGCAGGGGGATTCGGAGGGATTCGGATGGATTTAGGGGAGAGTTGTTTACTTTTTGATGAATTAAGTGAGGAAACCAATTGTTCTTTCGGAGTATATGATTACAGCCGGCCGTCAAGACTTGCCTGGGTTACATATGAGCTTCTTTAGACTTTCTTTCTACTTTTAGACGTCTTTTTTGGACCATAATAATGCGCTAGTAAAATAAGATGGCTGAAGAAACCAGTGCCCCCACCAGGGGCGTAAGAAGGGGTGATCTCCCCCCTTCCCTCTCTTTTATCTCTTCCCTATCTTTTTATACCTACATCTATATGTCACTATACAAATATGCTTAAAAAGTGTTCAAATCGCGTAGAAACGCACCAAATGCAATGAAAATGCAATACATTTCAGAGGCTGTAAGTACGCCCCGGACTTGCATGTCATTGGGGGGCCCTTCCCGAGACCCCCCCCCCCGTAGTCTACGTAGTCAAGAGTATCTCCAACTAAAGTTATTTTTGAATATTATCACCCCCTTGCACATTTAGTTCCTACGCGCCTGTGCACACCACAGTCTTCTTGACGCCTCTTTAAGAAGGTCGTGATCAAAACAAGTGTAATCTGTCAACATGCTGCTTTGGGTGAATAAAAGCGTAGGCGCGCCTTCCCAGGCGCTCAGGAAGAGGGGATAGGGGGGATTGGAAAAATATCCCCCCCCCCATTCACTATACAAAATTAAAAAACGCCCTGCGGGGCAATAATAGGGAGTCACCTATTTGTTATAATCTGTGCTGCACTTTAGCATCCCAGAATCGATTTTAACATGTAAATATTCGAAAAAATTCCCTGCGGAACAACATTTTAAGTTTTTTGCTTTAGTTTGTGCATTTTAAAGCGCCAGAATCACTGTAACTGGTTTAAATTCCAAAAAACGCCCTGCGTGGCTAAAGCTGGGGGGGCTTTGCCCACCACCGGTCCTCCTTCCGGATGTCGCATTCCCCCCTCTCCCCCCCCCCCCCCTTAATGTTAGTAGTTCCTACGCGCCTGGCAACGTCTATATAATACTCTCTTCTAAAGGTTGAGCCGAGCGAGTGATTTCAGTATTTGGAAGTATTCGGCGTTTCCCACTTCGTGACGTCAACACAGCCGGCAACTGCTTGATAGTCTGTATGCGCTGGCATGAGATTTAGATAGAAATGTCCTACTCCATGACGTCACGGAGTAGGACAAAGCCGAATACTTCCGAGTACTGAAATCCCTCGATCGGTTCAACCTTTAGAAGAGAGTATTGTATAGACGTTGCGCGCCTGGTAGACACTGAGGTACAGTATGTTCAAATCTTCTTTACAATGATTATGGAGGTGGAAGATGGCAACGAAAATGATGACGTACCACGCTAGCACCAACACAACAAAATGAAAATTGCTAGAACTTAGGTGGCACATTTCAAGTTAGCGGATTCACTTTGGAACATTTAGGTTGGCAAAGTGTGAATTCAGGTGGAAGGTCTGAATGGGCTGCTTAGTTACACCCTAACGGCGTTGTAAGCGTAAATTGAACAGCCTGTACGTTACACTTTCTATTGTGTCGTGATTTAGTAATAGCTTGTACGAATGAGGTTATGGTACGTACCGGAAGCCGCCATGTTGTACATGCTGTGGTCGCGACCCTTGCGCCTGAGCATGCGCACCAGGAACACGGCCACTAGAGTGAACACTGCGAAGGCCACGGCCAGGCCGATGTACAAGGCCACGTCGGTTTCCACCTCGGCGCGCGTGGCTGTAACACAAGAACATCGACAAGCTTAGCATCTCTTTATGGAACCATTACAGGCTTTTGGGGGAAATTACATCTATAATAACTGGGGTCCAAGGGGATATTCAGCCCCCCCCCCCCCCCCCGAAATTAGGGTTTCATCTGAAAAACATTTTAAAAAAACGTTCCAAAATAAACGAGTTAAAATTAAAATTAAAATCCGGGGCTGTGCGCCCCGAACATATTCTGATATGTTCAATAAATTTATACCTATTCTGAAACCTGTTAGACCAATTTTTGGATAATTTGTAATTTATAATTCCGCAAAATAGCTATACACAGCGATTCAAAGTTACACCTAAACGAATGACCTTCCCGTTTTCCACTGTGATTTTTCAAAATATTAGTAATGTCCCCCCCCCCCCCCCCCCCAAAAAAAAAAGAAAATCATCCTGGATACGCCTTTGCTGGGGTCTGATGCAAAAGTACCAATCTGTTTGACTGTAATATTTTATGAAATTTTATAAGAATGAGCGCAAATCTGCCTACTTTCAAAATTCTTATTTCTATGAGTCAGTCGCCCCTCCTTGCCTTCCTCCCCCCTCCCCCCCCACATTGTCTGAGGATGGCGACGCCGTCATCTTCAATAAAATGTTAGGTTTATATCAAGATTCAAACTATTTCAAACAAAATGCTATTCTGAAAAGATATCAAGTTTGATATTTTCCAAGTATCTGTCAATTTGCAAACCTAGAAACATTTTAAAAACACATTAAAACGTTTGCAAAATAATAAATTGTCTCTATTTCAAAAGAATTCTACTGATATTCGTCTTTATTATTACAGTGTGTCTGCATACTTCTATGATAGTGTTCGTTATGTACGATTGAATTCTTGGACGAAACTGGAGAAATACTAGGGTAAACGTCAAAGAAATCCTTTCAGAATCAAATTGCCTTTCAATGTAACATCACATAGAACCATTTTAATAATATCTAGAATTATCATCGACGCTTGAATGTACAAATGATATTTCTATTACCAAACAGCTAAATATTTTCTCAGCAACGGCAAAAGAAGAAACATAACATCCCTTGGAGACGCTCCAGTGAAAAGATACGAGAAAAGGAAGTCTACAAAAGATCTCTTCCCTCGCGAACCAAAGAGAAAACCACCCTCTTTCGATAAGAATCTTTGAAATTTGCTCGGCGCCGTGAAAAGAATGTTTCGCGGTATCGACGAAGGTTTCCACTACACATATCATTCACCGCCAGGGTGATGGCGAGGTGATTGGAAACCGGAACCGGAAGCACTGTTAATCATCACGGGACAATTAGTTGCATGCAGTCCGACAGATAGCGCGGCGGTGGCGAATAACGCTAGGGGATGTGATAAGACAGGGGGAGTCGTATCAGATGGGGAAGAGAATTACTTCCTTCTGTAGTAAAAGAAACAGTGGCGTTTTCATTGTTTTCAACCCCAATCCGGATTACGAAGTTCTGATATGACTTTGTGTGCCGCTAAGAAGTTGCTTTTGTCTGTCGTTGGAGAGTCAATAGATGTGCTTTGATGACTTTATCTATCACACAAGACACTGAAGAAAGTGACGTTCAATTGTTCTATATGCATGGCTGACGTTAGAGTACAGTTCGTTTTTTCTGTGTTTGAACTATCGCCAGAATGCGCTGATAGGCAGTTCTTCTGCTAGGCCGAGAAGACTTCATTGCGCGCTCACCTTGCAATGACGTCTTTCTCGGCCTAACAGAGTAAGTGACGGTGGCTCCATCTGGTGAGAGTTCAAACAGAGGAAACACAAACTGTACTTAACGGGGGTTTTATTGGATTTGATTGAATAGTTGAAAGAGCTCGGAAGTATCTTACGATGTTTGGTCATCCGATTTATTTTTTGCTAAAATCGTATTTACGTTCTAAAACCCACGTATAATGTAGGTTGCTTTTTACTTAGTATTAATGAGATTGCATCGTAGGCAAGACGCGCGAACACAAGAGAGCACTTTCAAGACTTCGTTCTTCGACTTTTAATAAGATCACCACTTTCGATGTGTCTTATACCCTGTTCACACTAGGATATTTGATCACCGTTAACTTTAATCTAAGTTAAAGTTTAAAGATAATCTAGTTCCTGAAACTTCTAGTTATCTTACATTGGTGACTTAAAGATCAAATATTTAACAGAGTCATATTTCATAGTATGAAAAGGATATAAGGACATCACGCAGCTAAAACACAAAACTTTGATAGCAAAGTGAAGTTTTCTAAACGTGGAAAGATAGTCCTAGCAAGCGACATCCAATAGTGTTCTAAGATCATAACCTATCGACGTGTCTTCATATATCAAGCAGCTAAACACTGATTGCAACCGACACCACTTTTTCTTCCAAGCACATGATTTGTCTAAACGTCTAAAAAAACAAGAGGCGTTCATCCCTTCATCTCTCTCTAGAAACACGAAGCGAAAGTTGAAGCGATTGAATTATTGCGTCGCTGCCAAATATTGGTTTATTCTTATTTGAGAGTCGAATTCTGGCGCCGACGTGGTCTGATTTACTACCCTATAAATAAAGCCGTGTGTAGGGGAGAGTGGGGCAGGAATTAAAGAGCGCCTAGGGGTGCGGGTTGTGGAGACAAATCAATAGGCTACGCTCAATTAATACCGAGTGTCCCTATCGGCCACGGTCAATAAAACAAGCTGGATGATCGTTTATCAGTTGGGTCGAGTGAGAACATGTGGTGTTATTTGAAAACCCGTGGCACATGTGACATGGCAGTGTAGCATGTGTGATAGCACATGGTATTACATGATAACATGTGGCATTACACAATATGATAACATGAGGCATTACATGACAATCCTTTGAAGAAATTTAATAAGAATGAAAGTTTCTGGCCAAGATACACAATAATATTGGGCTGAAGGGATGGTGTAGGGGCTAAGCTCCCAGGATGCTACTTTTTTTGATCCTGTAAAATGAGTATTTGGTGAAAAAGTTTTTTCTATGATTTCTTATATTGAGAAAAGTGATCAGGAAACGTGGCGTTAATTTTTAAAAATATAAGTGAAATGCAACAATCGAATTTATTTCAAATCCAGGATTTCCGACCGATCCCCTTCTGGTGCACATGAACCATGGGTGCACATTGTGGTACGTGGCCACTTATGTCATTATGGGAGAGAGTAGATTGAAAGCTAAGTATAGAGACGAACTTTTTGTTTGCTTTCAACACTCAAACAAAATGCATTCTTCTCAATTCGAATAATCGAGCGTCATCTGAATCTGCTATACGCTCTTTCAACCTATATTTCCTGTATTGAAACACATTCCGAGAACTACGTAACAATTTCTCTCCCATCATCCCGCCGCTCGGAGTAAATCTGCTTGCTAGTGTGAGATATATCGCGCACTCGGCGGCTCTGTCGATACCAGCATCACGTGATCGGCTCCTGATGGCCGTGATATCGACAGCGCCTGCTGGAGTCATCGGTCTAGGCGGCGGTGAGCAAGGTCTCTAGATCGCGCATCCATCGCTGAGTGTGAAGGAGTGGGTTATTTATGCTGAGCGTCGCGGGGAGGGGGGGGGGGGGAAGTCGAGGGGGGATATGAAAGGGGTTTTTGTAGTATTTTCGAGAGTTGAAAGGATAAATTTGACTTGAGGGTGGGGTTTTTGAAGTGGTGTTTGCAAAATGAACGGCGTTTCCATCTTCAATATATTTCTGAAATATTTTAGAATTAATGTTCTTTGTTCAACTGCAGTAAAGTGATGCTGGAGAGATCTGGGTTCGACTGATATAGACGAAATGATTTTGTACCAAGAAAAGCTGATTGGACGCGACCACAGATCCTCTTTCAGATTAACCAGCAATAAAGCTGACTAAAATCAATATTACGGTAAAACCAATAGATCTATCTTCCTAGAAATCAATAGTATAACGAACAGGATAGTAATGAATGTTTTGTAAAAAATAATCGGCATGATCCGTTACTTCGTTTGATCTGTAGTGTGAAATAACAAAAAAAAGAGATTCGAGCCATAAGTTTCATATGGAGCATTACTTTTAATAGCAAAAACTCTTATGCTTTTATTTGTCACCGAGGCTCCATTCTATTGTAAGTATAACAATTTACTTTCTATCAAGTCCCAAACTATGTTCATAAACTCTATAAAGCTTGTAAACAGCGTTGTAAAACCATAACGCTATTCTATACTATGCAAAGACTCTGGATGACAGCTTCCTAGATTGACTCCTACATCACCCCTCCCCCACCCCTGATCGGAAATCACGTCCCACCCCCTTCATGTTCCCGTGATACGTAATAAATTATATTAACAGGCCGTCATATTCACCGCCTGCTCGTGATAAGACGTGTTTCCAAGGCGGTGCACACGGCCTTCCTAATGACCGAGCATTTGTCACCGAGGCTCGTGCGAATAGAGGACGTCGTTTCAGTGGTACAGTCGCGTTCATGATGTGACGCGCTATTCGCACGGCAAGTGATATACTTGTCTACACGCTGAGGATTGTGCATTGTTGTTCAGTTTAATAGTGTTTAACGTCGCACTTTCTGCAACTTGGCTGACGTCGAAGGATATGAGGACAGGGGGGTTATTCTAAATTCCCTTGTCGTTTCGTATCAATTGATACGGAGTCACTACCATGTTAAATAGATAGCAGTGAGCCCGTATCAAGTGAAATGAGACAACAGGGGAATTTAGAATAACCCCCCAGGAAGATGATGATGAAGCATTCGTAAAGATGGGTAGTCTAATTAGTCTAATTTAGTCTAATGCTGGCTTTCCATGCTCCGTTATCTTCCGTCAACGTCCGACACCGTCCGACGAAAACGACCACGTGACCCGTCTCGACCAATCAGAGCCATCCCCAAAAATCTCGGACGGCGAGGGATTGGTCGAGACGGGTCACGTGGTCGTTTTCGTCGGACGGTGTCGGACGTTGACGGAAGATGACGGATCATGGAAAGCCAGCTTTATAGTCTAATTTAGAATCATAAGGACCGGAATTCAAACGAAGATAAAGCGGGTTAGATATAACTTTTGGATTATTCAACTATTTCAATAATTTTGAATTATATCTGATTGGCTAAGCAGCCAATTTAGTCCAATAGTTAGTTATAATCCGTGGTAATATCGGCCGTTACATAAGTCAAGAGACATTATCATACATGAAAGCATAATTTCCTAACTTAGAATTACATATAGAACGTCATCCCATGTTTTATTACAAATTTAAATTTACAGCATTTTTAAATTTAAATTCAGAGAAAAAAAATCATCGCAATTTAGAAAATTCCAAAGAAATATAATTTTAGAACAGGTGTGGCTGAGTGGTAACGCTATGAACTTGTATTCCGGAGGCCCGGGTTCGATTCCCGCGACCGTCCTTCCCGACTGAGGTTTTTTCGTGGTATTCCCTCAATCGACAGGAGGCCACGACCGCCTTCTTCCCACTTTCCATCCTTACCTACTCTTCACCATCATCTCCCCAATCATCATCATAATCATTCATCCGTCGCCATTAGCCTCGCTGCAGAACAGTGCGACGTTAAGCCCCAGGGGGGTAAAAATATAATAATTTTGTATAGTGCAAAATGTCATCTCTATCAAAGACCAATAGTTCCTCTCTGTCCGCTAGATGGCAGCAGTGTCACACGACTCCTCCACGCGACGGAAGAAAGGTTGAATCGGAAGAGATTACGATGAATCTGGATTCAGCTTGATTGAATCCGGAATCGCTCCTCGCAACGGCACGGCATGGATTATAGATCCGAGGACTGTTGCCTGCTTCACACTTCCACATCGCTTCTCGCAACGGCACGGCATGGATTATAGATCCGAGGACTGTTGCCTGCTTCACACTTCCACAGAAGAAACCCAGAATATCAGCAATTACAGTTCGCTGAACAACGCTTTGAAATCTAAGAAGTCGATAATATTCTTCTTCCCAATAGTTCGAACGATATTGAATGTATTGATGCTTCTTAATAGGCAGCGTGTTTAGACAACAGATGGCACTGTAAAAAGTACAGACAGAGCCACCTAATCTGTGGGAAGGAAGCTTACCTTTTGGCAAGGCGTCCAAGTCGCTGCAGTTATATGTTATGTTGCTGCACATATTACGCATTATCAATTCTTAAAATTTACACATGTTTATCTAATGTTTATTCGCCTACAAAATATTAATAATAAAGTGTTCACAATTTCACTGAATCTGATCACAATATTAATTTGCGCGACTAAGTTCTGATTCCGAAATATTTTGAGTACATTTGTTGACATCTGATCGGTTGCTAGGTCACGGCCAATGAGAAATAAAACAGTTGACGATCTTCCCACAAAAGTTGCTAATTTCTCTCACTCGTGGCGAACACTCGGTGCCTATAGTCTGTTGATGTACTATTTCATATGAAAACGCTCAAGGAATTTCAAACAAACCAATCAATATCTCGCTGAGATTTATAAAGTTAATCCCATTTCTGACACCATTTGTGGAAACGACAATCTTTAAGTCGTATCACATTGTAATATTGAATACTTAAGCCAGGGTAGCTTCTAAGTAGCTTATTTATATTGAATGTTACCGTAAACCCAAGTGTGAGTAACATATTAAAATATAATAGGTACCATTTCTGTCACCAAATGTAGTTTTATCCATTATTTAATTAGACTGGAATAGTATTCTGAAGTAACAGCTAGGTACAATTTAGGCGTTTCGAAATCCCACCAATGCCACCGTTTGTGAAATTACAGTAATTTGTCATATTTGTAATCTCAACTGTGGCTCTTATGATAATGATGACGCAGTTATTTTAATTTCAACTCACTTGACCCTTGACTGCATGCGGCAGGCAGGTCGACGTCCAGCCATTTAGATTTAACAAAACAAGACCCAAAGTCATACGAGCTTTCGAGTAAAAGCTCACATTCTAATCCACCAATCAGACGGCTGCAGATCTCCACGAGTGAACCCTTCACTTCCATCCCATTCCCATCGTTCCCACTCGGTATTGCTCCCGTTCCCACTTGACTCGGTCCGGTATTGGCGCGCGTTCCCAACCGTTGTCGTCCGAAGCGCAATTACACATGCAGATGCCATCTGGTCAGTGAGTGTGACAGGGATGGACATATGCAGCTTACCATGAGTGCGAGGGAGATGGATATACAGCTTCCAATGAGTGCGAGGGAGATGGACATATGCAGCTTCCAATGAGTGCGAGGGAGATGGATATACGGCTTGCAGTGAGAGTGACAAAGAAAGACGTTTTGCTATGAGAGTGACAGAAATGGACATATGCAGCTTCCAATGAGTGCGAGGAAGATGGATATACGGCTTACAATGAGAGTGACAAAGAAAGAATGAGAGTGAGAGAGAGATATATACGTGCGATGGCTGCGAGTGAGAGATAGAGAGAAATTTACGTCAAGTAATGAGTGAAAGAAGGACAGAGTTGGAAGTGGATGAAGCCAAACTATGCGGTGCAAAAGTTTGAATAAAACGATGGGATTTTTAAACTTTAAAAACTAAATTCTCTCTCCACAA